>CM023866.1:20343952-20647233 GCA_013389735.1 Phaseolus lunatus | reverse complement strand
ATATAACTAATATTAGTATTAATATAACTAATATTAGTATAATATAACTATTATTAGTATTAATATAACTATTATTAGAATTAATATAACTATTAATAATAATAATAATAAGTATAATAAAAATCGTAATATGACATAAGAACTTGTCTGGTTTAGTGGTTAATGCTTCTTTGGTTACTGAAGGGACTTGGGTTCGAGTCCTGTAAAATGATTGGGCATGAGCTTGCTCAGTGTCGGGCGATTCATGTAAGGACCTATAAATTATTTGGAATAGAAGTGATAGATTTTAAATAATTTCTGAGTATGTTATTATTTAAAATAAAAAGGACATAAAAATAGAAAATCTCATAGTGGTCAGACCTCGGACGTCGCCCAAGGTCTGGGATCAGCTGGTAGAGGGCGATCGGTTGACCATTGTACCAACCAAGTAGTCAGGTGCGATGACTTTATCGTGAGGTAATCAAGTGGGCGTGCTTGAAGGGGGGGAGGCACGTGAATCAAGAAGGGTAAGAGAAAGGAAGGTGTAGCTTAGAAGTCAATGAGATCGCCGTTTTTGAAGAAGGCGGCAGCCTCCGACTTCCCCCGTATGAAACCGCCAATCGCCCATGGTGTACATGACCGCCAATCGCCTATGGTGTACATGATCGCCGAAAAGAGCACATCGCCGAGTATTCGAGAAGACTTGGTAAGCACTTAGTATGTGGTCTAAATACAGAAGATGGGTGATATAGAAGATAGGTGGCATATCTGCCACCATGAGTAGTGTGAGCCGTGATACCCCAGGCTTAGAGGAATGGGAGGACGAGCCCTCAGCTGGGTGTGACGATGTGACATCGATGACCAGAGTGAGGCGATGTGTCCTCGTCACACACAAGGGTGATAAGAGATCACCAACAGGATGAGAGGAACATCGGTCATCAACCAGGATGGGAGACACATCGGTTGTCTGCCAGGGTGAGACATCGGTTGTCTGCCGGGGTGAGACATCGGTTGTCTGCCAGGGTGAGACATCGGTTGTCTGCCAGGATGAGACATCGGTTGTCTGCCAGGGTGAGACATCGGTTGTCTGCCAGGGTGACACATCGGTTGTCTGCCAGGGTGAGACATCGGTTGTCTGCCAGGGTGAGACATTGGTTGTCTGCCAGGGTGAGACATCGGTTGTCTGCCAGGGTGAGGAATCAGTCGTCCGTCAGGAAGAGGAATCGGTCATCGCCGGTATGAGAGACACATCAGACATCAGTAGATGGTGGATGGACATCGCGCGGTCAGTCATCGGTGGAAGGGCATCGCGCGGTTCCCTGCTACGCGTGTTAAAGTGGGACCCAGGCTCCCCGCGAGAATGTCCTGCATGCGCGACACGTAGACAGAAAAGGTGTTTCTGAATAGTTAGCATCAGAGAGTTGGTATGCGCAGAAAACCACGTGGTCATACTGTTCAAGGAAGTGTGCACGCAAGCTTTCCTGCAGAGTGGGTGGTGGCAGCGGCATTTCTGGGCAAGTTGGTTTAGATTCAAAACTCACTCCTGAGAGGCAGTGGACATTGCTGTGGTTCGAGAGTGATTGAGTGAGTTAGCTTTGGTTCCCTGTTTCCTTCCTCTCCTTCTCCCTGCGTTCAGACGTCCTAGCGTACCAGTTGAAGATCGGCGACTGCCCCTGGATTTCCTGACGTTGTGCCCTGCGAGTTTTCTGATCAAAGCCTTAAAACAGAGCTCGGGTATCCTTAAGTCTCGGTGGGTGTGGAGCTCTTAGTGAGATTTTACGCACGTCCAGGTAAGGGAAGCTAGCTTTATTTTCAATAACAGCCATAGGCTAGAAGATTCTGAAGTTGGGGCGACGTGGTCGCCGATTTTCAAACTTTCTTGCACGATGCTCTGTTTTTATGTGTGGGGCGACGTGATCGCCGGTTTTAATGCAAATTTCGAAATCCCCTGTTTTAGTGTCGTTTTGAAATTGTTTGAGATTGAAAGGTGAAATGCATATGATATTCGAAAATCTGAACTTTGGTATGATTGTTTCTGTGATTGGGATTGTTTAAGAAAAGATTCAAAATATTATATGATGGAATTGTGCCTTTACGTGTGGTATGATGTACTGGATGAATGTGAAATTGTGATCAAGACATAGTATTTTCAGGAAAGGAAATACCGTGTTGAGATTGGTATTAGAGTGTATTGATCAGTGAGTATCCTGTGAATGAGACGATCCTGACTCTGCTGATATAATGGAATCACATAGATGAAGTTATTCAGTTGTTGAGAGTCGAAGGAGGTTCATATGTATGGGTAAGTTGTTTGAAAGATAACTAACTTGACCTGTTATATGAATTAACCCTGTCATACCGGGAGAGTGATGATATTGAGATCATGTTTATGCGCATGGCTGTGTGGATTTCACAGCGACCCTGTGTGGATTTCACAGTGGTGTGGTATGACAGGTGCAGGTCTCTGGATGCTAAGTTCAACGCACGAGTCTTCCGGAAGTAGTGTCAAGTGTCTATGTGTGATGGGTCAGTGGAAGTCTGACGTGAGAAAGAGAAATATTGAAATGTGATAGACACTTGATGGATTTTTGTGGAATGATTGATACTTGAGGAAATTGTGAAATGTGTGAATATTTGATGGTTTGCGTTAATATCAAGTTTCATGTTTTAAAGTTTTAAAAATATCTAGCTTACCCTGTGTTTTTGGTGTTGTGTTTGGTTTTTTCTTAAACCTGTGATGATCGTGTTAATTACACGGGAGAAGCTGATGTTGCAGGTGGTAGAGCTCCTCAGTGAGCAGATGGAGAAAAGGATCGTTTTATATTTGAATGTTTTATTTTGGAAAACTTTTGATGTATAAATTTAACTCCTTGTGAGGAGGGATGTTCCTTTTGAAGAACACATTGAATGGAAGGGATGTATTTTATTTTATATATATATATATATATATATATATATATATATATATATATATATATATATATATATATATATATATATATGAATGTTAATTTTGATATTATTCTTTTATGTTTATTTTATGATATAAATATGAATAAGATTTTTAGGGGCGTTACAATTCATGATCAGGATCGTGTTCCTGGACATCAAAATAAACCTTCTCAAAAGACATCTTCTGATGAACGGGAACTAAGGAGGACTGTGGTTCCTAAACAACGTAAAGTGTATCAGAAGAAAGATCCGCAGCCGAATCTAGTCGAAGGCCCCACGAATAAATTGACAGTTGATGCTCCTGCTGGGGCTAATGTAGGGTCACCCTTGGGTCACGTTGCTTCTGATAAAACAGGTGGCATGGAGGATGATTTTGCAGATATGCCTCCTCTCAAGGATGCCTCGGATAATGATAGATCCTCACCCAGGCAGGGGTTGTCCAATCCCACTTTGGATTTCCTAGAATCGGGGAGGCTAAGGAATTCACCTGGCATTATGCAAGCCAAGGGATCAGAGTCACATTCAATTACGAATCTTACAGATAATCATCATGTGGAGGTCTCTGCTCCTATAGTTGTACCATCTCCGTTGAGTTCTACCTCTCCTCGGAAGGTTAAATTACATGCAGATGCACCAATTCAGACTCCTATTGACGGTCATAATGTGGAAGTCTCTGCTATAGTGACTGTATCATCTTCGTCACCTCATACCTCTCAGAAGCCTCAATCTCTTGGGAATGATGTTAAAGCACTATCATTGGTCCTGCAAAATCACTTTTCCTCTCTTGATGGTTTGGAAAATATAGATGGGGGAGGTGATCCTCATATTGGTGCATCAACTATTCCGCTTGCCATTGTTGAAATTAATTCGGATCATGTTGAAAATCAAGTTGTTTCAAAATTTTGGGTTGATCCTAATGAGATGGAGGAGGATGCTAGTGATACTGAGGAGGAAATAGCTCGCACTAAAAGAAAACCAGGGAGACCACCTAAGGGGACTGGTAAATCCAAAAAAACTGCTATGGCAGTTCTCTCTACAACGTCGCAATGAAGGTCTCCTCCTTTTTCTAGAATGTTAGAGGACTGGGAAACCACAAAACTGTGGAAATGTTGATTAGTTTACTTAAACTACATAAACCCCTCCTGGTTTTTCTTGCTGAACCCATGATGCCGTATACTAATGCTTTAGACGCTCTTTTCAAATCTGTTAATATGCATTTGGTGGCTACGTCTCCTATTATTAATAAAGCTGCTAAGCTTTGGTGTTTGTCAGTTCCTAATCTTGTCCAAAATTTCTTGGTCAATGATCAGTTTATTTCGGTAACTTGTATTCTGCATGATAAATGTTTTAGCTTTGCAGGTGTTTATGGTGCTAACACATACTTGACTAGATGGTTTTTGTGGAGGGATCTTAGTTCCTTCACAGGGCCTTGGTGTATTATGGGAGATTTTAATGTTGTGTTTTCGACGGATGATTGTAAAGGGGGGGTGGCTCCTAATCAGGTTTCTTGTAATGAATTCCTTGATTGGATTAATACGAATGATCTTTCTTGTATGCCTTTTACTGGACCTTCTTATACTTGGTGTAATGGAAGGAGAGGGTTGCATAGAATTCAAAGAAGACTGGATAGGGCTTTATGTAATGGAGTCTGTCTGGATGAATGGGATTCTTGTACTTATCAGGTTCTTGTTAAAAATTGTTCTGATCATTCCCCTATTCTTGCTAGTCTTGCTAGTAACTCTTCGAGGAAGGTTAGCAATTTTCGTTTCTTTTCTATGTGGCTTCAGGACATTTCATGTTTAAATCTTATTCATGATTCTTGGGCTAATAAGGTTGTTGGTTGTCCTATGTTTATTTTGCAACATAAGTTAAAAAGACTAAAAATTGAGCTCCGAGACTGGAATAAAAATTCTTTTGGTAATGTTCACAATGCAGTTCTTCTTAAGCAGAGTATCCTCCTTGGTATTCAACAAAACTTAGAGAAAACTAGTTTGTCTGATATTGATGGACTTCTTTGTCAAGAAAAGGTTGCTAAGGAGGAGCTTGATCATGCTCTTCACTGTCAATATTTGTTTTGGAAAGAAAGGGCTAAGATGTTATGGTTCAAAGATGGCGATCGAAATACTGCTTTTTTCCATGCTGTGGTCAAAAGGAGAAATAATTCTAGTGGGATTCATCGTCTACGGATTGATAATGAGATTACTGAGGATCCTAAACTCATTGAGGATCATATTTTGGACTTTTATAAAAATCTTTATGCTGAGTCTATTTCTAATGTTCCAGATACAAGTAACCCACTTTCCCTGCATGGAACTTTATCTTTAGAAGGAAAATATTTAGTGAGTGAGAGAATGCTGTTATACGGGTGTAATCTTTAACAGCGTATCTTTGTATATTTGGGGTGCTACTGCCGCCACCTGCATATCAATAACATATTACTAGGAACAATATCTTTTATCTCTTAATCTTTTGGCGTGTATGGCGGTAACCTTCTATCTTCAAGCAATTATCTTTATGAACGAATATCACAGTATATTGTTAACCCTAACGTTGCAGGGTCTATCCTTATGATTTAAACTAATCTCTCACGTGCCCTTAAACCCTTCACGTGCCATTACATGCAACTCTAAGGATAAATCTCTTATGCCAAAGCTTAGCGTTTCGCATATATCCCGCATGCATGGCGTATCTAAGGCCCAATTCATCTCCTGACACGTGTGGTTCCTGGGACCCACTATTGGCCCTACTAGGCCGACCTCTATAGGGCTGAGGACTGATCAGCCTGCGGTGCAACAAGGACACATCAATCCCTTCTGGTAATCACCCTTCCCTGAGGGGACACACCGACGACTGATCACCCTTCTCTTAGGGAACACACCGATGATTGATCACTCTTCTCTGAGGGGACACACCAATGACTGATCACCCTTTCCCTGAGGGGACACACCGATGACTGATCACTCTTCTCTGAGGGGACACACTGATGACTGATCACCCTTCTCTGAGGGGACACACGGATGACTGATCACCCTTCTCTGAGGGAACACACCGATGACTGATCACTCTTCTCTGAGGGGACACACTGATGACTGATCACCCTTCTCTAAGGGGACACACTGATGACTGATCACCCTTTTCTGAGGGAACACACCGATGACTGATCACCCTTCTCTGAGGGGACACTCCGATGACCGACCACCCGCTAATCCAAGCTGTCTACGGGGTCCACTCCACGTGGCTTTGGCCCATGCTGTGGGACCCAGCTGACGTGGTTCACCCTTTACTATCTGTTCTCGACGACCGAGGTCTGGCCACTAAAAATGGTAATAGTCCTCCTGGTCCTGATGGGTTTGGTGGAGTTTTTTTATCATTCTTGCTGGGATATTATTGGGACAGATGTTTGCAATGCTGTTCAACAATTTTTTAAACATAATTGGGTTCTCCCTAGAATGAAGAATAATGTGGTATCTCTTATTTCTAAGATTCAGGGTGCTGATTCCATTAAAGATTATAGGCCAATTGCTGTTGCTAATTTCAAATTTAAGATTATTTCCAAGATATTGGCGGATAGGCTTGCACTTGTGGCTGCTAGAATCATTTCTCCTAATCAATATGGGTTTGTGCAGGGTAGATAGATTCAGGATTGCATTGGTATTGCTTCTGAAGCTATAAACATGCTTTCTAAAAAGGTTAGAGGAGGTAATGTGGCTTACAAAGTTGATATTCATAAAGCCTTTGACACTTTGAGTTGGAAGTTCTTATTATTAGTTTTGACACGCTTTGGTTTTCACCCATCGTTTGTTGGTTGGATTAGTACAATTCTCCATTCAGCTATGCTATCTATAAGAATAAATGGAAGTTTGGTGGGTTTTTTTCCTTGCAGTAGAGGTGTCAGACAAGGTGATCCTTTGTCTCCTTTACTTTTTGGTCTTGCAGAGGAAGTTCTTAGTAGAGGTATCTCTAAGCTTGTGAATGATAAGAAAATTTTACATATAGCTAGTCCGCAAGGTTATCTCACTCCCTCTCATATTTTATATGCTGATGACATATTTGTTTTTTGTAGAGGGGATAGTAAGTCTCTTAGAAATCTGAGTCTTTTTCTTAAAACATACGATGATTTTTCTGGTCAATATGTTAATAATTCTAAAAGTAGTTTTTTCACCATGGATAATTCTGCAAGATTTGTCACCAAAATTCAACGTATTCTTTCCTGTAGTCATGGTTCTTTGCCTTTCAATTATTTAGGAGTGCATATCTTTGTTGGTGCTCCAAAGTGTCGTTTTCTTCAACCTTTGGCAGATAAAGTTAAATTGAAGCTAGCATCTTGGAAAGGTAAATCTCTTAGCATGATGGGTCGGATTCAATTGGTCAATACGGTGATTTCTAGATTTCTAGCTTATAGCTTTAATATGTATAAATGGCCTGTTTCACTTCTTAAGCAAGTTGAGCAGTGGTGTCGAAATTTTATTTGGACTGGTGATATTCTGAAAAAAGGCATCGCTACCGTTAATTGGGCGACGATTTGTTCACCTCTGGAGAATGGAGGTTTGAAGATTATTAACCTTCATCATGAAAACTATGCATATCTTCTTAAGCTTGCTTGGAACTTTGCTTATAGCAACAAACCTTGGTCTTTGCTCTTGAAAGCCAGGGTTCTTAAATCAAAATATGAGTTTAAAATGGTTTATAGATCCTCATCTCTTTGGCCTGGAATTAAGCAGTTTTATTCTACTATACTTGATTATACTTCTTGGACTGTAGGTACAGGTTCTTCTATTAACTTCTAGAATGATAAATGGTGTTGTTCTACTTCTTTAGCAAATATTGCAGGGGTATCTGATGGTACTAGCATTTCAGATATAGTCTCTCAGTTTTGGACAGGTTGTGATTGGAATATTCCTTTATCTTTACAGCAGATGCCTCATTTTTTTAATCATATCATGGTTAGGGAGGAGCAGGATATTCCTAATTGGACTCTAGATGATTCTGGTTGTTTCACTCTTAAATCGGCTAGGACTTTTTTCTTGGAACCAGGAGTTCCTTGTGGTTGAGGTAAATTCATTTGGTCTTCATCTATTCCACCTTCCAAAACTCTAGTACTCTGGAAGGTTTTTCATGGGCGACTTCCTACAGATCTACATATTCAGAATAAAGGTTTGCATATATGTTCTATGTGTAAGCTTTGTGAAAAGCATGAGGAATCTATTCAACATTTATTTTTTGAATGTTCTAATGTGAAGCATATTTGGAGTTGGGTTCGGCAGATTTTTGTTACTTCTCATTTCTCTAATAAGGATGATCTTCTTATTTTTATTAAGAGTGATGATAGTCCTTTGGTTAAATTGATTAAGCTTGCTGTGATAACTTTTTCTATTTAGATGATATGGCGTATGAGGAATTTTGCTAGATTTCAGGAAAAGATTGAGGTTTCTATGGCTATTTCGGTGATTAAAGATTTAACTTGTCTAGTGGGAAATTCATCTAAAGCATCAATGAAGAATGATATGTTGGATTTCAACGTGATTAAATTTTTTGGTATTAATACTCGTAGTGGTAAAGTTCTTCGTCCCCTTCCTGTTAGATGGGAGTTTCCTTCACCAGGTTGGGTTAAAATTAATACTGATGGGGCTGCTAGGGGGTATCCTGGTCTTGCTACTTGTGGAGGTATTTTCCGTGGGAGTATGGGGGAATTTATTGGTGCTTTCTCTGCATTTCTTGATGTTCAGACAGCTATTGTTGCTGAGTTTTATGGAGTTATACATGCTATGGAGGAAGCTCAAAAGATGGGTCTTACTAATGTCTGGCTTGAATGTGATTCTTCCTTGGTTTGTGCGGCGTTCACTGCTAGGACTAATGTTCCGTGGAGGATTCGTAATCGATGGAATACTTGTCTTATTTACTGTGGGAAAATTAGGTTTAGAGTTACTCATATTTTTCGTGAAGGGAATGCATGTGCTGATAAGTTGGCTAATTTAGGATTTATTCATAGAGAATCTTTTCATTGGTATAATAGGCTTCCATCTAGTCTATTCTTAGAATTCTTTATGAATAGGTATAGTCTACCTATGTATCATTTTTGTTAACATATGAGTTTTGGTCTAGTCCCCTCATATTTTTGTATTTTCTTTCTTTTTTCATTTTTTTAATAATACTTTTTTCATGTAATGGCAGATGACTGTTGTTACTTGAGGTGTCAACCTAGCTCAGATGTCAAGTTGCATAGTGATGCCTAACATGAAAGCCTTGTAAAAAAAATTAAAATGAAGCAATATATAAATTTTTTTTATCTGTGTCTTTCTTATTAGCAAGATATAGTATATACATTTTTTTTATTGAAAAGAAACAATATATACATTTTTTATCAACAAAAAATAATATATACAATGTTTTTATCAGGAAGAATTAATATATGCTTTTTTTTATAAAAATTTCTCAACAAAAAACACTATATACTTTTGTTTTATCAGAAAAAAATAATAAATATTGTTTTATCAGCAAGAAACAATTTATACATTTGTTCTTTTGATCATTTTTTTATCAGTAAAAGCCTATATATAAATTTTATTTTGTACTTTTTTTATTAGCAAGAAAATATTTATAATTTTTTTTATTTGCTAGAAACAATATATACATTTTTGTTATCAGTTTTTTTATCAACAAAAAAGAATATATACAATTTGTTTATCAGGAAGAATTAATACATACATTTTTTATCAATTAATTTTTCAACAAAAAGCAATTTATACATTTTCTTAATGAGGAAAAAAATAATTTTTTTTATCAGCAAAAAACAATATATACATTTGTTCTTTTTACCATTTTTTTATCAGTACGAAACAATATATAAATTTTTTTCCCTGCAATTTTTTCATAAACAAGAAAAAATATATCTATTTTTCTCATTAGCAAAAAATTATAAATATTTTTTATCAGCAAGAAACTGTATATATGTTTTTTATATTTTAAAGTAACAATATATACATATTTTATCTATATTTGTTTTATCTGGAAGAAAAACTACATCCACTTTTCTACCGCAAGAAATAATAAATATTTTTTTATCATCAAGAGACAGTATATATTTTTTTATTTGCAAGAAATAATATATACATTTTTTATCGATTTTTTTTATCAAAACAAAACAATATGTAGAATTTCTTTATCTGGAAGAATTAATATACACATTGTTTACCAAATTTTTTTGGACAAAACACAATAGATACAATTTTTAAATAGAAAAAAAAACATATATTTTTTATCAACAAGAAACAATATATACATTTGCTCTTTTGATAATCTTTCTTATCAGTAAGAAGCAATATATACATTTTTTTTATCTGTGTCTTTCTTATCAGCAAGATACAGTATATTTTTTTTATTGAAAAGAAACAATATATACATTTTTTATCAGCAAAAAATAATATCTACAATGTTTTTATTAGGAAGAATTAATATATGCTTTTTTTTTAAATTTCTCAACAAAAAACACTATATACTTTTGTTTTATCAGAAAAAAATAATAAATATTGTTTTATCAGCAAGAAACAATTTATACATTTGTTCTTTTGTCATTTTTTTATCAGTAAAAAACTGTATATAAATTTTTTTTTGTACTTTTTTTATCAGTAAGAAACATATATAATTTATTTTATTTGCTAGAAACAATATATACATTTTTGTTATCAGTTTTTTTATCAACAAAAAAGAATATATACAATTTTTTTATCAGGAAGAATTAATATATACATTTTCTATCAATTTATTTTTCAACAAAAAGCAATTTATACATTTTCTTTATGAGAAAAAAAATAATGTTTTTTATCAGCAAAAAACAACATATACATTTGTTCTTTTTATCATTTTTTTATTAGTAAGAAACAATATATAAATTTGTTTCCCTGCATTTTTTTCATAAACAAGAAAAAATATATCTATTTTCCTCATTAGCAAGAAATTATAAATATTTTTTATCAGCAAGAAACTCTATATATGTTTTTTATATTTAGAGTAACAATATATACATATGTTACCTGTATTTTTTTTATCTGGAAGACAAACTATATCCACTTTTCTATCGGAAGAAATAATAAATATTTATTTATCAGCAAGAGACTGTATATATTTTTTTATTTGCAAGAAATAATATATACATTTTTTTATCAGTTTTTTTATCAAAACAAAAAAATATATAGAATTTGTTTATTTGGAAGAATTAATATCTACATTGTTTACCAAATTATTTTCAACAAAACACAATAGATACAATTTTTAAACAGAAAAAAAAAAAAACATATATATTTTTTATTAGCAAGAAACAGTTTATACATGTGCTCTTTTGATAATTTTTTTTATCAGTAAGAATAATTATATAAATTTTTTTTATCTGTGCCTTTCTTATCAGCAAGATCCAGTATATACATTTTTTTTTATTGAAAAGAAATAATATATACATTTTTTGTAAGGACCTAGAAAAATTTAATTGGAATAAAAGTGTTATATTTAAATAATTTCTGAAGATGTTATTATTTAAAATAAAAAGAGCTTGTAATAGAAGTTTCATGGTGGTCAGACCTCGGACGTCGCCCAAGGTCTGAGGTCAGCTGGTAGAGGTCGGTCGGGGGACCATAGGGGGGTTCCAAAAATCACACGTATTAAGGTGTGATTTGCACCTTAGATACGCTATGTATGCGAAACTCTATGCTGGGGCATAAGAGATTGTCCTTAGTGTTGCATGCATTGGCGCGCGAGGAGTTGGTACCGACCTGTCCTCGGGAAGGAGAAGCTACCGACGTCACCAAGTCATGTGGGAGTGATACCACAGACTTAGAGGAATGGGAGGACGAGCCCTCAGCTGGGTGTGACGATGTGACATCGGTGACCAGAGTGAGGCGATGTGTCCTCGTCACACACAAGGGCGATAAGAGATCTCCAACAGGATGAGAGGAACATCGGTCATCAACCAGGATGGGAGACACATCGGTGGTCTGCCAGGGTGACACATCGGTGGTCTGCCAGGGTGAGACATCGGTGGTCTGCTAGGGTGAGACATCGGTGGTCTGCCAGGGTGAGACATCGGTTGTCTGCCAGGGTGAGACATCGGTGGTCTGCCAGGGTGAGACATCGGTGGTCTGCCAGGGTGAGACATCGGTTATCTTCCAGGGTGAGGAATCAGTCGTCCGTCAGGAAGAGGCATCAGTCATCGTCGGTATGAGAGGCATCAGTCATCGTCGGTATGAGAGGCATCAGTCATCGCCAGTATGAGAGGCATCAGTCATCGCCGGTATGAGAGGCATCAGTCATCGCCGGTATGAGAGGCATCAGTCATCGCCGGTATGAGAGGCATGGTCATCGAGCGAGCAGTCATCGGTGGATGGTTATCGCGCGATGTCGTGTTTCACACAGATAAGGTGGGACCCAGGCTCCCAGCATGAGAACATCCTGCATGCGCGACACGTATACAAAAAGGGTGTTTCAGAATAGTTAGCATCAGAGAGATGGTATGGTAAGTGACCCAGAGTTGGTATGCGCAGAGACCCACGTGGTCATACTGTTCAAGGAAGTGTGCACGCAAGCTTCCTGCAGAGTGGGCGGTGGCAGCGGCATTTCTGGGCAAGTTGGTTTAGATTCAAAACTCACTCATGAGAGGCAGGGGACGTTGCTGTGGTTCGAGAGTTGGTTCCCTGTTTCTTTCCTCTCCTTCTCCCTGCGTTCAGACGTCCTAGCGAACCAGTTGAAGATCGGCGATTTCCCCTGGATTCCTGACGTTGTACCCTGCAAGTTTTCTGATCAAAGCCGTGAAACAGAGTAAGTTCTTCGTGCTCTGTTTTTGGAGTTGTTTCTGAACTTGAGAGAGTTGCTTCTGCATGGGCTTTGCATTCAACTCTTTTAGCTTCAGAATTAGCCTCTGTTAACGCAGAATATGGGTAATGTCGTTAGTTTTATGACTAAGGCTCCATGGTGCAGGTTAAGGTATCCTTAAGTTTGGTGGGTTAGAGCTCGTAGTGAGAGTTTACGCAAGTCTAGGTAAGGGAAGCTAGCTTTATTTTCAATAACAACCGTAGGCTAGAAGATTCTGAAGTTGGGGCGACGTGGTCGCCGATTTTCAAACTTTCTTGCACGATGCTCTGTTTTTATGTGTGGGGCGACGTGATCGCCAGTTTTAATGCAAATTTCGAAGTGACGTGATCGCTGGTTTTAATGCAAATTTCGAAGTGACGTGGTCACCAATTTTAAATTCTATTTCACAATCCCCTATTTTTGTGTGAATCAGTATTTGTTGAGATTGAAATGTGGTTTTTTTTAAATATAGTGGATGCTGTGAAATGTATATGATTTTCGAAAATCTGAACTTTGGTATGATTGTTTCTATGATTGGGATTGTTTAAGAAAAGATTCAAAATATTATATGATGGAATTGTGCTTTTACGTGTGGTATGATGTACTGGATGAATGTGAAATTGTGATCAAGACATAGTATTTTCAGGAAAGGAAATACCGTGTTGAGATTGGTATTAGAGTGTATTGATCAGTGAGTATCCTGTGAATGAGACGATCCTAACTCTGTTGATATAATGGAATCACATAGATGAAGTTATTCAGTTGTTGAGAGTCGAAGGAGGTTCATATGTATGGGTAAGTTGTTTGAAAGATAACTAACTTGATCTGTTATATGAATTAACCCTGTCATACCGGGAGAGTGATGATATTGAGATTATGTTTATGCGCATGGCTGTGTGGATTTCACAGCGACCCTGTGTGGATTTCACAGTGGTGTGGTATGACAGGTGCAGGTCTCTGGATGCTAAGTTCAACGCACGAGTCTTCCGGAAGTAGTGTCAAGTGTCTATGTGTGATGGGTCAGTGGAAGTCTGACGTGAGAAAGAGAAATATTGAAATGTGATAGACACTTGATGGATTTTTGTGGAATGATTGATACTTGAGGAAATTGTGAAATGTGTGAATATTTGATGGTTATGTGAAATGAATGAGAAAGTGATGGAATTATGTGGGTGTTTAAAAGCTGGTTATGTTGAATTTAAAGTTTCATATTTAAAGTTTTTAAAATAGCTAGCTTACCCCTGTGTTTTGTTTTGTGTTGGTTTTCTTAAACCTGTGATGATCGTGTTAATTACACGGGAGCAGCTGATGTTGCAGGGGGTAGAGCTCCTCAGTGAGCAGATGGAGAAAAGGATCGTTTTATATTTGAATGTTTTATTTTGGAAAACTTTTGATGTATAAAATTTAACTCCCTGCGAGGAGGGATGTTCCTTTTGAAGAACACATTGAATGGAAGAGATGTATTTTATTATATATCTATATATGAATGTTAATTTTGATATTATTGTTTTATGTTTATTTTATGATATAAATATGAATAAGATTTTTAGGGGCGTTACATTAATGGTATCAGAGCAGTTCGTCCTTAGGATAATCTAAGGGTAGTGGATTCGTTGCGTTTCTTCTGCTCACAAAAATGTGTTGGAGTTTTAAATTAAAGCTGTAGTGAAAGGTTTTTAAACGTTTTCTTATTGAAATCTTGTGTGTGCTTTAGTAAATATATGCTCTAACGGAAAACTTTAGTATTAAGAATGAAAGGATCTTGATAAAGTAGTGAGGGTGCACACTCATAACTGGATCGAGATGATTCTCAATCTTAATTCTAAAGGTTTGATGTTTAGCATACATTCAATTCGGGTGTGATTTATTTCATTTTATTGAGTGTTTTTGTAATTGATTGAAAGTGGTTGTTTGGATTGATGGTTTTATACCAGTAGCTGTTCTGGTGTTTTGCTTGATGTTATAAGTATCATGATCTTGCTGATAAACTCAAAATTCTAGATGATTTTGAGATGCTGACCTTTGTAAGACCTAGATGTGGTCTTCTAAATGAATTGATTCTTTATCAAGTTCATTTTATAGGAATATGATTAGAGAATGATAGTTTCCTAATCCTACACAGAAAATGGCTCCTAGACCGCCTACCCCTCCCCAACCTTCTGTGGAAATGAGCTAGATCGCCAGGGCCATTGAGATGATGGCAAGTGCTATCCAGCAGCAGAATGCGGCGATGGCTCAGAATCATCAAGCTGCAATGCAGCATTGGGAGACTGCTAGATCGGCTGCAACAGCTCCCCACGTCGGTCAGCCTCAGGAGCAGATGGGACTGACCGAGTTCCTCAGGCACAGCCCACCTAAGTTCGGTGGAAATGCTACACCTGACCAAGCAGATCAGTGGATCAAGGGGTTAGAGAAAATCTTCAAGGTGACCTCCTGCCCTGAGGATAAGAAGTTGGTGTTTGCTACGTATCTGCTATCTGGAGAAGTAGAGTTCTGGTGGATGGGAGCTCAGCAGATGATGGAAGCCAGAGCTGAAGTGTTAGACTGGGAGAGCTTCAGGGTGAGATTTCTGGAAAAATACTTCCCAGATAGTGCAAGGTTTGCGAAGGAAGCAGAATTCCTCAGATTGGAGCAGGGGGAGATGTCAGTGAATGCTTATGCTGCTCGGTTTGAGTACCTCGCCCGATTCTATACCCAGGCGACCTCTGAGGCTTGGAGGTGTAGGAAGTTTGAAGAAGGACTGAAGCATGGGCTGAAGAGGACCATAGCCCCTATGTGCACCAGGGAATTTCACGCCTTAGTAGAGAAGGCGAAGATGGTGGAGACTCTGGAAAAGGGTGATTCTCGGGTGATCAGGTCACACCCGGGGGGTTCTTCCAGTGGGAAGGCCAAGGTGCAGCAGCAATAGAATAAGCCTTATGCGAGACCTCCACAGCATAGGGCAGGAGCAGCACCGCCCCAGTTTCAGCAGCAACAACCATGGAAGCCTAAATGTTTCCATTGTGGTGGACCACACAAGTCCAATGTATGCCCCAAGGGGAATTCAGAGCGAAGATGCTTCACCTGCCAAAAGACAGGACATGTTTCTAGAGAGTGTCCTAACAGGAATAGGATGACTCAATCCAGTGGCTCTCAGCAGTTGAGGAATGAAGGCAGCAGACCTCAGGCAGCAGGGAGAGTGTTTGCCATGTCAGGAGCTGAGGCGTCTCAGTCAGGTAACTTGGTGCAAGGTGTTTGTTTTATAGCTGGTAGAAGTGTAAAAGCCTTGTTTGATTCTGGAGTGACACACTCTTTTGTGTCAAGTCGGTGTGTAGCCGAGTTGGGCCTTCTAGTGAAGGAGCTGTCGTTTGAACTGTTGGTCTCTACACCTGCATCAGGGCAGGTTATGACCTCCACAGTTTGCTCTGAATGTCCAGTGATAGTAGAGGGACGCAGGTTCAAAGTAAATTTGATCTGTCTACCTCTTCAGGATCTGGATGTTGTCCTAGGAATGGATTGGCTATCTGCCAATCACATTCTCATAGATTGCGGTAGGCAGAAAGTGGTGTTTCCAGATCTCCAAGAGTCAGATGTGATATCTGCTCGGGGGATCTCAGTGGATCCAGCCAAGGTAGAGGCAGTGCTTCAGTGGGAACGTCCTAAGACAGTCACAGAGAAAAGAGTAGTTGCATATGCTTCAAGGCAACTCAAAATTCATGAGAGAAAATATCCTACTCATGACTTGGAGTTAGCAGCTGTGGTGTTTACCTTGAAAATTTGGAGGCATTATTTGTATGGAGCTCGGTTTCAGGTGTTTAGTGATCATAAAAGCCTGAAATATCTGTTTGATCAGAAGGAACTAAATATGAGGCAAAGAAGATGGATGGAGTTTCTAAAGGACTATGATTTCCAACTTATGTATCATCCAGGGAAGGCCAATGTAGTGGCAGATGCTTTGAGTAGAAAATCAATGCAAGTATCAATCATGATGATTGAAGAGCAGAAGCTGATCGAGCAGTTCAGAGATTTAAACTTTGGAGTGGAATTTCATGTTAACCATATCAGTTGTAGTAAGTTAACTATAACTAATGATTTCATTGGAATGATAAAGGATAAGCAATTAGAGGACCCTAGTCTGAAGCATATTGTGGAATTGCTAGGCACCGATCAGGCTAAGGACTTTGTGATGGGAGATGATGGGATCTTGAGATTTAATGGCAGAATGTGCATACCTGCGAATGAGGAGTTGAAGAAGATGATCCTAGAGGAAGGCCACAAGAGTCATCTTAGTTTACACCCAGGTATGAATAAGATGTACCATGACTTAAAGGGGTCATTTTGGTGGTCGAGCATGAAGAAAGACATCGCCCAGTATGTTACTACCTGCTTGACATGTCAGAAGGCAAAGGTAGAGCATCAAAGACCTGGCGGGTTGTTGCAGCAATTGGATATTCCTGAATGGAAATGGGACAGCATTGCAATGGATTTTGTTACTCATTTACCTAGATCGGTAAGGGGTCATGATGCAGTCTGGGTCATAGTTGATCGGCAGACGAAGAGTGCCCACTTTCTTCCAATGAATTTGAGGATATCCATGGCCAAGTTGGCTCAGTTGTACATCAGAGAAATTGTGAGGCTGCATGGAGTGCCTTCCAGCATTGTTTCGGATAGAGATCCCAGGTTCACCTCACGGTTTTGGCAGACTTTACAAGACTCTTTGGGAACTAAGTTGAGGATGAGCTCTACATATCATCCTCAAACAGATGGACAGTCTAAGAGAACAATTCAGTCCTTGGAAGATCTGCTGAGGACCTGTGTTTTGGACCAATTGGGAAGCTGGGATGAGATGTTGCCACTGGTGGAGTTTACTTATAATAACAGTTACCACGCCAGTATTGGGATGGCACCATATGAAGCCTTGTATGGGAGGAAATGCAGAACTCCTTTATGTTGGTACCAGGAGGGCGAAGCAGTCTTGGTTGGACCAGAGTTGATTCAGCAGACGACCGAGAAGGTGAAACAGATAAAAGACAGAATGAAAGCTTCTCAAAGTCGGCAGAAATCTTATGCAGATCAGAGGAGAAAACCTTTGGAGTTTGCAGTTGGAGATCATGTATTTATGAGAGTGACACCGACCAAGGGTGTAGGACGAGTTATCAGATCAAAGAAGCTGTCCCCTAAATTTATTGGGCCATATCAGATCCTAAGGAGGATCGGTCCAGTGGCTTATGAGATCGCCCTACCTCCCCAATTAGCGAACCTGCATAGTGTCTTTCATGTATCATAGCTGAGGAAGTACATGGCAGACCCAAGTCACGTGCTGGAAGTAGATGAGGTGCAGATCAAGGATGACTTGTCTTTTGAAGCAAAACCAGTAAGGATTGACGATCGGCAGAGTAAACAGCTCAGAGGCAAGACCATCAACATGGTGAAAGTGGTGTGGAATGACAGATCGGGTGATTCAACTTGGGAATTAGAAGAAACCATGAGAGAAGCCTATCCCTACCTCTTTCCTTAGTAATTCAATTTTCGAGGACGAAAATTTTTCTTGTTGGGGAGAATGTAAGGACCTAGAAAAATTTAATTGGAATAAAAGTGTTATATTTAAATAATTTCTAAAGATGTTATTATTTAAAATAAAAAGAGCTTGTAATAGAAGTTTCATGGTGGTCAGACCTCGGACGTCGCCCAAGGTCTGAGGTCAGCTGGTAGAGGTCGGTCGGGGGACCATAGGGGGGTTCCAAAAATCACACGTATTAAGGTGTGATTTGCACCTTAGATACGCTATGTATGCGAAACTCTATGCTGGGGCATAAGAGATTGTCCTTAGTGTTGCATGCATTGGCACGCGAGGAGTTGGTACCGACCTGTCCTTGGGAAGGAGAAGCTACCGACGTCACCGAGTCATGTGGGAGTGATACCACAGACTTAGAGGAATGGGAGGACGAGCCCTCAGCTGGGTGTGACGATGTGACATCGGTGACCAGAGTGAGGCGATGTGTCCTCGTCACACACAAGGGCGATAAGAGATCGCCAACAGGATGAGAGGAACATCGGTCATCAATCAGGATGGGAGACACATCGGTGGTCTGCCAGGGTGAGACATCGGTGGTCTGCCAGGGTGAGACATCGGTGGTCTGCCAGGGTGAGACATCGGTTATCGCCGGTATGAGAGGCATCAGTCATCGTCGGTATGAGAGGCATCAGTCATCGCCGGTATGAGAGGCATCAGTCATCGCCGGTATGAGAGGCATCAGTCATCGCCGGTATGAGAGGCATCAGTCATCGCCAGTATGAGAGGCATGGTCATCGTGCCAGCAGTCATCGGTGGATGGTTATCGCGTGATGTCGTGTTTCACATAGATAAGGTGGGACCCAGGCTCCCAGCATGAGAACGTCTTGCATGCGCGACACGTATACAAAAAGGGTGTTTCAGAATAGTTAGCATCAGAGAGTTGGTATGGTAAGTGACCCAGAGTTGGTATGCGCAGAGACCCACGTGGTCATACTGTTCAAGGAAGTGTGCACGCAAGCTTCCTGCAGAGTGGGTGGTGGCAGCGGCATTTCTGGGCAAGTTGGTTTAGATTCAAAACTCACTCATGAGAGGCAGGGGACGTTGCTGTGGTTTGAGAGTTGGTTCCCTGTTTCTTTCCTCTCCTTCTCCCTGCGTTCAGACGTCCTAGCGAACCAGTTGAAGATCGGCGATTTCCCCTGGATTCCTGACGTTGTACCCTGCAAGTTTTCTGATCAAAGCCGTGAAACAGAGTAAGTTCTTCGTGCTCTGTTTTTGGAGTTGTTTCTGAACTTGAGAGAGTTGCTTCTGCATGGGCTTTGCATTCAACTCTTTTAGCTTCAGAATTAGCCTCTGTTAACGCAGAATATGGGTAATGTCGTTAGTTTTATGACTAAGGCTCCATGGTGCAGGTTAAGGTATCCTTAAGTTTGGTGGGTTAGAGCTCGTAGTGAGAGTTTACGCAAGTCCAGGTAAGGGAAGCTAGCTTTATTTTCAATAACAACCGTAGGCTAGAAGATTCTGAAGTTGGGGCGACGTGGTCGCCGATTTTCAAACTTTCTTGCACGATGCTCTGTTTTTATGTGTGGGGCGACGTGATCGCCGGTTTTAATGCAAATTTCGAAGTGGCGTGATCGCCAGTTTTAATACAAATTTCGAAGTGACGTGGTCACCAGTTTTAAATTCTATTTCACAATCCCCTGTTTTTGTGTGAATCGGTATTTGTTGAGATTGAAATGTGGTTTTTTTTAAATATAGTGGATGCTGTGAAATGTATATGATTTTCGAAAATCTGAACTTTGGTATGATTGTTTCTATGATTGGGATTGTTTAAGAAAAGATTCAAAATATTATATGATGGAATTGTGCTTTTACGTGTGGTATGATGTACTGGATGAATGTGAAATTGTGATCAAGACATAGTATTTTCAGGAAAGGAAATACCGTGTTGAGATTGGTATTAGAGTGTATTGATCAATGAGTATCCTGTGAATGAGACGATCCTAACTCTGTTGATATAATGGAATCACATAGATGAAGTTATTCAGTTATTGAGAGTCGAAGGAGGTTCATATGTATGGGTAAGTTGTTTGAAAGATAACTAACTTGATCTGTTATATGAATTAACCCTGTCATACTGGGAGAGTGATGATATTGAGATTATGTTTATGCGCATGGCTGTGTGGATTTCACAGCGACCATGTGTGGATTTCACAGTGGTGTGGTATGACAGGTGCAGGTCTCTGGATGCTAAGTTCAACGCACGAGTCTTCCGGAAGTAGTGTCAAGTGTCTATGTGTGATGGGTCAGTGGAAGTCTGACGTGAGAAAGAGAAATATTGAAATGTGATAGACACTTGATGGATTTTTGTGGAATGATTGATACTTGAGGAAATTGTGAAATGTGTGAATATTTGATGGTTATGTGAAATGAATGAGAAAGTGATGGAATTATGTGGGTGTTTAAAAGCTGGTTATGTTGAATTTAAAGTTTCATATTTAAAGTTTTTAAAATAGCTAGCTTACCCCTGTGTTTTGTTTTGTGTTGGTTTTCTTAAACCTGTGATGATCGTGTTAATTACACGGGGGCAGCTGATGTTGCAGGTGGTAGAGCTCCTCAGTGAGCAGATGGAGAAAAGGATCGTTTTATATTTGAATGTTTTATTTTGGAAAACTTTTGATGTATAAAATTTAACTCCCTGCGAGGAGGGATGTTCCTTTTGAAGAACACATTGAATGGAAGAGATGTATTTTATTATATATCTATATATGAATGTTAATTTTGATATTATTGTTTTATGTTTATTTTATGATATAAATATGAATAAGATTTTTAGGGGCGTTACATTTTTTGTCAGCAAAAAATAATATATACAATGTTTTTATTAGGAAGAATTAATATAAGCTTTTTTTTATAAAAATTTCTCAACAAAAAACACTATATACTTTTGTTTTTTCAGAAAAAAATAATAAATATTGTTTTATCAGCAAGAAAGAATTTATACATTTGTTCTTTTGATCATTTTTTTATCAGTAAAAAACTGTACATAAATTTTTTTTTGTACTTTTTTTATCAGCAACAAAATATATATAATTTTTTTTATTTGCTAGAAACAATATATACATTTTTGTTATCAGTTTTTTTATCAACAAAAAAGAATATATACAATCTTTTTATAAGGAAGAATTAATACATACATTTTTTATCAGCAAGAAACAGTATATAGATTTGCTCTTTTGATAATTATTTTTATCAGTAAGAAGCAATATATAAATTTTTTTTATCTGTGTGTTTCTTATCAGCAAGATACAGTATATACATTTTTTTTATTGAAAAGGAACAATATATACATTTTTTATCAGCAAAAAATAATATAGACAATGTTTTTATCAGGAAGAATTAATATATGCTTTTTTTAATAAAATTTTCTCAACAAAAAACACTATATACTTCTATTTTATCAGAAAAAAATAACAAATATTGTTTTATCAGTAAGAAACAATTTATACATTTGTTCTTTTGATCATTTTTTTATCAGTAAAAAACTGCATATAAATATTTTTTTGTGTAGGTCTGCTCGAGCATTCTGCTCCCTGGGAACATGCACCAATTCAAATGTAGGAAAAGTCTCCTTTAAGAGCATGACATACTTTAAATATGTGGCCATCTAGGGATCCTTGGCCTAGTACTCGCCCGTGACTTGCCCAGTCACCAATAGTGAATCACTTTTAACTAGCAAACTTCGAGCGCCCATCTCCTTGGCCAGCAACATCCTTGCCATTAGTGCTTCATACTCAGCCTGGTTATTACTGGCTTTGAAAGCAAATTTAAGGACCTGCTTGATCAACAATCCGTTTGGTCCTTTCAGGATAATACCATCTCCACTACCTTGTTGGTTAGAGGACCCATCAACTGAGAGGATCCACTAGAAATCTCCACTATCTAGCTGCGTAGCTTCCGAGGAGAGTTCTACCACAAAATCATCATAAACCTGACCCTTAATAGGTCCTCTGGGCTCATACAACACATCAAACCCAGACAACTCGACTTCCCATCGCACCATTCGACCTTCCATGTCGGGCTTGTGGAGGACCTTACAAATTGGCAGGTCGGTCATGACGATCACTGTGAAGCTCTGGAAATAGTGGTGGAGCCTCCGAGCTGCAAATACAACTGCTAAGGCCGCTTTCTCAATGACCTGATAGTGTACTTCGGGCCCCTGCAACACTTTGCTAACAAAGTATATAGGCCTTTGAACATGGTCTTGTTCCTGCACTATGACTGAGCTAATTGCTCAATTTGTAACTGCAAAGTAGGGGCGGAGGGGAGTACCTGGTAGCGGCTTGCAAAGGATAGGCGAGCTGTAAGGACCTGTAAAATTGAATTGGAATAAAAAGGGTTATATATTAAAAGAATTCTATGTATGTTTTATTTAAAATAAAAAGGGAGGAAAAGTTAAGTTAGAAGGCTATGAGATCGCCGGTCGCCTGCTACACATGAGCGCCAGGTGGACGTCGCCAGGGCGCGAGGCATGCAGGCATCGCGCGGGCGCGAGAGGCATGCAGGCATCGCGCGGGCGCGAGAGGCATGCGGGCATCGCGCGGGCGTGAGGCATGCGGGCATTGCCAGAGCGCGAGGCACGTGGACGTGGCCAAGGCGCGAGAGGCATGCGGGCTTTGCCAGGGGGAGACATCGGTCGTCCACCAGGAGATGTCATCGGTGGATAGCCTTCGCGCGAGAGGTCATCGGTGGATAGTCTTCGCGCGAGAGGTCATCGGTGGATAGCCTTCGCGCGAGAGGTCATCGGTGGATAGTCTTCGCGCGAGATGTCATTCGGTGGATTGTTTTCGCGCGAGGGGTCATCGACGAAAGATTATCGTGCGATGTCGAGTTGCACACAGAGGGGGTAAGACCCAGACTCCCAGCAGGAAGCGTAGTGCACGCACGCCACGTAGACAAAAAGGGTGGTTCAGAATAGTGACATCAGAATGTTGGCATGCGCAGGGGACACTCGCGGTCGTACTGTTCAGAGCAGTGGCTGGCATGCACAAGCGACAACAGTGGCAGTACTGTTCAGAGCAGTGGTTGGCATGCACCAGAGACAACAGTGGTCGTACTGTTCAGGGCAGTGGTTCTCAGACTTCCCTGCAGAGTGGGTTGTGGCAGCTGCTTTTGGTGGATAAGTTGGTTTAAGATGCAAAAAACCCACTGCTGAGAGGAAGAAACGTTGCAGCCTTCAAAGAGAGAAAGAGTGAGTTACCTCCCTTCTCCTCCAGTTGCCTCCTTCGCGCTGCGATTCTAGCACCTTCACACGAGAGTACGACGAGCGACAGTCACCATTAGAGCACCTGGGCAGTTCTCTGCAAGTCCTTCGACCAGACGCAAAAACAGAGCCAAGGCGTTCTTCAAGCTTTGTTGGGTTTCGGAACTCTAGGTGTTTGCGCAAGTCCAGGTAAGGGAAGCTAGACTTCTTTTTCCATACAAGCCATAGTTTAGCTATTTCTGAAATGAGGGCGACGTGGTCGCCGGTTTCGTTTGCATCTGCGTGAATGCTCTGTTCCATGTGTTTGGGCGACGTGGTCGCCGGTTTTTAAATACAGACTTCGAAATACCCCGTTTTGAACTAGATCGCCGGTTTTGGCGCTGTTTTACGAACTCCCCTGTTTTTGGTGTTGTTTTGAAACTGTTTGAGATGTAAATGTGATATTCGAAAACATGAACCTTGGAGTGAGTTTTGCTGTGATTGGAATCATTCATTTAAGTGTGGCATGATGTGTTGAAGGTTGTGAATGTGGATCGAGGCATAGTATTTTCAGGAAAGGAAATACCGTGTAAGATCGTGTAGGATGTGCATTAATCGGTGATTCCTCAGGGGATATCATGACTCTGCTGAGATAATGGAATCACATAGAGGAAGTTACTCAGTTGGTGAGAGTCGAAGGAGGTTCATATGAATGGGCGTCTCGTGTGAAAAAGAACGAGCTCCGCCTGTTCTATGGATTAACCCTGTCATGCTTGGATGGTGATGATATTGAGATTCATTCTACGCTTGTGAATGTGTGTGATTTCACGGCGACCCTGTGAATGTGTGTGATTTCACAGTGGGCAGTATGACAGGTGCAGATCTCTGAGTCTAATCAATGCATGAGTCTTCCGGAAGTAGTGTCAAGTGTCTTGTGTGTTGAGTCAGTGGTGGTCTGACGTGAGAAATGAGAAACATTGAATTGATAGACACTTGATGCAGTTTTGTGAAATAGAATGACTCTTGAGAATATTGTGAAATGTGTGATTTCTGGGTGATCAGGTGAAGAGTAGGAGAAACTTGATAACTTTACGTGAATATCTTGAAATTGTTTACCTTGATTTTATTTTAAGTATCCTTATTTAAACTCTTTTTAAATGTCTAGCTTACCCTGTGTTTTCGTTTGTGTTGTGGCCTTTTCTTAAACCTGTAATGATCGTGTATAATTTACACGGGAGCAGATGATGTTGCAGGAAGTAGAGCTCTTTAGAAAATTGTCGCTGGAAGGAGATCGCCTGTTTTCTTTTCTGTTGGGTGATCGCCCCTCTTGCTGCTTTATAATAGGAGATCGCCTTTATGAAAGGAGATCGCCCTTCTTATAGGAGATCGCCTATATGAAAGGAGATCGCCCTTCTTATAGGAGATCGCCCTTTTTGCCAGGAGATCGCCTATCTGTCTTTTGTATTGTATTTCGTTTACGTTTTTAATGGAGAAGTGATCGTTTGTATTAAACTCCCTGTGAGGAGAAACTTATTTATTTTATATAAAGATTTTTGCTCACTTCAATCTATTTGTCACTTTATTTTCGTTTTATATTTATTTTCAAAGAAATTTGGCGGGATGTTACATTAATGGTATCAGAGCAGTTCGTCCTTAGGATGACCTGAGGGCTGTGGATCCATTGTGTTTCTTCTGCTCATGAAAGTTATTTGAGTTTAAAATAATAACTATAGTGAAAGGTTTTCAAACGTTTTTGTATTGAAATTTTGTGTGTGCTTTGGTGAATATATGTTCTAATTGAAAATCTTAGTATTAAGAATGAGAAGGTCTTGATAAAGTAGTGAGGGTGCACACTCATAACTGGATCGAGATGAGTCTCAATCTTAATTCCAAAGGTTTGATGTTTAGCATATATTAAATTCTGGTGTGAGCTATCTCATCCTCTTGAGTGTCTTTGTAATTGATTGAAAATGGTTGATTGGATTGGTGACTGCATACCAGTAGTTGTGCTGGTGTTATGCTTGATGTTATAAGCATTATGATTCTGTTGATGAGCTCAAATTCTTAATGATTTTGAGATGCTGACCTTTGTAAGGTCTAGCTGTTACCCCCCTTGAATGAATTGATTTCTTATCGATCTCATTCTTGTAGTTGTAGGGAATATAGGAATCTTATAATTTCAAAATCTGAAAACGAAGGAGATGGCACGTAGACCTTCTACCCCTCCCCAACCTCCTTCGGAGATGAGCCAGATTGCCAAGGCTATCGAGATGATGGCAACTGCCATCCAACAGCAGAATACGGTAATGGCCCAGATTCATCTGGCTGTAATGAATCATTTGGGAACTGCTGGATCGGCTGCAACAGCTTCCCAGGTCAATCAGCCTCGGGAGCAGGTAGGGATGACCGAGTTCATGAGGCACAACCCACCCAAGCTCAGTGGGAGTGCTACCCCTGATCAAGCAGATCCGTGGACCAGGGAGTTACATGCCTTAGTAAGGAAGGCAAAGGTAGTGGAGACCCTGGAGAGGAGTGATTCCAGGATAATCAGATCACACCCAGGGGGTCCCTCCAGTGGGAAGGCCAAGGTGCAGCACCCACAAAGCAAGCCTTATGCGAGACCTCCACCACGTCGGGCAGGAGCAGTTCCGCTCCAGTTTCAGCGGCAACAACCATGGAAACCAAAGTGTTTCCGTTGTGGTGGGTTACATAACGTCAAGGTGTGCTCCAAGAGGAATTCAGAGAAAGGGTGTTTCACATGCCAAGAAATGGGGCACATTTCTAGAGATTGTCCTAACAGAAAAAGGATGACACAACCCAGTGGTTCTCGGCAGTTGAGGAATGAAGGCAGCAGACCTCAGGCAACAGGGAGAGTGTTGGCCATGTCAGGAGCAGAGGCGTCTCAGTCAGGTAACCTCGTGCAGAGTATATGTTTTATAGCTGGTAGGAGTGTAAAGGTTTTGTTTGATTCTGGAGCGACACACTCCTTTGTGTCAAGCCTGTGTGTAGCCGAGTTGGGCCTTCTAGTGAAGGAGTTACCTTTCGAACTGTTGGTCTCTACACCTGCGTCAGGGCAGGTGACGACCTCTACAGTTTGCCCCGAATGTCCAGTGATAGTAGAGGGACGCAGATTCAAGGTGAACTTGATCTGCCTACCTCTTCGGGACCTAGATGTTATCCTGGGAATGGATTGGTTAGCTGCCAATCACGTTCTCATTGACTGCGGTGGTCAGAGGATTGCATTTCCAGACCTCCAAGGATCAGATGTAATATCTGCTCAGCAAGGGCAGTCAGCGTTGGAAGAAGGGGCGAGGTGCTTCGTGATACTCGCTCGGTCGGAGGTGGAGAATAAAGGGGACGTAAGCAGAATACCCGTGGTGAAAGATTTCACGGATGTATTTCCAGAAGAGGTACCTGGGTTACCTCCTAAGAGAGAGGTGGAACTCTCTATTGTTTTGGTACCTGGAGTTGGACCAGTGTCAACGACTCCAGCTGAGTTGATGGAATTAGAGAAGGAAGTGTAAGTTAGATTTAGTGTACCAAGGTGTAGGTTCAGCTACATATAAGTTATGGAGAGTATGTAAGCAGAATGTTGAGGGTTTAAAGACTTAAGCATGTGTATCCATGGGAAGTACTGGAGTTAAGTTCCAAGATGAAAGTAGGAATCTTTCTTTGATCTGGAGCTTGGTGATGACCTCTAGCTGGACACAAGGCTTGAAATGGAAATTTGAGATTTGGTAGAGAATAAGTTTACAAGATGATTATATCATCTTGAGATGTATCAATGATTTTGGGAAAGAGGAAAGATGAAATATCTTAATTGTGTTTAAAGTTACAGTTAGGCAAAGAAAATTGTTGAAAAGCAACAGGCGGAGAAATTGCTTGGATGAGAGAGAAAGTCTCACGTGGGATGGATGTTGTTTAATTAATTTGGATTTGAAAGCTGTATGTGATTCGAAATTGGACACTAGTTTATGTTGAGTATGTAGGAGATGAATTGGATGTTATTCCAGAAAAGGGATTAGTGATCTGTCAATCACGTTTCCAAAGGTTAAGCTCAACGAAAGATAGTGTTTCCAAAGTTCAGCCGAGTTGATTAAATTGAAGAAAATAAGTGGAAGAGTTGTTAGAGACGTAGTTAGTCAAGCCCAATATATCTCCTTGGAGTTTCCAGCATTGTTGGTTAAAAAGGAAGAGGAAGGACCTCAACTGTGTAGGGACTACAGGAAGTTGAATAAGTTGACCATCCAGGACAACTACCCTCTACCCGTAATTGATGAGTTGAGGGATCAGTTAGATGGAACTTCAGTGTCCTTAAAGTTTTATCGGAAATCTGGATAAAACAAGATTTTGCTAAGACAGAAGATGTGCAGAAGACAAGCCTTTTGAGGTTTAGTATGATGCCTCACATCAAAGTTTGAATTGTGTCTGAATACAAGAGAAGACAGGAGTTGCATATGTTCAATGCAACTCAAATTTCATGAGAGAAATTATTCTACTTATGATTTAGAATCGGCAGTGGTAGTGTTGTTATGGAGATTTGAAGACAGTAATTGTGTGAAGCTTTGTATGGGAGGAAATGCAGAATTCTCTTATTGTTGGAACCAGGAGGGCGAATCAGTTTTGATTGAACAGTGAGAGGATCCTAGTCTGAAACGTATTGTGGAATTTGCTAGGCACCGATCAGGCTAAAGGCTTTGTAACGGGTAAAGATGGAATATTGAGATTAATGGCAGAATTTGCATACCAGCAGATGGAGAATGGAAATTGATGAAGTATTGGAGTAGTAAGAGTTGGTTCAACAGACAACCGAGAAGGTGAAACTGATGCAAGGCAGAATGAAAGCTTCTGAAAGTCGGCAGATGTCCTCGGCATATCAGAGGAGAAGACCTTTGGAGTTTGCTGCTGGGGATCATGTCTTTATGAGGGAAGCAACAGCCAAGGGTGTAGGACGAGCTATCAGATCAAAGAAGCTGTCCCCTAAGTTGGTTGGGCCATATCAGACCCAAGGGGGATCAGTCCAGTGGCTTATGAGATCACCCCACCTCCCCAATTAGCAAACCTGCATAATGTGTTTCACGTATCACAACTAAGGAAGTATCTTGCAGACCCTAGTCACGTGTTGGAAGTGGACGACGTGCAGATCGGGTGATTCACCATGGAATTTGAAGGAAACCATGAGAGATGCATATGCCCACCTCTTTTCCTTATAATTCAATTTTTGAGGACGAAAATTTTTCTTGTTGGGGAAAATGTAAGGACCTGTAAAATTGAATTGGAATAAAAAGGGTTATATATTAAAAGAATTCTATGTATGTTTTATTTAAAATAAAAAGGGAGGAAAAGTTAAGTTAGAAGGCTATGAGATCGCCGGTCGCCTGCTACACATGAGCGCCAGGTGGACGTCGCCAGGGCGCGAGGCATGCAGGCATCGCGCGGGCGCGAGAGGCATGCAGGCATCGCGCGGGCGCGAGAGGCATGCAGGCATCGCGCGGGCGCGAGAGGCATGCGGGCATCGCGCGGGCGCGAGGCATGCGGGCATTGCCAGAGCGCGAGGCACGTGGACGTGGCCAAGGCGCGAGAGGCATGCGGGCTTTGCCAGGGGGAGACATCGGTCGTCCACCAGGAGATGTCATCGGTGGATAGCCTTCGCGCGAGAGGTCATCGGTGGATAGTCTTCGCGCGAGAGGTCATCGGTGGATAGCCTTCGCGCGAGAGGTCATCGGTGGATAGTCTTCGCGCGAGATGTCATTCGGTGGATTGTTTTCGCGCGAGGGGTCATCGACGAAAGATTATCGCGCGATGTCGAGTTGCACACAGAGGGGGTAAGACCCAGACTCCCAGCAGGAAGCGTAGTGCACGCACGCCACGTAGACAAAAAGGGTGGTTCAGAATAGTGACATCAGAATGTTGGCATGCGCAGGGGACACTCGCGGTCGTACTGTTCAGAGCAGTGGCTGGCATGCACAAGCGACAACAGTGGCAGTACTGTTCAGAGCAGTGGTTGGCATGCACCAGAGACAACAGTGGTCGTACTGTTCAGGGCAGTGGTTCTCAGACTTCTCTGCAGAGTGGGTGGTGGCAGCTGCTTTTGGTGGATAAGTTGGTTTAAGATGCAAAAAACCCACTACTGAGAGGAAGAAACGTTGCAGCCTTCAAAGAGAGAAAGAGTGAGTTACCTCCCTTCTCCTCCAGTTGCCTCCTTCGCGCTGCGATTCTAGCACCTTCACACGAGAGTACGACGAGCGACAGTCACCATTAGAGCACCTGGGCAGTTCTCTGCAAGTCCTTCGACCAGACGCAAAAACAGAGCCAAGGCGTTCTTCAAGCTTTGTTGGGTTTCGGAACTCTAGGTGTTTGCGCAAGTCCAGGTAAGGGAAGCTAGACTTCTTTTTCCATACAAGCCATAGTTTAGCTATTTCTGAAATGAGGGCGACGTGGTCGCCGGTTTCGTTTGCATCTGCGTGAATGCTCTGTTCCATGTGTTTGGGCGACGTGGTCGCCGGTTTTTAAATACAGACTTCGAAATACCCCGTTTTGAACTAGATCGCCGGTTTTGGCGCTGTTTTACGAACTCCCCTGTTTTTGGTGTTGTTTTGAAACTGTTTGAGATGTAAATGTGATATTCGAAAACATGAACCTTGGAGTGAGTTTTGCTGTGATTGGAATCATTCATTTAAGTGTGGCATGATGTGTTGAAGGTTGTGAATGTGGATCGAGGCATAGTATTTTCAGGAAAGGAAATACCGTGTAAGATCGTGTAGGATGTGCATTAATCGGTGATTCCTCAGGGGATATCCTGACTCTGCTAAGATAATGGAATCACATAGAGGAAGTTACTCAGTTGGTGAGAGTCGAAGGAGGTTCATATGAATGGGCGTCTCGTGTGAAAAAGAACGAGCTCCGCCTGTTCTATGGATTAACCATGTCATGCTTGGATGGTGATGATATTGAGATTCATTCTACGCTTGTGAATGTGTGTGATTTCACGGCGACCCTGTGAATGTGTGTGATTTCACAGTGGGCAGTATGACAGGTGCAGATCTCTGAGTCTAATCAATGCATGAGTCTTCCGGAAGTAGTGTCAAGTGTCTTGTGTGTTGAGTCAGTGGTGGTCTGACGTGAGAAATGAGAAACATTGAATTGATAGACACTTGATGCAGTTTTGTGAAATAGAATGACTCTTGAGAATATTGTGAAATGTGTGATTTCTGGGTGATCAGGTGAAGAGTAGGAGAAACTTGATAACTTTACGTGAATATCTTGAAATTGTTTACCTTGATTTTATTTTAAGTATCCTTATTTAAACTCTTTTTAAATGTCTAGCTTACCCTGTGTTTTCGTTTGTGTTGTGGCCTTTTCTTAAACCTGTAATGATCGTGTATAATTTACACGGGAGCAGATGATGTTGCAGGAAGTAGAGCTCTTTAGAAAATTGTCGCTGGAAGGAGATCGCCTGTTTTCTTTTCTGTTGGGTGATCGCCCCTCTTGCTGCTTTATAATAGGAGATCGCCTTTATGAAGGGAGATCGCCTTTCTTATAGGAGATCGCCTATATGAAAGGAGATCGCCCTTCTTATAGGAGATCGCCCTTTTTGCCAGGAGATCGCCTATCTGTCTTTTGTATTGTATTTCGTTTACGTTTTTAATGGAGAAGTGATCGTTTGTATTAAACTCCCTGTGAGGAGAAACTTATTTATTTTATATAAAGATTTTTGCTCACTTCAATCTATTTGTCACTTTATTTTCGTTTTATATTTATTTTCAAAGAAATTTGGCGGGATGTTACACGAGCTAGCCAAGTACTCCTCCAGCTTAAGGAACGCCTCCTCACACTCGCTAGTCCATACAAAGCGATTGTTCCTCTTCAAACACTGGAAGTAAGGATATCCCCGATCTCCTCCAGCTGACAAAAATAGGGACAAGGTGACCATTCGCCTAGTTAACTGTTGCACCTCCTTTACAGTGGTAGGGCTCCTCATTGCTATGATCGCCGCACACTTCTTGGAGTTTGTCTCTATCCCTCGTTCAGTAAGGAGAAACCCTAAGAATTGTCCTGCCTCCACCCCAAACACACATTTTTCTGGGTTCAGCTTCAGATTATACTTAGTTATCATAGTAAATAGCTCTTCGAGATCAGCAACATGCTAACCTCTCTCTTTCGAGGTGACGACCATGTGGTCCATATATGCTTGCACATTTTTCCCAATCATGGGGGCGAGAATCCTATCCATCAGTCTCTAATAGGTTGCACCTGCGTTCTTCAGACCAAAGGGCATTACCTTGTAGCAATAACTGGAGAGCTCTGTCATGAACGCAGTCTTGCTCTCATCTCGGGGATTCATGCGGTCCGGTTGTACCCTAAGAATGCATCTAAGAATCTAAGAAGTCGGCACCCTGATGCACTCTCCACCAAGGCATCGATGCTGGGCAGCGGATATGAATCCTTAGGACAAGCCTTGTTCAAATCCTTGAAGTCAATACACATTCTCCACTTCCCGTTGGCCTTTTTGACTAACACTACATTGCTAACCACTCAGGGTATTAGATTTCTCTTATGTGGCCAGTGCTTAGCAGCTTTTAAGTTTCTTGCCTGATGACCAGGCGTCTCTCCTCACTAAACTTCTTTTGTCTCTACACCACCGGTTTGACCTTTGTGTCCATCATGAGTCGATGACATAAGAAGTTAAGGTCAATGCCATGCATATCTGAAGCAGACCATGCAAAAGCATTTAGGTGCTTTGCTATCATAGTGGCAATCTGATCTTGCATCTCTTTGCCTAGTGACCTGCCGAGTTTAAACTTCTTTCTTTCGATCTCTCTCTCCTAAACCTCACCTGCGAGCTTAGGTCACTTCTCGCTGGCGATCTCAACTCGAGTGATCCCTTCAGCTTCCTGTGGCTGGGCAGCGATCACGCATACTCCTCTTTTGTGCTTTAGGCTATTCTCATAACACCTCGCCACCTTCTGGTCAGATTTAATAACAATCACCCCTCCCTCAAGGGAGGGCAACTTCATCTTCATATGGCGGGTTGAGGCTACTTGATGTGAGTTGATTTTATGATTGTTCATTTTTATGGTGACACTTTAGTTAGGGTTGGATTTTTAAGAGACAAGTATGGTGAGAACCTAAGGAAAATCTCCACTAGACATTAACTTAACCAAGTGGTTAAGTAGATGTGAAGGTTCATTTCACAAAGGCAAAAGGAAAAGACATGGATTAAGGTGATTATGATGCAAAACCAAAACTTAGAATTTAGAAAGGAGAAAAGGAATGCATCAATGGTGTAAAAGCCATTCCAAATGATGCTTCCAACTCACAAAGGAGTCTCCAAAACCGAGAACAAGATTAACAAACAAAAGAAACTAAAGACATAAAAATAGGAATGGAATAATGGAAGAGATGATGAAAGGAAGAACTTATAGAGGTGGAGCAATGGTGTATCACACCACTTGATAGGATGGAACCACCAAGATAAGTGAAGGGAGGCCGCCAGTTGAGAGTTTCAACACTTCAAGATAAGACCAAGAGAGGAGGAATTTCACTCACTCACAAATCACACAAAAATTTTGTATGGTTTCTTTACTCTAATTTCAACTTATGAATACATGAGGTAGGTCTCCCTATTTATAGATTTAGGAGCCTTGGAAAGTGTACCGACCAGTCCTCGAACACCGAGAATAGCTAGTAATGGTGAGTCGCGTCAGCTGGGTCCCACAGCATGGGCTAGAGCCACGTGGGTTGGGTCCCACGGGTAGTAGGGACTTATGGGATGATTAGTCATCAGCATGCCGACCACCAGAGTGAATTGAGGTGCCCTCGTCACTCAGCAGGGTGATGAGTCCTCGACAACTGGGTGTGACGAGGTGAGGTCGGCTTTGGATGTTTCAAACAATAGAACTAGAACATCTATGATGGGTCTTAAGGGAAGACCAGTTATCAGTAAAATGCCTAGAAGTAAGGAGAGGCCTAAGTCACGAAGCACCCATACGCGTGGCAGGGAAAGCACAGTTAGGTGCAGAGTCTTGAAGGGTAGAGTGCCCATCGAGATTAGGGTTTCCAAGTGAGGCCGCATGCATGGCACGTGAACAGTGAAGGCACTCCCAGGACAGGTGGCCCCAGAGACTAGGTGCACGAGGGGGTACCCAGGTGGCCATCCTATTAGAGTTTGCACTCCAGTTAAGGAAACCTTACGTGCTAGATTACCCTAAGTCTGGGTGATAGCGATGCAAGGATATTCCTGTAAACCCTAAATATGGGTAGTGGCGCAGAGGAAACCCTAGACTATATAAAGGGTAGTAAAACACTTCACAAAGGTACGTAGTTTCTAGACCTAAACAGATACACTCAATACACTTGGTGTGCTTGCCCTAGTTTGACTTGAGCGTCGGGGTGCAAGCGGCCTCTAGGGCGCCCCCTTTCTATCTTGCAGGTGCAGGTTGTTTCGAGATAGCAAAGCACAATTCAAGGTGAGGAAAGGAGGCGTGTGATCGTCATAGAGTCAAGCAACAGGAGAGTCAATCGGCAAGAACATTTGGCGCCCACCGAGGGGCCGAAGTAAAACAAGGTCCCATACACAAGCAAAAGAGAAGAATCCAGAGACATGAGGAATACCAGGCAAGGATCTATCCCACCAAATGGGGGTGAGAGCGTTACCATGCAACAACTCATGGAAACGATGCGTGCCCTCCAGGAGACAGTTGCGGAATCTAGGCCAGATCAGGTGCGCATGCAGATAGACTTGGCCGCATCACAGGCCTGGAATGAGGAGCTGCACAGGGAGAACGAAGAATTGCACGTGAATTTGCATAATTTGTAGCAAGCAGGGGATCGCGTGGTGGATGATCGGGCTCCACCAACACCACCTAGGGCGTTCCCAATGCCTTTCTCACAAGCATTTATGGACACAATGGTCCCAGCCACCTTCGTGGGCCCTAAGACTGTGTTCATAGGGGTGGAGGACACATCACGTCCTTCACGCAGTTCTCCACGCTGTTCAGGGAGCAATATATTGTCAATCGGGCTCCCCCACCAGTGTCTTATGACCTCTTTGATGTGAGGCAATATCAGGAGGAGTCCCTGAGGGATTACCTCAACCGGTTCGAGGCGATGGTGGTGAGGCTGCACACCAAAGACGAGGATATGGTGGTGCACGCCTTCAGGAAGGGAATACTACCAAGACCTTTCAGTGAGTCACTCATCCGAAGTCGCCCCAAAACCTTTGGTGATATCAGGCGTCATGCCGTCACTCACATTGCGGCTAAGGGGGAACTCAATGAGAAGCGCGAAAGCGTGGCCCCTTCACGATCACAGGTGCCCAGTCGCCCTCAGCCCATATAGGTGCATGAGGCGACGATGGAGAAGAGAACCCAGGAAAAGCAGAAGCCCTACAAAGCCAGGAAGCCCCAAACTAGGGCACGCACTAAGGAGGATGTGCCTCCCAAACATGACTTCCTGGTAGAACTGAAGGAGTTGATCGCCATTCCTAACATGGCGGAGAGGCTAAAGATACCCCCGAAGACGGACAAGAGACTGGGGCCCAACAAGAATGCATGGTGCGAGTTCCATCAGGCGTTTGGCCATCCCATTCGCAACTGTCTAGCCCTAGGTCATCAATTGGATGAGCTGGTCAAGAGCGGTTTCTTAAATGACTACCTGCGGGAGTCACAAGGAGGAGAGGTGGTGGTGACTCCAAGGGCAGACCAGGGGCATGAGGTGCCCATACATGGCGAGATCCATACCATCTCTGGTGGGTTCTCAAGAGGAGGGTGCACCTCGTCGCTGCGCAAGAAGTATGCGCGATCAGTGATGGCAGTGGAAGCATGTGAGGATGACCACTTCCCAGATGTCGACCTTACATTCACGAAGACAGATCGCCTGGACGTTGTCCCCCATGATAATGATCCAGTGGTGATATCGATGGTTACTGTGGGAAGGAGGGTGCATCGAGTCCTTGTTGATCAAGGGAGTTCGACTGATGTGATGTTCTGGTCGACCTTTAACAAGTTGCAATTGTCTCCAGACCAGCTAAGACCTTATACTAGCTGTCTGTATAGGTTCGCAGGAGACCAGGTCGAGGTGCGGGGATATATAGAACTGAGGACCACTTTCACTGATGGAGTGGCCTCCCGCATTGAGAACATCAAGTATCTAGTTGTGAATGCCCCATCAGCTTACAACATGTTGTTGGGTAGGCCAGCTCTGAACAGATTGGGGGCGGTGGCGTCGACAAGGCCTATGAAGATGAAGTTGCCCTCAATGGAAGGTGTGGTGATCACCATTAGGTCAGATCAGAAGGAGGCTAAGAAGTGCTATGAAAACAACCTCAAAACGAGAAAAGGAGTGTGCACAGTTACCACCCAACCACCAGGTGGAGAGTACACTGATGCTGACCTGCCTCGAGGAGAAGTCAGGGTTGCACGAGAAGAGGTCGCCTGAGAGAGACAACCTGAACCAGCAGAAGAGGTAGTAGAGAGGGAGATTGGAGGCAAAACATTCAAGCTTGGCAAATACCTATGCCAAGATACACAGGACCAAGTGCCGGGAGTCATAGAGCGGCATTTTGATGCTTTCGCTTGGTCTGCCTCAGATATGCCAGGCATTGACCCTGATTTTTTGTGTCATCGCCTAGCACTAAATCCCTAAGTCAGACCTGTCTGTCAGAGGAGGAGAAAATTCAATGAAGAGAGGAGGCAGGTGATCAAGGAAGAGACGCAAAAATTGCTCAAGGCTGGCCATATACGAGAAATCCAATATCCTGAGTGGCTAGCGAATGTGGTATTGGTGAAGAAGGCCAATGGGAAGTGGAGGATGTGTGTGAACTTCACTGACCTCAACAAGGCATGTTCGAAGGACTCTTATCCTTTGCCGAGTATTGATGCGCTGGTAGATAGTGCCTCAGGCTGCAAGTTGCTCAGCTTCTTGGATGCTTTTTCTGGTTACAACCAGATCAAGATGCACCCAATGGACGAGTGCAAGACAGTGTTTATGACTGAGCTGTCCTGCTATTGCTACACAGTCATGCCATTTGGGCTGAAGAATGCAAGTGCTACCTACCAAAGGCTGATGGACAAGGTCCTTGCACCCATGATAGGACGCAATGTGCAAGCCTACGTGGATGATATGGTGGTGACATCCCAGGTGAGAGATCAGCATGTCATTGATATGGAGGAGCTATTTACTACGATAGCTAAATACAGGTTGAAGTTGAATCCAGAGAAGTGCGTCTTTGGGGTGGAAGCAGGCAAATTCCTCGGTTTCTTGCTCACCGAACGTGGGATTGAGGCCAACCCAGACAAATGCGCGACGATCTTAGCTATGAGGAGCCCGACGTCGGTAAAGGAGGTGCAACAGTTAACAGGTCGGATGGCTGCTCTTTCCAGGTTTGTGTCAGCTGGAGGAGATAAGGGCCACCCTTATTTTCAATGCTTAAGGAGGAACAGCAGGTTCTTGTAGACCAAGGAGTATGAGGAAGCATTCCTCAAGCTGAAAGAATATTTGGCCAGCCCACCGGTGTTTTTCAAACCTCAGATCGGCACCCCGTTACGTTTGTACTTCGCAGTCACTAAAAAGGCAGTGAGTTCAGTTTTGGTGCAGGAGCAAGATCAAAGCCAAAAGCCCATCTACTTTGTTAGCAAGGTGCTGCAAGGGCCTGAGGTAAGATACCAGGCCATAGAGAAGGCAGCATTGGCCATGGTGTTCTCTGCACGTAGGCTTCGCCATTACTTCCAGAGCTTTACAGTGGTGGTGATGATAGACCTACCCATCCGAAAGGTCTTGCAGAAGCCAGACGTAGCAGGAAGGATGGTATGATGGATGGTGGAGTTGTCTGAGTTCGACATACAGTATGAGCCCAGAGGCCCAATCAAAGGCCAAGTTTATGCTGACTTCGTAGCCGAGATGTCCTCAGCAAAAACCCAGCAGGACGAGCCTGACTTCAGATGGGTGCTCTCAGTAGATGAGTCTTCTAATCAGCAAGGTAGTGGAGCTGGGGTGATCTTAGAAGGACCAAAAGGGCTGTTGATTGAGCAGGCCCTACGGTTTGCCTTCAAGGTCAGCAATAATCAGGCAGAGTATGAAGCTTTAATCGCCGGAATGCTGTTGGCCAAGGAGATGGGAGCGAAGAGTCTTTTAGCAAAGAGTGATTCCCTATTGGTCACAGGACAAGTGGCGGGAGAGTACCAGGCCAAAGACCCTCAGATGGCCTCCTACCTAGAGTATGTCCAGGTGTTGAAGAGTTCCTTCGCAAATTTTGAGTTGGTGCATGTGCCTAGAGATCAGAATGTCGGAGCCGACTTGTTAGCAAAACTCGGAAGCTCGGGCAAGGGGGGCAGGCAGAGAACAGTCATCCCGGAGACCCTGAGGACACCTCGCTCCTACACGGCTGATAACTTAGTAGGAGTCCACCAGATCAGCCAGTCTGACGGTGGGAGGAGGAGTCATCGGTCGTTGACCTAGGAAACTTTGAAGAAGCCAAGGGTCAACGCATATGTGGCGTTGGAGGAGGTGTCGTCGCAGGTCTGTCTGTTGCAGAGTGGAGAGACGTGGATGACGCCCTATAAGCGCTACTTAGCTGATGGGATGTTGCCAATGGAGCCAATGGAGGCGAGAAAAGTAAGGAAGAACTCGACCAAGTATATACTCATTGATGGGGAATTGTACAAGCACGGGTTCACACACCCTATTCTGGTGTGCATGCATGGTGAACAGTGCGTGCGGATAATGGTAGAGCTCCATGAAGGAATATGTGGGAGCCACATAGGAGGTCGTGCTTTGGCATCTAAAGCCATTCGAGCAGGGTATTACTGGCCAACCATGAGGGAAGATTGCACGAAGTATGCGCAGCAGTGCAAATAGTGTCAACTACATGCAGATTGGCACAAGGCGCCTCCAGAAGAGCTCATATCTATATATAGCCCTTAGCCATTCCACACATGGGGAATTGATATCCTGGGGCCCTTTTCTTTGGCTGTGCGGCAGATGAAGTATCTTGTGGTCGCCATAGAATACTTCACGAAGTGGATCGAGGCTGAACCAGTAGCACAAATCACAGCCCACAAGATCCAGCACTTCGTGTGGAAGAACATAGTATGCTGCTTTGGCGTACCCAAGCGCTTGGTGTCTGATAATGGCACCCAGTTTACAAGGCAACAGTTGGGGAAGTTATGTATAGAGTTGGGAATCAGACAGGTGTTTACATCAGTCGAGCACCCTCAGACTAATGGGCAGGTTGAATAAGCTAACCGAGTCCTACTTAGAGGGCTGAAGAGAAGGCTGGAGAAAGCCAAGGGAACTTGGGCTGAGGAAGTTCCCAGAATTGTGTGAGCCTACCATACTACTCCTCAGTCCACCACCAAGGAGACCCCTTTCAGCTTGGTGTACGGTTCAGATGCCATGATCCCTGTAGAGATCTAGGAGAGCTCGCCATGTTTCCAGAACTTTGTGGCTAAGGAGTCCAACGAAGAAAGGAAAGTGAATTTAGATCTCTTAGATGAAGTACGGGAAGAGGCAGGAATCAAAGCCGAAGCATTGAAGAGAAGGGTTGAGCTCAAGCACAGTTCCAAGTTGAGAGCTCGGTAGTTCCAGGTCGCCGACCTAGTGATGCGAAAGGCATCCCCTTACCAGATAGAGAACAAGTTGTCCCCCAAGTGGACTGGTCCCTATAGAGTGATAGAGGCCCTAGGAAATGGGGCATACAGGCTTGAAACTCTAGAGGGTGGTCCTATTCCTCGTACATGGAATGCGACTCACCTGAAGTTTTATTTCAGTTAAGACTAATATGTAACATTGTACACAGTTTAGGGGACACTCTTTTTTCCCTTCTAAGGGTTTTTAATGAGGTCACCCAATAAAATTTTTAGTTAAGATATATTCTTGAATGTGTTTGTACAATGTAGTTAGAACCTATCACTTGGGGTTAGAGGTTTCATAAGTGGGAAGGTAGGTTCGTCAAGAACACCTCCTCTTCGAGTGAGAACGCCAAGTTGAACAGAAGGGTTCGTCAGTTAAATCCTCCTTCGCCTATGAGCGATGAGAGGTCAGTTCGAACATGTCATTTGGGGTTAGAGGTCTCGACAGTTGGAAGGTAGGTTCGTAAAGAACACCTCCTCTTCGAGTGAGAACTCCTAATTTGAACAAAAAGGTTCACCAGCAAAATCCTCCTTCGCCTATGAGCGATGAGAGGTCAGTTCGAACCTGTCATTTGGGGTTAGAGGTCTCGACAGTTGGAAGGTAGGTGATGTGAGTTGATTTTATGATTAGCATTTTATGGTGGCACTTTAATTACGATTGAGATTTTAGGATGATTAAGGTGAGAACCTAAGGAAAATCCCCACTGGACATTAACTTAACCAAGTGGTTAAGTAGATGTGAAGGTTCATTTCACAAAGGCAAAAGGAAAACACAATTATAAGGTTATGATGATGACAAGTTATGGTGTGGAATTACATAAGGAAAACAAGAGCAACATATAAAAACCAAATAGAAATAATGAAGCAAAATAAGAACATGTTTATGAATAGATAGAAAGATTATGGAAGGAAAAGATGAAGGAAAAGGAAGCTTAGGAGGATGAAGCTAGAGAAGGATCAGGCCACTTGGATGGTGGTTTGCTCCAAGATGAGTGAGGAATGCCGCCACTTGAGAGCTCTCTAATTCTCACAAGATAAGACAATGATGTAAGGAGACAAAGCTCACAAACTCTAACACAAATTGTGTATAGTAACTTTACTCTAAATTCAACATGAAAATACATGAGGTAGGCCTCCTTATTTATAGGTGAAGGAGCCTTGGAGAGCAAGCATAAGGGGAAGGATGGGAAGAGTGAAAAAATGAGCAGCCTTAGGGTTTGACTAAGTCAAACCCGCATCCTAGGCTTGTCCTTCTAGAAACTAGGTCAAAAAGCCTTCCAAAAGGGCCAAGAACATCCTAAAATGCTAACTACACCCCCTATTATACTAAAGGCACCTTATTCTAGCCTATATTTGCTATTTGGACCCCCAAAGTGAGCCCAAATTGTTTACAATATTTTCTAATCATTAAGAAGACAAGCAGAAAGAACTTTAGGTGCTCTGGTCTTTGTCCCATTCTCCATCTGGTGAGGTCTCTACTTTGAGGTGACTTCTCTTTATATTCTTTAGCGTCCTTGATCATCACCTTGTGGGCTTGGTTTGCATCATGCCCCCCAGGTTGGAGAGAATTCGACCACGAATTCAGAACCCCTGCATATAACATAGTCAGTGTGTTCACATAGAAAATAGGACAAGAAGGGAGATGTGAACTTGACTTATAGTCGTGAAGCTTGGGGAGTTCAAAAGGACAAGCTCTTCTGTCAAGCCATTTTGGAAAATAATATTTGGGAATGAAAGAGTTTGGTGAGAAAGAGCCTCTCAAAAGGGAAGAACCCTTAGGAGGTGTTTTATGTTAATCCCAAAAGTTCTTCGCCCAAGATGTCAAGTAAGAAGACTTATTGGGTAACGAAAAATACAAAGAAGGGGGACACCTTAGAGGTGGAGGTGGAAGCATGGCACGAGTCAACATGATTGATTTAGTGGCGTAAGAAGATATGTTGTGACTCGGTTGATCTTTTCTTTCTTTTTCTTTTTCATTTTCTCTTTTATTTTTCATTTTGATTTGGTCTTCATGGACTGGTCTTGGAGAAAGAGATTTCAAGGTGATCTTATGCCCATGGAAGGTAAAAGAAATGTTGTTGGTAAGGCCATCATGTAAAGTTTTTCTATCATATTTCCATGGCCTACCTAAAAGAACAATAGTAGCTTCCATAGGTACAACATCACACAAGACCTCATCTTTGTATTTTCCAATTGAGAAGGCTATGAGGACTTGTTTATTTACCACAATTTCCCCTTTGTTACTTAACCATTGGAGTTTGTAAGGCTTTGTATGAGAGATGGTGGATAACCCAAGCTTTTCCACCACTCTTGTACTAGCCACATTGGTGCAACTTCCTCCATCCACGATTAAGGAACACAAATTGTTATTGATAAGGAACCTTGTGTGAAAGATGTTTTCCCTTTGACTTTCATCAAAAGGTGTTTGAATTTGACCAAGTAAGCGCCTTACCATTAACAAGTCTCCCTCACATGGTATCTCACATTCTTTTTCACTATGATTTGTTGAAGAGGGAGGGGATTTGGACCGTTGAGAACTATGGTCACTCATGACAAACCCCTCTTTAACCATCATTGTTCGTTTAGAAGGGCAATGAGATGCAATGTGACCAAAACCTAAGCATTTAAAACATTTTGTATTAAAGGTTTTGGTAGGGGATTGAGGTTTTGAAGTGGAAAGTTTAGAATCTCTAGGTTTATAAGTGGACTCTTTAACAAAGTTTGAAGAAGTTTTGTTTTTATTTTTCCAAGAAGAGTGGTAAAAGCCATCATTATGAGCATTTTTAAAAGAAGTTTTCTTTGAAATTTGTGATTCTACCTTGTTGGCAAGGTGAACCAACTTTTCTAAATTGGAGTACTCATAGAGTTCTACCACATCTTGGATATCCTGTCTTAAGCCACTTACAAATCTAGCCATTTTGGACTCCTCACTTTCATGCATGTCAACCTTTGTTAAAGTTGTTTCAAGTTCCTTAAAATAAGCATCCACACTTTGTGTTCCTTGTTGAAGCCTTTGGAGCTTCAACAAGAGCTCTTTCCTATAGTGTGGAGACACAAATCTAGCGCGCATGCATAACTTCAAATCCTCCTAAGAGACCATGACTGACCTCTTGTTTAGCCCAATGTCCATTACAGTCTTGTGCCACCATTGCATGGCATAATCCAAAAATTCTAAGGAGGCTAACCTAACTCTTTGGTCATCTTGGACCTCATGTACATTAAAAATTTGTTCTACTTTAGCCTCCCAACCTAAATACACATTGGGATCACCTTCCCCACTAAAACTAGGCAATTTTACAAAGGGTAAATAAGGCTTCGCCACATTTTGGCGCCTTTCTTCAAAATTGTGCATCCTCCATTCGTCTTCTTCTTCATGGCTACCATAGGTTTGGTAACTTCTTGATTCATGCCTTTGATGATGTCTTCTTCCTCGGTGGGGTCTTTCATAGGCCAATTCTAGCCTTTGGAGTCTTTCCTCCATTTGCCTCATCTCATCCTCTTTTTGTGCAATGGTGCGCTTAGCCGCCTTCAATTCTCCAATAAGGAAAGCCTTTTGAGGAGAATAGGGCTTAGATGATTCACCACTTGAAAGATGATCCATAAAAAAACAAAAACCACAAAACACAAAGAAAAAACAATTAAAGAAAACAAGTTAGTAAGACAAGAAGTCTTGCGGCAATATGAAGAAAAACACTAAACCACTCAAAAATGTATTTATTTATTTTCTTTCCTTAACCAAGTTCTTTCTTGTGGATGAGAAATTCTCAAGTGAAAAAGGTCAAAGCCTTCAACACTTAATCCAAAGCAAAAAAACACCACAAAACTTTGAGGGAAAAGAAGAAAAGACAAGCAAGAAAAGGTGTAAACAAGAAAGAGCTAAACCAAAGGTGGAAAAGAGATTATGACAAAACTTAAGAAATGAAGACAAGCAAGAAAAGCACAAAAGAAGACTCTAAGAAACTTACTAAACTTTTAACCAAGAAGTTTTATGTTTTCTTTAGAACTTGTAAAAGAAAAAGGATAAAAAATTCCACAAAGTTGATAACAATTTGCCAATCAAGTTGAATCCAAGTTTGGAAAAGGAATTTTATGTGCAATTGAAAGATATAGGTGCAGTTTTAAAATTGCTTGCTGTTTTTAGTTGCTGTTTTTGTTTTTTTTTTATACTAAATGGAAATATGGAAAGAAAGATCCATAGGATGCATCATGAACAATTTTGAAGAACATTCAATTTGCACAAAACTTTTGGTGGTGGATTCAATATAATTGAACACTTGAAATCATATGTTTGGAACTCTAAATCAACCTCTACTAAAACAAATATCTAAAGACTTTGCAAACTTTCAAAATTAAAAGCAAGTAAGTAGAAGCAAAAAGAAGGACACCTAGAACACTAATGAACATAAGACTCAAAGTAAAAAGCAAGATCAAAGAAAGGTATAAGAAGGAACATATTCAAAATGAAAAATGCTATGAATATAAGGTGCTGGAAAAAAAATCTGCACTAAATAAAGGGCTGGAAAATAAAGGCAAGAAAATAAATGACAAGAAATTAAAGGTACTTGAATTTAAAGGTGCTAGAATTTAAATTGCTTGAATGTAAAGTGCCAAATCAACTCAAAAAATTAAGCATAAGAACCTAAGCTCTGATAACCACATGATGTGAGTTGATTTTATGATTTAGCATTTTATGGTAGCACTTTAATTAGGATTGAGATTTTAGGATGATTAAGGTGAGAACCTAAGGAAAATCCCCACTGGACATTAACTTAACCAAGTGGTTAAGTAGATGTGAAGGTTCATTTCACAAAGGCAAAAGGAAAACACAATTATAAGGTTATGATGATGACAAGTTATGGTGTGGAATTACATAAGGAAAACAAGAGCAACATATAAAAACCAAATAGAAATAATGAAGCAAAATAAGAACATGTTTATGAATAGATGGAATGATAATGGAAGGAAAAGATGAAGGAAAAGGAAGCTTAGGAGGATGAAGCTAGAGAAGGATCACGCCACTTGGATGGTGGTTTGCTCCAAGATGAGTGAGGAATGCCGCCACTTGAGAGCTCTCTAATTCTCAAAAGATAAGACAATGGTGTAAGGAGACAAAGCTCACAAACTCTAACACAAATTGTGTATAGTAACTTTACTCTAAATTCAACATGAAAATACATGAGGTAGGCCTCCTTATTTATAGGTGAAGGAGCCCTGGAGAGCAAGCATAAGGGGTAGGATGGGAAGAGTGAAAAAATGAGCAGCCTTAGGGTTTGACTAAGTCAAACCCGCATCCTAGGCTTGTCCTTCTAAAAACTAGGTCAAAAAGACTTCCAAAAGGGCCAAGAACATCCTAAAATGCTAACTACACCCCCTATTATACTAAAGGTGTAAGGACCTGTAAAATTGAATTGGAATGAAAGTGGTATATTTTAAATAATTCCAGAAGATGTTATTATTTAAAATACAAAGAGCTGGTAAATGAAGTTTTGTAGTAGTCGGACCTCGGACGTCGCCCAAGATCTGGGGTCAGCTGGTAGAGGTCGGTCGGATGATGTGTGGATCAAGAAGAGTAAAGGAAGAAAAATTAAGTTTAGAAGGCTATGGGATCGCCGGTCGCCTGCTAAACATGAGCGCCAGGTGGACGTCGCCAGGGCGCGAGGCATGCAGGCATCGTGCGGGCGCGAGAGGCATGCAGGCATCGCGCGGGCGCGAGGCATGCGGGCATTGCCAGGGCGCGAGGCATGCGGGCATTGCCAGGGCGCGAGGCATGTGGACGTGGCCAAGGCGCGAGAGGCATGCGGGCATCGCCAGGGCGCGATGCATGTGGACGTAGCCAGGGCGCGAGAGTTATGAGGGCGTCGCCAGGGAAGACATCGGTCGTCTTCCAGGGCGAAGGAGACATCGGTCATCTTCCAAGGCGAAGGTGAAATCGGTCGTCCTCCAGGGCGAAGGAGACATCGGTCGTTCGCCAGGATGAGTCAGCAGTGGAAGGTTATCGCGCGATGTTGAGTTGCACACAGAGAAGGTAAGACCCAGACTCCCAGCATGAAGCGTAGTGCACGCACGCCACGTAGACAAAAAGGGTGGTTCAGAGTGGTGACATCAGAATGTTGGCATGCGCAGGAGACACTCACGGTCGTACTGTTCAGAGCAGTGACTGGCATGCACAAGCGACAACAGAAGTCGTACTGTTCAGAGCAGTGGTTGGCATGCACAAGCGACAACAGTGGTCGTACTGTTCCGGGCAGTGATTCTCAGACTTCTCTGCAGAGTGGGTGGTGGCAGCAGCAGCATGCGTGGACAGGTAAGTTGAGATTCAAAAGCCACTGCGTGAAGGCAAAGAGCATTACAGACTCAAGAGTGTGAGGGTGAGTGCAAACTCCCTCCCCCCTTCTTCTCTCCTTTGCGCTGTAACTCAGGCAAACTCCAGCACCTGTGCGACGAGCGACGACAGCCCTTAGAGCACCTGGGAGTTTCTCTGCAAGTTCTACCAACCAGGCACTGAAAACAGAGCTAAGGCATCCTTCAAGCTCGGTGGGTTTGAGCTCTCGGTGTTTTGCGCAAGTCCAGGTAAGGGAAGCTAGACTTCATTTTCAATATAAGCCATAGTTTAGCTATTTCTGAAATGAGGGCGACGTGGTCGCCGGTTTCGTTTGCATCTGCGTGAATGCTCTGTTCCATGTGTTTGGGCGACGTGGTCGCCGGGTTTTATATACAGACTTCGAAATACCCTGTTTTTGAACCAGGTCGCCGGTTTGGGCGATGTTTGCGAACTCCCTGTGTTTTGGTGTTACTTTGAACTGTTGAAGCTTAAATGTGATCTTCGAAAATCTGAATCTTTGAAATGATCGTTGCTGTGACTTGAATCATTTATTTAAGGGCGGTATGATGTGTTGAATGTTGTGAATGTGGATCGAGGCATAGTATTTTCAGGAAAGGAAATACCGTGTAAGATCGTGTAGGATGTGCATTGATCGGTGATGTCTATAATGAGATTATCCTGACTCTCCTGAGATAATGGATTCATATAGATGAAGTTATTCAGGCGTTGAGAGTCGAAGGAGGTTCATATGTATGGGTGAGTCGTGTGAAACAGAACGAGCTCGGCCTGTTATATGGATTAACCCTGTCATACTGTGAGAGTGATGAGATTGAGATCGAGATTATGTTGATGCGCATAGCTGTGGAAACTTTACAGCAGTGTAGTATGACAGGTGCAGATCTCTGAGTCTAGTCAATGCACGAGTCTTCCGGAAGTAGTGTCAAGTGTCTTGTGTGCTGGGTCAGTGGTGGTCTGACGGGTGAAATGAGGAACTTGGAATTTATAGACGCTTGATGCTGTTTGTGAAATAGAACGACTCTGGGAAATATTGTGAAATGTGTGGTTTCTGGGCGATCAGGTGGAGGGTATGAGCAACTCTAAGTTTTACATGGATATCTTGAAAAATGTTTTACCTTGATTTTAAAATTCATATCCAACTCTTTTTAAATGTCTAGCTTACCCTGTGTTTTCTTGTGTGTTGTGGCCTTTTCTTAAAACTGTAATGATCGTGTATAATTTACACGGGAGCAGATGATGTTGCAGGAAGTAGAGCTCCTTAGAAAATTGTCGCTGGAAGGAGATCGCCTGTTTTCTTTTCTGTTGGGTGATCGCCCCTCTTGCTGCTTTATAATAGGAGATCGCCTTTATGATAGGAGATCGCCCTTCTTATAGGAGATCGCCCTTTCTGCCAGGAGATCGCCTATCTGTCTTTTGTATTGTAATTCGTTTACGTTTTTAATGGAGAAGTGATCGTTTGTATTAAACTCCCTGTGAGGAGAAACCTTATTCTCATATATAAAATTTTAATTCACTTCAATCCATTTGTTACTTTTATTTTCATTATATAAATACATATGTATAGTATTTTGGCGGGATGTTACATTAATGGTATCAGAGCAGTTCGTCCTTAGGATGACCTGAGGGCTGTGGATCCATTGTGTTTCTTCTGCTCATAAAATCTATTTGAGTTTTAAATAACAACTATAGTGAAAGATTTTCAAAACGTTTTTGGTATTGAAATTTTGTGTGTGCTTTAGTGAATGTATGCTCTAATTGAAAATCTAGGTATTAAGAATGAGAAGATCCTGATAAAGTAATGAGGGTGCACACTCATAACTGGATCGAGATGATTCTTAATCTTAATTCCAAAGGTTTGATGTTTAGCCTACATTGAATTCTGGTGTGATTTATTTAGTGTTCTTGTAATTGACTAAGAGTGGTTGATTGGGTTAATGACTGCATACCAGTAGTTGTTCTGGTGTTATGCTTGATGTTATAAGCATTATGATCCTGTTGATGAACTCAAATTCTAAATGACTTTGAGATGTTGACCTTTGTAAGGTCTAGATGTTACCTCCTGAATGAATCGATTTCTTATCGATCTCATTCTTATAGTTGTTGGGGGGGGGTATAGAAACCAATAGTTTCCTAATCTTCTACAGAGAAGAATGGCTCCTAGACAGCCTACCCCTCCCAAACCTTCTGCTGAAATGGGCCAGATCGCCAGGGCCATTGGGATGATGGCGAGTACCATCCAGCAGCAGAGTACGGCGATGTCTCAGAATCACCAAGCTACGCTGCATTATGAGGAGACCGCCAGATCGGCTGCAACCCCAACGTCGGTCAGCCTCAGGAGCAGATGGGACTGACCGAGTTCATGAGGCGCAACCCACCCAAGTTCAGTGGGAATGCTACCCCTGATCAAGCAGATCAGTGGGTCAGAGAGTTGGAGAAAATCTTTAGGGCGACCTCCTGCCCTGAAGAGAAGAAATTGTTGTTCGCCACTTATCTGCTATCAGGAGAAGCTGAGTTCTGGTGGATGGGAGCTCATCAGATGATGGAGGCCCGAGGGGATGTATCGGATTGGGAGAGCTTCAGGGTGAAGTTCTTGGAGAAACACTTCCCTGACAGCGCCAAGTTTGCGAGGGAAGCTGAGTTCCTGAAGTTGGAGCAGGGGGATATGTCAGTGAACGCCTATGCTGCTCGTTTTGAGTACCTCGCCCGGTTTTATACCCAGGCGACCTCCGAGGCCTGGAGGTGTAGGGAGTTTGAAGAGGAACTGAAGCATGAGCTGAAGAAGACCATATCCCCGATGTGCATAAGAGAATTTCACACCTTAGTGGGGAAGGTGATGATGGTGGAGGCACGGGAGAAGAGTGACTCTCGGGTGATCAGGTCACACCCAGGGGGTTCTTTCAGTGGGAAGGCCAAGGTGCAGCACCCACAAAACAAACCTTATGCGGGACCTCCACCACATCGGCAGGGGCAGTTTCTCCCCAGTTCCAGCAGCAACAAAGATGGAAACCTAGATGCCAAAAGATGGGGCACATATCTAGAGATTATCCTAGCAGAAATAGGATGACTCAATCCAGTGGTTCCCAACAGATGAGGAATGAAGGCAGCAAACCTCAGGCAGCAGGGAGAATGGTTGCCATGACAGGAGCAGAGGTGCCTCAGTCAGGTAACTTGGTGGAAGGTGCTTCGTGATACTCACTCGGTCGAAGGTGGAGAATAAAGGGGACGTAAGCAGAATAACCGTGGTGAAAGATTTCACGGATGTATTCCCAGAAGAAGTACCTGGGTTACCCCCTAAGAGAGAAGTGGAATTCTCTATTGTTTTGGTACCTGGAGCTGTACCGGTGGCAATGGCTCCAGCTGAGTTGATGGAATTAAAGAAGGAAGTGTAAGTTAGATTTAGTGTACCAAGGTTTAGTTTCAGCTACACATAAGTTATGGAGAGTATATAAGCAGAATGTTGAGGGTTTAAAGACTTAAGCATGTGTATCCATAGGAAGTACCGGGGTTAAGTTCCAAAAATGAAAGAATGAATTTTCTCTTATTTGAAGCTTGGGAGATGTTTATGTCGATGAAACAGCATGAGATGACTCTAGCTTAACCACAAGCTTAAAAGGAAAGAGGAGATATTGTATTTATGTCTAAAGTTCAATTAGACAGGGAAATTTGCTGAAAAATACCAAGTAGAGAAGTTACTGGGAGGAGAGAGAAAGCTTCACGCAGAATGGATGCTATCTTGTGGATCGTGATTTGGAGGATGAGTATGGAAATGGTGGATGAGGAGTGATGAGAAAGGGAAATGGAAAGATATTCTTGTATCCAAATATGACTCGGAACTTGGGGGAAGCCGAGCTCATTCGAAATATCAATCGTGGTGGTGGAGAGATGTACGTAAGGTGTGCGAGGAGGGTGAAGATGATGGTTAGTTCCAAAAAGTCATTGTTTGGAAAGTTGGAGGCGGAGGGGATGTGAGATTTCGGGAGGATGCGTGGGCCACTAACTTTTGTAACATCCCGCCAAAATAATACATACATCCATGTATAATTGAAATTAAGTGTAACCAAATAATATTGAAGAGTGCAAAATAATATGTATTTATATATATCAGAAATGAAGTTACTCCTCTTAGGAAGTTTAATACATAACCAAATCAAATGTTTGCAAGATTTTACGAAAATAAAAGAAATGCAGTAAGACAGGCGGTCTCAAAAGAAAACGGCGATCTCCAACTTTAAAACGGCGATCCCTGACAGAAGACCTCCAAACGGGCGATCTTCTATCAGGACACGAAAACCGGCGATCACCACCGAGAGGTAGAAACCGGCGATCTCTCCCTCGGCGACCACTCACTAAGGAGCTCTCCTTCCTGGAAGATCATCTGCTCCCGTGTAACAATTACACGATCATCACAGTTTTTAAAGAGAACCAAGCACAACACCAAAGAAACACCACAGGGTAAGCTAGACATTTTAAAGAGAGTTTAAATAGGAACATTAAAATTAAGGTAAAACAAGTTTCAAGATTATCCATGTAAAACGTAGAGCTGCTCATCCCTTCACCTGATCGCCCAAAAATCATAAACTTCACAACATTCCTCAGAATCATTCTATTTCACAATACAGCATCAAGTGTCTATCAATATTCAAGTTTCTCATTTCACATGTCAGACTTTCCACTGACTCACAACACAAGACACTTGACACTACTTCCGGATTGACTCGTGCGTTGAACTTAGTATCCAGAGACATGCACTTGTCATACCATACCACTGTGAATCCACACAGCATGCGCATATACAATCTCAATGTTACCATTCTCCTGGTATGACAAGGTTAATCCATACAACAGCTCGAGCTCGTTCCCATTTGAACAACTCGCCCATACGTATGAACCTCCTTCGACTCTCACCAACTGAATAACTTCATCTACGTGATTCCATTATCTCAGCAGAGTCAGGATCGTCTCATTAACAGGTTACTCACTGATCAATGCACTTTCCTAACCAATCTCAACACGGTATTTCCTTTCCTGAAAATACTATGCCTCGATCCCACATTCACAGCATTCAACACATCATACCACTCAAGTAAATGATTCAAATCACATCAACAAACATTTCAAAGCTTCAGATCTTCGAATATCTCATGTAAATCTCAAGTAGTTTCAAAACAACATCAAAAACAGAGATTTCGTAAAACAGCGCCAAAACCGGCGATCTAGTTCAAAAACATGGTATTTCAAAGGCTATGTTTAAAACCGGCGACCACGTCGCCCAAGCACACAAACCAAGCATTTCACGAAGACAAAAGCGAAAACGGCGACCACGTCGCCCACACTTCAGAAAAAGCTACACTATGGCTTGTATGGAAAAGAGGTCTAGCTTCCCTTACCTGGACTTGCGCAAACACCTAGAGTTCCGAAATCCAACGAAGCTTGAAGAACGCCTTGACTCTGTTCTTGTGTCTGGTTTTGAAGAGCTTGCAGAGAACCACCCAAGTGCTCCAATGGTGGCTGTCGCTCGTCGTATTCCCGCGTGAAGGTGTACTAGAATCGCAGTGTGAAGGAGAGAAATGGAGAGGAGGGAACTCACTCTTTCTCTCTTCGACTACAACAATGTCTTCCTTTTCTCTCAGCAGTGGATTTCTGTAACTTAAACCAACTTATCCCTCCAAAAGTAGCTGCCACCACCCACTCTGTAGAGAAGTCTGAGAACCACTGCCCTGAACAGTACGACCATTGTTGTCTCTGGTGCATGCCAACCACTGCTCTGAACAGTACTGCCACTGTTTGTCGCCTGTGCATGCCAGCCACTGCTCTGAACAGTACGACCGTGAGTGTCTCCCGCGCATGCCAACATTCTGATGTCACTATTCTGAACCACCCTTTTCGTCTACGTGGCGCGCGTGCAGAACGTCTCATGCTGGATGTCTGGGTCCCACGTTCTCTGTGTATAACTTAACGTAGCGCGATGACCTTTCGCGCGAAGACTCTCGACCGATGACCTCTCGCGCGAAGACTCTCGACCGATGACCTCTCGCGCGAAGACTCTCGACCGATGACCTCTCGCGCGAAGACTCTCGACCGATGACCTCTCGCGCGAAGACTCTCGACCGATGACCCCTCGCGCGAAGACACACCCCGCAGCATGCCTCGCGCCCTGCGATGCCCGATGACACTCGCCACTCCCCCCTGGAGGTTCTTCATTCCACTATGTTACATCCAAGGTATTCTCTCCACAAGGCTTGGTGACGTCGGTAGCTTCACACTTCCAAGAGTTGATTAGCACAAGTCCTCGTGCGCCCAAGCGTGTAACGTTAAGGATGATTCTCTTATGCTCAAGTATAGAGCTTCGCCTGCCCAGCGTATCCAAGGTTTAACCCACACCTTGATACGCGTGGCTTTTGGGACGTACCAGGGTTGATCCAACATTTTGGCTACACACTAAGTGTAGTTTCGGCGATTAGGTGTACTCTAGGCGACAGGCTACTAGGTACACACAGGCGATAGGCGTTCAAGCATAAGCTAGGCGATAGGCGTTCAAGCATAAGCTAGGCGATAGGCGTTCAAGCATAAGCTAGGCGATAGGCGTTCAAGCATAAGCTAGGCGATAGGCGTTCAAGTGCCAGAGAAGTTGGAGATCGCCTACCCGCTTAATAACGGCGATCTCGTAGGCTTCTCAGCTATACATTCCTTCCTTTATATTTAAATAAACACGTGCTTCGAATTTATTTATAATATAACACTTTTATTCCAATATAAACTTCTAGGTTCTTACAACTTTAACTTTAAAGCAACGTGGCTGGTCTATGTGCTTCAAGTGGATAAGTGTTCTACTTGTTCGACATAAGGATTTGAGGTCCCACCTTGAGAACTTTTATCTTATACGTATGTCACCCAAGTAGAATCAGGTGTGGAAGGGAATGTGGGTGGCAATAGTCTGTTGTATCTTGGAGAAGAGGAATAGAGTTGTCCTTAAGAAAGAAAATCCTGGATGCAGAGGAAATTTTCCAATCGGCTCCACTACTTGCATGGTTGTGGTTGAGATATATGGTGCGTTCGTTTTTGTATACCTTTTCAGATAAGCACCTGAACCCAAATCAATGCATCCAATGTATACATTGAACAAGGAGGAAATGATGGGAACAGGAAGCCGAGTTGGCAAAAGAAGTCATGATGATGATTTAGAAAGTAGCAACAACAAGAACTTTGTCTTTATAAGGTGCAGAATTATGTGGTATAGTGGTGAACCAAAGGTGTTCCTTTAGGGAGCGTGAGAATTAGATCAGCAGTTGGGAAGTCGATGGATGGTTTTGATCAAGATGCGGAAGTTGATTCCTAGAAGGATATTTCGGATCCTAGTTTGAATTGGCTGGGGGACATGAGCAGTAGTCAGCGGTCCTCTTTCCTTCCGATGAAGGGATCTTGCTCACTTTTTCTCTACAGGGGGCTAGTCCTGGTTCTGTTAAGGGCTTAGTTCTGGACTTGCTCGACCAAGTCTTCAGGGTTGGAAGTAGAGTGTGAGTACTGGAGTTGGCGCTTAATGGAGCAGCATACTCCATATGCAGGGATGGAGAATGGAATTTAATGAAGTATTGGAGTAGTAAGAGTTGGTTCAACCGACAACCAAGAAGGTGAAACTGATGCAAGACAGAATGAAAGCTTCTCAAAGTCGACAGATGTCCTAGGCAGCTCAGAGGCAAGACCATCAGTATGGCGAAAGTGGTGTGGAATGAGAGATCGGGTGATACAACTTGGGAATTAGAAGGAACCATGAGAGAAGCCTATCCCTACCTCTTTTCCTTGTGATTCAATTTTCGAGGACGAAAATTTTTCTTGTTGGGGAGAATGTAAGGACCTGTAAAATTGAATTGGAATGAAAGTGGTATATTTTAAATAATTCCAGAAGATGTTATTATTTAAAATACAAAGAGCTGGTAAATGAAGTTTCGTAGTAGTCGGACCTCGGACGTCGCCCAAGATCTGGGGTCAGCTGGTAGAGGTCGGTCGGATGATGTGTGGATCAAGAAGAGTAAAGGAAGAAAAATTAAGTTTAGAAGGCTATGGGATCGCCGGTCGCCTGCTAAACATGAGCGCCAGGTGGACGTCGCCAGGGCGCGAGGCATGCAGGCATCGTGCGGGCGCGAGAGGCATGCAGGCATCGCGCGGGCGCGAGGCATGCGGGCATTGCCAGGGCGCGAGGCATGCGGGCATTGCCAGGGCGCGAGGCATGTGGACGTGGCCAAGGCGCGAGAGGCATGCGGGCATCGCCAGGGCGCGATGCATGTGGACGTAGCCAGGGCGCGAGAGTTATGAGGGCGTCGCCAGGGAAGACATCGGTCGTCTTCCAGGGCGAAGGAGACATCGGTCGTCTTCCAAGGCGAAGGTGAAATCGGTCGTCCTCCAGGGCGAAGGAGACATCGGTCGTTCGCCAGGATGAGTCAGCAGTGGAAGGTTATCGCGCGATGTTGAGTTGCACACAGAGAAGGTAAGACCCAGACTCCCAGCATGAAGCGTAGTGCACGCACGCCACGTAGACAAAAAGGGTGGTTCAGAGTGGTGACATCAGAATGTTGGCATGCGCAGGAGACACTCACGGTCGTACTGTTCAGAGCAGTGACTGGCATGCACAAGCGACAACAGAAGTCGTACTGTTCAGAGCAGTGGTTGGCATGCACAAGCGACAACAGTGGTCGTACTGTTCCGGGCAGTGATTCTCAGACTTCTCTGCAGAGTGGGTGGTGGCAGCAGCAGCATGCGTGGACAGGTAAGTTGAGATTCAAAAGCCACTGCGTGAAGGCAAAGAGCATTACAGACTCAAGAGTGTGAGGGTGAGTGCAAACTCCCTCCCCCCTTCTTCTCTCCTTTGCGCTGTAACTCAGGCAAACTCCAGCACCTGTGCGACGAGCGACGACAGCCCTTAGAGCACCTGGGAGTTTCTCTGCAAGTTCTACCAACCAGGCACTGAAAACAGAGCTAAGGCATCCTTCAAGCTCGGTGGGTTTGAGCTCTCGGTGTTTTGCGCAAGTCCAGGTAAGGGAAGCTAGACTTCATTTTCAATATAAGCCATAGTTTAGCTATTTCTGAAATGAGGGCGACGTGGTCGCCGGTTTCGTTTGCATCTGCGTGAATGCTCTGTTCCATGTGTTTGGGCGACGTGGTCGCCGGGTTTTATATACAGACTTCGAAATACCCTGTTTTTGAACCAGGTCGCCGGTTTGGGCGATGTTTGCGAACTCCCTGTGTTTTGGTGTTACTTTGAACTGTTGAAGCTTAAATGTGATCTTCGAAAATCTGAATCTTTGAAATGATCGTTGCTGTGACTTGAATCATTTATTTAAGGGCGGTATGATGTGTTGAATGTTGTGAATGTGGATCGAGGCATAGTATTTTCAGGAAAGGAAATACCGTGTAAGATCGTGTAGGATGTGCATTGATCGGTGATGTCTATAATGAGATTATCCTGACTCTCCTGAGATAATGGATTCATATAGATGAAGTTATTCAGGCGTTGAGAGTCGAAGGAGGTTCATATGTATGGGTGAGTCGTGTGAAACAGAACGAGCTCGGCCTGTTATATGGATTAACCCTGTCATACTGTGAGAGTGATGAGATTGAGATCGAGATTATGTTGATGCGCATAGCTGTGGAAACTTTACAGCAGTGTAGTATGACAGGTGCAGATCTCTGAGTCTAGTCAATGCACGAGTCTTCCGGAAGTAGTGTCAAGTGTCTTGTGTGCTGGGTCAGTGGTGGTCTGACGGGTGAAATGAGGAACTTGGAATTTATAGACGCTTGATGCTGTTTGTGAAATAGAACGACTCTGGGAAATATTGTGAAATGTGTGGTTTCTGGGCGATCAGGTGGAGGGTATGAGCAACTCTAAGTTTTACATGGATATCTTGAAAAATGTTTTACCTTGATTTTAAAATTCATATCCAACTCTTTTTAAATGTCTAGCTTACCCTGTGTTTTCTTGTGTGTTGTGGCCTTTTCTTAAAACTGTAATGATCGTGTATAATTTACACGGGAGCAGATGATGTTGCAGGAAGTAGAGCTCCTTAGAAAATTGTCGCTGGAAGGAGATCGCCTGTTTTCTTTTCTGTTGGGTGATCGCCCCTCTTGCTGCTTTATAATAGGAGATCGCCTTTATGATAGGAGATCGCCCTTCTTATAGGAGATCGCCCTTTCTGCCAGGAGATCGCCTATCTGTCTTTTGTATTGTAATTCGTTTACGTTTTTAATGGAGAAGTGATCGTTTGTATTAAACTCCCTGTGAGGAGAAACCTTATTCTCATATATAAAATTTTAATTCACTTCAATCCATTTGTTACTTTTATTTTCATTATATAAATACATATGTATAGTATTTTGGCGGGATGTTACAAAAGGCACCTTATTCTAGCCTATATTTGCTATTTGGACCCCCAAAGTGAGCCCAAATTGTTTACAATATTTTCTAATCATTAAGAAGACTAGCAGGAAGAACTTTAGGTGCTCTGGTCTTTGTCCCATTCTCCATCTGGTGAGGTCTCTACTTTGAGGTGACTTCTCTTTATATTCTTTAGCGTCCTTGATCATCAACTTGTGGGCTTGGTTTGCATCAGTAGGTTCGTAAAGAACACCTCTTCTTCGAGTGAGAACTCCCAATTTGAACAGAAAGGTTCACCAGCGAAATCCTCCTTCGCCTATGAGCGATGTGAGGTCAGTTAGAACCTGTCACTTGGGGTTAGAGGTCTCGATAGTTGGAAGGTAGGTTCGCATAGAACACCTCCTCTTCGAGTGAGAACTCCCAACTTGAACAAGAAGGTTCACCAGTCAAAGTCCACCCTAACCTAAGGGCGATGAGTGGTCAGTTAAAACTCGTTAGCTTGGGGTAGAAGTCTCGAAAGCGGGAAAGGAAGGTTCGCAGAGAACGCCAAGGACGACTCATTCTAGTGAAATCCTCCCTTGTCTCGAGTAAGGAGGGGTCAGGTGAGTACAGATCGGTGCTGGAATCCTCGTAGAGGTAAAGGGAGGGTTCGTGGAAAACACTTTCTCTTTGAGTAAAAGCACCCAGGTTGAAAGGCAGGGTTTGCCAGTGAGACTCACACACCCCTGTGGGCGATAATGAGGTCGGTGAGGTACCTTTCAGTGGGAAAGTTCTCATCAAGTCTCGCCCACGGTGTGGTCTCCTATCCTAATGAAGAATCATACTCATAATGTCTTATCAGAGTTAAGCGCGCTACAAGTCAGGAGGACAAATATAAAGCATCCAAGCAATTGCTGAGTATTGAAAGTACAAGTTGTGTGAAGAAAGTATGAAGCGCCAGAGTAAACAAGCTAAGCAAGATAGATATGAGCAAAGTCAAATATAGTTGAGTAAGATAATTATATATACACAAAGTTAAATATTTTATTACATTGGAAGAGTGATTACAAAGATGATTATAAGGAGTCCAGCTACAGAATATAGCTACTCAAGAGACCTATCTAGGCACTATCTGCATGGACATAGAGAAGGACGAGAGGTCCATCCCAGGATGCGTGCAGGCAACCTGAGCAAGGGCATCGCCAAATCCCTCCTCGTAGGCGCCGACGGCATCTTCTGTCAGCTCGGCCTCGGTTTTCTTGAACAGCTCGGCTTGTTGGGCAAGTTGTTCCTCTACCTTGCCCAGCTGGACTTCTTGATTCATGACCCTCTCCTCCAGCTTAGTCGTTTTTGCTTGGGCCCCCTCCAACTGTTCTTCCAGTTCAATGACTTTGTTACGGAGGGGGAGGAGCTTCTTGGCTTCCTTCTCTGATTGGCGAAGACTACTCAGCTCCTGGTTCAGAGCAGTCTCACGCTTGGCAGCTATTTGGACTTGAAGCTCCAGCTCCTTCTTCTGCACCAATCCCCTCTCCAATTCCTGCCTTAGCTGGGCCACTTCCTCTTTCAACTTCATTTCAGTATCCCCTTGAGTCAGTAGGATGCTGGAGGTGGTGAGGAACTCACCAAGGCTGTGGCTTACATGGTCTCTTAGCGAATCCCTATCCAGGACCTCCATGGCCTCTTTGGCAGGCAAGTGCACAAGGGTCTACTGGAGAAGAGGAGGAAGTTCGGGAGCAGGAGGTGCCTGGTCAGGTTGGGGAGCGCTCTCTCCCCCACCCTCAAGCACTAGAAGTGGCTCAGGTGGAGAAGAGGAGCTAGGAGGGTGTTCCCTGAGGAGGGAGGTTGCCCCTCTGTAGCAGATGAGGTCACCGCGGAAACCTCCACCGTGTTTCTCTTGAAGACAAGGCCTGAGTACGTATCCTCATCTTCAGAGATAACAACTGCGGCTACCCTCTTCAATTTACTATCGGAGGTGGGGCCTGGGGCAGCCGCGGTGGGAGAAGAGGGGCCAGCGGGGCATGAGCCACTTGCTGTGTGGCGACCCAGCAAGGCAGCTAGCCTCTTCTTCTTCTCGGCGTCCAAAACCATATCTGCAATAAACAACAAGTAGAGAATGAGAAGTGGCACGCAGAAAACACAAATTCAGGCAGATACAAGATGAAGGCAAATATACCAATGTAGACGCTGAGAGTTTCAACATCGTACTCATGCCTGGTCAGCTGGGTGGTGTCGAACACCACCCCCCAGCTAGAGAGAAGCAGGCACAGGTCACGATCGAAGGGTGTCAGCTCCTCCAATCCTCGAGGTTTCTTGAGTTTGAATTTCCCCACCCAGTATAAGGGGAACCTGTCGAGCATGGTGGAGTCGTAGGAGCTGCAGCAGACCCGAAAGAACTTCCCCTTGAAACCTTTGTAGGGCTGCTGGAAGAGGGTTAGCAGAACCCTCCCCGCCACCCCATTAAGGCTTACCTAAAGCCTCTTCCCAGGGCTCTTTGCCTCGAAGAAGTATAAGAAGACGTCTACCGAGGGAATGAACCCCAGGTTGTTGCAGAGGATGGAGAAGGCCCTGATGAAGGCCCAGCTGTTGGGGTGCAGCTTGTAACATCCCGCCAATTCCTTTTCATATTTATATAATAAAAATAAAGGTAAACAAATATATTGAAGTGAACAAATATATATATATGTAATGAAGTTTCTTCTCACAGGGAGTTTAATACATAATCGGTCAGTTTTCCAAAACGTAAACAAAATACAGTAAAATATAAAGACAGGCGATCTCCTAACAGCAAAAGGCGATCTCCTATCGGAAAACGGTGATCTCCTATCAGAAAACAGAAAAAGGGTGATCGCCTAACAGAAATAGAAACAAGCGATCTCCTTCCTGCGACTACTCACTGAGGAGCTCTACTTCCTGCAACATCATCTGCTCCCGTGTAAATTATACACGATCATCACAGGTTTAAGAAAAAGCCAAACACAACACCAAAAACACAGGGTAAGCTAGATATTTGAAAGAGAGTTGAAATATGAAACTTTAAAATCAAGATAAAACCAATTGAAGACACCCACGTAAAAACTATCAATTTTCTCGTTCCCTTCACATGACCATCACGTAATCACACATTTCACAATTTCCTCAAGAGTCGTTCTATTCACATAATGCATCAAGTGTCTATCAATTTCAATGTTACTCATTTTTCACGTCAGACTTCCACTGACTCATCACACAAGACACTTGACACTACTTCCGGAAGACTCATTCATTGACTAGACTCAGAGATCTGCACCTGTCATACTGCCCCACTGTGAAATCACACACATTCACAGGGTCGCCGTGAAATCACACACATTCACAAGCGTATAAATGAATCTCAATATCATCACTATCCTAGCATGACAGGGTTAATCCATACAACGGGTCAAGCTCATTCTCTTTCAAACAACTCACCCATACGTATGAACCTCCTTCGACTTTCAACGCCTGAATAACTTCATCTATATGATTCCATTATATCAGGAGAGTCAGGATATCTCATAATAAACGAATCACCGGTCAATGCACGATCTTACACGGTATTTTCTTTCCTGAAAATACTATGCCTTGATCCCACATTCACAACATTCAACACATCATACAACACTTAATGAACGATTCCAATCACAACAACAATCATCCCCTGGTTCAGATTTTCGAATATCACATTTAAATCTCAAACAGTTTCAAACCACACAAAAACAGGGGAGTTCGAAAAACAACGCCAAAACCGGCGATCTCGTCCAAAAACAGGGGATTATGCAATAACAGTTGAAAAACCGGCGACCACGTTGCCACATCATCTCAATCATCTAATATAAGGTTTTCGTTGGAAATAAGGCTAGCTTCCCTTACCTGGACTTGCGCAAAACACAAAGAGCTCCAAAATCCACCGAGCTTAAAGGATGCCTTAGCTCTGTTTTAGCGTCTGGTTTGTAGAACTTGCAGAGAACCTCCCAGGTGCTCTAAGGGCAAACGTCGCTCGTCGTACTGGTGCTTGAGGATGCCTGAATCACAGCGCGAAGGAGAGAAAAGAGAAGGATGAAGGTGAGCTCACTCTTTCACTCTTGAACCACTGCAACGTCCTTTGCCTCTCAGAAGTGGGTTTTTGAATCTTAAACCAACTTGTCCACAAAAGCCGCTGCCACCACCCACTCTGCAGGGAAGTTTGCGTGTACGCTTCCCTGAACAGTACGACTACGCGTGCCTCTGCGCAGGCCAACACTCTGATGTCACTATTCTGAACCACTCTTTTTGTCTACGTGTCGCGCGTGCAGTACGTCTGATGCTGAGAGCCTGGGTCCCACCTTATCTGTGTGAAACTCGACATCGCGCGATAACCTTCCACCGATGATCGCTCGTGCGATGACTATCCACCGATGCCTCATCCTGGAGGACGACCGATGTCTCTCCCTGGGAGACGACCGATGTCTCGCCCTGGCGATGACCACATGCCTCGCGTACTGGCGATGCCCGCAAGTCTTGCGCCCTGGCGATGCCCGCATGCCTCGCGCCTGGCGATGCCCGCATGCCTCGCGCCCTGGCGATGCCCGCATGCCTTGCGCCATGGCGATGCCCGCATGCCTCGCGCCCTGGCGATGCCCGCATGCCTCGCGCCCCGCGATGCCCGCATGCCTCGCGCCCGGCGATGACCGACGACACATCGCCACGCCTTGCTGAAGGTTCTTCATCCCACTATGTTACGTCCAAGGTATCATCTCCACATGACTTGGTGACGTCGGTAGCTTCACATTTCCAAGAGTAGGTCAGCACTACTCCTCGTGCGCCCATGCATGCAACACTAAGGACGATTTCTTATGCTCAAGCATAGAGCTTCGCATGCACAGCGTATCTAAGGCTTAACGCACACCTTGATACGTGTGGTTTTGTGGAACCCACTCTGGTTGATCCAGTATCCTGACCACATACTGAGTGCACTTTCGGCGATCATGTGCACCATAGGCGACTGGCGATCACGTGTAATCTAGGCGACAGGCGATTATGTACTAACCAGGCGATCTCATAGTCTTCTAAACTACACTTTCCTTCCTTTTTATTTTAAATAAAAACATAAAAACATACTTAGAATTCATTTAAAATATATCCCTTTTTATTCCAATTTAATTTTACAGGTCCTTACACAGCTGGGCAGGCACCACGTTCTGCTCAGTGAGCAAAGACCTCTCGAATCCAGTGAAGGGTAGGCAGACCTTAACCCGTTTGAAGATAGTGGCGTACAGGAAGAAGAAGGGCTCCCAGTCGTTGCAGCGATCATCAGCGCATACGGGTTCACCCTCTGTGCAGGGTTGAACTGAGATATACGCGTCACTCTCCCTGCTAAAGACGCGCCCTTTGATCTTGTGCTCATCGTCCCTGTGTTTTCTTAGGTCTTCACAGGTCGTGAGTTTAGAGGTCTCGACAAGGAGCTCCTCAAAGGCCCAGGAGTAGAGGGCCCTGTAGTCAATGGTAGAAGGAGGGTTGGAGGTGGTTTTGGTTCTGGCCATCTCGAATCTAAAACAAATGAGAGGCAGGGAGAAGGAGAAAAGGGTTCAGAAGAAAGTGATGGCGTGAACAAATGGCGGACAAAGACTCGCAGAAGAAGAACGAAAACAAGAAAGAAGAACATAAACCCTAAAATGCGGAAATCATAAACAGACCCAGAATAGTTATAACACGTAAAGGGTAACAGAATCATAAACGAAGGCAGGAAGAAGAATAAAAATCATACCTTTGAGTAAGCGAAGACGAAGGGTTACGAGAGTAGGAGTGGGAGTAGAAGCGTTCGAGAGAAGTTAGAGATTGTGGAGGTTTCAGTGAAAAGTGATGAAACAGTGTAAAGGCGCGGGGTTTTGAAAGGGTTTAACGTAGGCAAGAAAGCGCAAACGTTAAGAAACCCTAACCTTTGATCTAGACACATGTCCGCAGATTAAAGGGGAGTTGGTGAGATGTCCCTTCAGCGCGCTATTCATGTCCTTTCGCTCAGTGCCACGTAGGTCGCCCGAGTCGATGACTTAGTCTCTTCGCTGAACAGGTTAATAGCTCGAGACTGGGGGGCTTGTGTACCGACTAGTCCTCGGACACCGAGAACAGCTAGTAATGGTGAGCCGCATCAATTGGGTCCCACAACATGGGCCAGAGCCACGTGGGCTAGGTCCCACAGGTAGTAGGGACTTATGGGATGATTAGTCATCAGCATGTCGACCACCAGAGTGAACTGAGGTGTCCTCATCACTCAGTAGGGTGATGAGTCCTCGACAACTGGGTGTAACGAGGTGACGTTGGCCTTGGATGTTTCGAACAACAGAACTAGAACATCTATGATGGGTCTTAAGGGAAGACCAGTTATCAGTAAAATGCCCAGAAGTAAGGAGAGGCCTAAGTCACGAAGCACTCATGCGCGTGGCAGGGAAAGCATAGTTAGGTGCAGAGTCTTGAAGGGTAGAGTGCCTATCGAGATTAGGGTTCCAAGTGAGGCCGCATGCATGGCATGTGAACAGTGAAGACACTCCCAGGATAGGTGGCCCCAGAGACTAGGTGCACGAGGGGGTACCCAGGTGGCCATCTTGTTAGAGTTTGCACTCCAATTAAGGAAACCTTACGTGCTAGATTACCCTAAGTCTGGGTGATAGTGGGGCAAGGGTATTCCTGTAAACCCTAAATATGGGTAACGGCGTAGAGGAAACCCTAGACTATATAAAGGGTAGTAAAACACTTCACAAAGGTACGCAGTTTCTAGACCTAAACAGATACACTCAATACACTTGGTGTGCTTGCCCTAGTTTGACTTGAGTGTTGGAGTGCAAACGGCCTCTAGGGCGCCCCCTTTCTATCTTGCAGGTGCATGTTGTTTCGAGACAGCAAAGCACAATTCAAGGTGAGGAAAGGAGGCGTGTGATCGTCGTAGAGTCAACCAACAGGAGAGTCAACTGGCAAGAACAGAAAGCAAGCTTAAAGGGTAAAATGGGAAAAAGGAAAAAAGTGGGCAGCCATAGGGTTTGACTAAGTCAATCCGTATTCTAGGCTTATCCTTCTAGAAACTAGGTCAAAATGCTTTCAAATGGGCTATGAACAAGCTAGAATGCCACCCACACCCCCTACTGTGCTAAAGGTACTTTATTCTAGCTTATTTCTACTATTTGGACCCCTACAAATGAGCCCAAATTATTTACAACATTTTCTAAATATTTAAGAAGACTAGCAGGAAGAATTTAAGATGCTCTGGCTCATGGCTTCTTCTTCTGCTGATATTGTCTTGATGTTTGGTGAGCCTTAGCTTTATATTTTGAGATGACTGCCCTTTTTGGATTTTGCTAGTAAGTTCATCTTCATATGGCAGGTTGAGGCTACTGCACCTAACTAAGGCAGGTCTGCCCAAGAGGATGTTATACACTGAGGGTGCGTTAACAACTAAGTACCTTATGCTGATAGTGCGAGATGAAGTGTCGTCTGAGAAAGTTGTCCTCAGCTCTACGTGCCCTCTCACCTCCACTTGGTCTCCAGCAAATCCAAACAAACTGCCGTCGTATGGTTTGAGCTAGTCTGGTGACATCTGCAATTTGTTAAAAGTCATCCAGAACATCACATCGGCTGAGCTCCATTGATCAACAAGGAATCTGTGTACTCTCCTGCCCATGGTAACAACTGAGATCATCACTGGATCATCCTCGTGGGGTACTACATCCCTCAAGTCTGCCTTGGTGAAACAAAGATCAGGCTCGTCCGCTTGATCGAGCTCTTGTGCCTCCACCGTCATCACATCCCTTGTATACTTCTTATGTTGGGAGACAGTGCATCCTCTTCCTAAAAATCCTCTCTAGATAGTGTTAATCTCACCATGGATAGGCACCTCGTGCCTTTGTTTCTCCACTGACCCCTCTTCTTTCGACCCCTCCTAGCTTCCCTCCATATATTCTTTCAGGAAGCCATCCTTCACCAGTTCTGCCAACTAGTAGCCGAGGGCTATGCAGTGTTCCACATCATGCCCAAAAGCCTCGTGGAACTCGCACTAGGTCTGCTTGTGTGGTCCCAAATTCCGATCAGACTTTGGGGGGGAATCTTAGCTTATCTGTCATACATGGCATGGTTAGCAGTTCCTTGTAGCTCATTCTGAACTTGGGTCGAAAAGACAAGACATCTTTTGTCTTTGGCCTAAGTCGATTCTTTTTGGACGCATAAGGTGCACGCTGTGGAGGTGACCTTTTGCCAGTCGCAGCTTCGTGGACTCTCATTAATTGGGCTCGACCACCTTCTTTGGGCTTGGCCTGCCCTATGCTCGTGCTGTCATGTTTCACCGTTACAACTTCTTCTATGGCGATGTGGGCAAAAGCTCGCCGACAAACCTCACCGAATGTCTTTGCTCGATTCCTTATCAACGAATCGTTGAATGGCCCTGACAAGATCCCCTGCTCGAAGGCATGGACCATCAAAGCCTCGTCCTGCATTGGGAGCCTCATCACAAATGCCCCAAAACTATTCAAGAAATCCTTCAACGACTCTCCCTACCTCTGCTTCACTCCAAAGAGGTCGAAAGGGACAGGCGGGGGAGCCCGGTTGACTATGAATTGCTCCCTAAACAATGCAACAAACTGATCAAAAGAGGTGATGTGGCCATCTGGGAGACCAGCAAACCAGCAAACCACTACAGCGCTGTGCCTGTGAACGTACCCATGAACAACTTACAATGCATGGCGTCCGTTCCTCCTGAGATCATCATCTAAGCATGGAAGTCGTGATATGGGCCTCTAGGTCTTTTGTACCTGTGAAAGTAATCTTGGGCGTCATGAAATTCGTTGGTATAACGGCATGGGACGAGCCCTAGCTTGAATAGGCGGGTTCCGCTCTTCTGCGATGCGCTCCCCCAGACGTTGTAGATCCCTACACAATTCTTCATTGGCCTTGCGTAGCTCTTCATTGCTTGCTCGTGACGCGTCCAACTCATCTCTGACCTAGTCTTGCCTGAGTACCTGCTCAACTCGAACCTCTGCTAAGATCCTTTCCTGGTCAGCCCTAGATGCCGCCACTACTTCCTGAAGAGTGTTGACAGTCTCCATGAGTCGTTGTATGGTGAGGCTTTCACCTTCTTCCAGTCCTAAAGGACCTCCTTGTCTTGTATTCCTCATCTCGCCTTAAAGCCTGATCATAACTGTGGATTGGACTTGGTTTTATCGGGTCCCATGGTGGGCGCCAAATGTTCTTGCCAGTTGACTTGACCGCCGGTTGACTCTGACAAGTTCTGGCTCCGTTTATCTCCGCTGGAATCTGCTATCCCCTTCGCCGCACTTGGATGCGACTCCGTTAAGAGAAAAGGCCTTCCTTCGTCGCACCTAAACGTGACTCTGTTGAAGCAAAGATCTTCCTTCGTTGCACTGGAATGTGGCTCCGTTGAGACAGAGGGTGCCCTACCTGTTAATTGCACTCTGATGCTCAAGTCAGTATAGGGGTTATAAGAAACAAGAAGTATCTAGTTTTAGTCTTAGAAAGAGCGTACCTTCACCCGGGATCTCAAGTCCCTTTTATAGAATAATTCTAGACTACCTCTCGTAACAACTTTCTTATCATGAGAATCTTAACAGAAAACATATTTAATGAGAGTGTATCCTACTGCGATGCGCACAATCTTAGCGCCACAATCGCATGGAATATTATCTTTTCAGAATGGATATAATCTTAACAGAATAACCACTAGGATACCAACTCATGTACCAACATCAGGGGTTCAATCTGTTTCACGCAGGCATACTCAACATGCCCTTACGTATCATGCATGTAGCCCAACTTATTGTACGTGAGGGATTACATTAAATATATGAATAAGAGTTAACACACACATACCTAAGACCAAATCACGTGACCCACCAACGTGTTTTAGGGAGATGTGCGAACACCAAACTCTAGTCTAATACAGTATATTATTAATAATAAGTTATAAAAAAAATTAATTAATATTTAAAAAACGTCGGTATTTACATTATCCTTTTATTCGTCTACTTTAATAAAGTATTCCAATAATTAACTTATCAACTACTTTTAATTAAAAAAAATCATTAAAAAGTATTCAGCTATAAATAACTTTTTTATATATTCAATGGCTATGCATTTATTATTCTCTGCGTTACTTTTCAATGTCTTTTAAGGTTTTTTTAGCTGTAAAAAAGTTTCTTAATCTTAATAAATATTTATAAGATACTTATTTTAATATTTTAAAATATAATACCTAAAAAGAAATAGCGAAGTATTTAATAATTTATGTAATAATTTATTTTCTATCCTTCTTTTTTGAAAATTAAAATGGCAGTAGAGATTTTCAAGCTGAACTAATTAATAAAATATCTGGTGTTCATGTAGTTTTTCTTTTTATTTATATTTTACTTGTAACTGCAAAAAAAAAAAAGAACAATTTGTAATTGTGGGCTTCTTTTTTTTAAACAGTTCAATGTAAGGTTTGAAGGTGTGAAAATTAGAGTGTAAAGTACTTGATAAGTTGACAATTTTATTTATTTTAATATTTTTTTCATACCATTTAATTATAAATATATTTTTTATTATATATATTTATGTCTAAATTCATCTATATATCTCTTTGGATTGTCAAGTATAAAAGAATGGTTTTACTCCTCTCTTCATATATTTTCATATATTGCTGTTTTACGGCTTAGTCTCTACATAAGCACCTAACTTTTTTATCAAATTTATATCAAAGAATTGCTAAGGAAGAATGAATGTGAACACATCATGGCTTGATAGGTATATGTTGGAGATCCCACATCGACTAGACATAAGGATATTTTATTATATATAAGTGGGTGCAAACCTCACCTTATAAGCTGGTTTTATGAGGTTGAGCTAAGCTTAAAGTCCACTTATTAACATGGTATCAGAATCATTTTCAAACCTATCCTAGTGAGAATTTGTTGCCTTTATCAGGCCAATTGTTATCGGACCACCCATAACATATATTTCCACATCGGTTTTATGAGGTTTGACTTAGGCTTCAAGTCCACTTCTTAATAGTATAACTAACATCTTCAGGTCAAGAAAAGACCAAAAGGATGATACAAATGCTAATGAATGTTGGACATATTGGCTTTACATATTTGACATCTTCATGTCGGGAAAAACAAAAGCAAATGTTCTTGTTACAAGAATATTGCCAAAAAAAAATGTTACAACATTGCCAAAAATATTTGATTCCATGTATCTGGAACTCCAGGTAAACACCAATGAATGCAATCTGCATTTCTTGGGTTGGCCCTTTCCTCTTCAGTCAAAATTTTGCCCCCGGTTTCACTGTAAATGGAAGAATGACCATCAATCCTATACTCTGAGATCTGTGTTATGTTGATCACATTCACAGGAACTTTCATTCTCTTCACCACTTTGGCCACCACACTCATCATATCCTTGTTAGACCCACTTCCCCAGTGGTTCTTCTTCTTCACTGGCTTTGTCTCATTGAAGCATTTGATACCATCCTTGTGGCCCCAGTCTGCACTTCTGAAAACATGACATTTTGAATAGTTAGAATCATAAGTTCAGGGTTTATCTAACGATTTTTTAGAGCCACTTAACATAAAACTTAGGACCTAACTCTTACACTTTTACCATCAGGATAACTTTATATTTCTTGGAAATCTTTTAATTGATAATCCTGGACTAGTCTATGTACAGATGGTGATCATTGAAATTATTTTTTGGCTCTATCAACATAGTCTTTCAAACCACCATATTGATTTTGCAAAAGAAAATAGTTAAAACTAAATTCCAAATGAACTGTTTGAACCACACAAACATGCAGTTAACTACGAACTTAATTAGTGTATTAACATATATCTAATGACAGTTATGCATGCTGTATTTTAAAATAATTAGATCAAAAGTAAAACAATGTTTAATCAGCTGATATTATAGAAGTTTTATTGATTATGGAAGGCCAAAGCTTGGAGTTTGAGAGAGAAATAGACAAACTTTGTGTGTGCAGGGGACATGGTTGTGAAGAAGACCCGGGTTTTGTTTGGATCAATAGTTGAGTCAACCCAATTGGCCCACGTCCTCAAACCAAATTTGTAAGCAACTGCTGTATCCAATTCTTCATACCCTTCTTCTCCATTGCCAAATGAACCCCATCTGCAATAATTAAGCTAAAGTTTAGTTAGACATCATCATTTTCCTAAGTTTAGTTAAACATCAAATGTTACCGAATTTTGAGAAATGAAAATGATGAAAGCTTATACACTGATGGTGATTCACCAAAGAGAACTTACAGTGCTTTTATTCTAAGGCCACTCATCCACCATACATAGGTATTGAAAACAAGGATATCCACTCCTGTCCAGTTTTTGGCACGCTCCGTGATTTCATCCACTTTTATTATTCTCTTCTTGGGGTCTCCTATGATATGAATGTCAGTGTTGGACTCCACTAAAAATGGTGCCCAGTAGAACTCTATGGTTGCATTATATTCCTAAATGAAACACACATGTAATAGAAGAATTACCCTTGGTTTCTTGGTTCTTGAACTGATATCCAACATTTAGCATGTCCAATTCCTAAGCAGTTCTTGTATTTATATTGTAGTTACACGATTCTATTTTGTCATGAACTATCTAAAAGCTGAAGCCAAGAGGTGAACCTACACAGAATGATTTTATGTTACACAAGTGCTATCTACTGGTATTCATTGTGTGATTACCTTGGCTTTGAAGACTGAATGCACACGCCCACGTTTCATTGACTTTTTCTTTTCAGGTATCACACCTTGCACCAAACATACAAAAGATTCCCACTGGTTTCTTTGTAGTGAATCCCCTACAAATAGTAGCCTCTTCCCTTGAAGCTTTTTGAGGGCCAGCTCTGGATTAAACCTACCAATTGTTGCAAGTTCAAAATGTGGCTCACATCAGTATCGCATTCTTCTATGAACATAATGTACAAGATAAATAAAACATGGTTAAACTATTACTTGGTTTATACATCTAGTTTTTATACAAAAAAAACTGTGAAGCAGAGTTTTTCTTGGTAGCTTATCACCAGTAAAATGATTTTGTAGCAGTTTTATATCACTACATTCTTTTCAAGTATTAGCGTTGAACACCAAAATTTAACTTTTGGGTATGTATATGAACTAAACTTAAAAAGTAGAGATGGCTATGGGGATCAAATGAATAGTTTAATCATAAAACAAAATGTTAAGTGTGAGAGTTACGGGGGCAAGGTGCAATCTTCTGGCTGCCACTCCCAATGGAGGTAGTCAGAATCATTCCTTCCATTCTTGACACATGAAAATTGTCTATCTATGTATGGACAGCTTCTGTGTGAGTACAAAGGCTTCAATGAACTATTAAATACCCATTTTCCATTTGCAACATTGCACTCTTCTGGGTCAAAATCGAACCTATCATCAGTCCATGAGGCATTGGCAAACACTTCCTCACTTTTTTATCATCTGTTGAGCATCGCATAATGAGACATAGCTGAGTTAGAACCAAATTGATGAGAAACAAAATCATGCAAAGATCACGAGATATAATTATGGAATTTGTGAAGCTAACTTACTAGACTTTGATTTGGTGTGCTTTCTAGAACATGCTTTGAACTTGAAAATGGAGCTGGAGTTAGGGAAACTTAGTCTCTCAGCATACAAGACTGCTATGAAGAGAAGAACACAGATTGTGGTGATAATGATGGGCAGAGGAAGCTTTACTCTGGGAGGCTTCATTGTCCCTGAAGGGATCATGGGACATGGGAAGGGGGGTGAGAGAGGCTTAAAGGTAGCCAAATAGGAAGAAAAAGTATGAACTAATACACAGCACAACAGAATGATGGTGACATTGTTGAGACTTGAGAAGCTTTTGAGTAGGAGTGAAGTCAAAGCATAGTATGCTTTGGATGTAAATAATCTGTGTTAGAGGATACTGGAGTTTAAGAATGATTTGGAAGGTTAAGATCTTGAGCTTGTCTTATGTCTCCATGTTCTTGAAGATATACATTGATCCAACCACTATGCTTATGTAGGCCATGAGGAACAAAGTTTAGAAGGTTTGTTGAATCTCTCAAATTCACAGTCTTCCATGACTTGTGTTTTAGCATCATTACATTTTTGTTCCTACCAACTGATAGATGTTGGTCCATAACAGCTTAGAGAAGTAATTATTCTTTTACATTTTTTCTTCCTACCCAATCTTTTCCCATAATTTTTTATGTTATTAGGTTGTGTTCTACAGAAGCCCCATATTACACATGGTGAATCTTTTGTACTAATTGTATTAAACCAATTTTTATAAATAACATGGACACCAGAAAAAAAGCTGCCCATGTGTCTAGCAATGTGTCTTTCTCTATGTTCTATGTTCATGACCTGAATCCAGACATTCTTAGGAAGTACAAACATTTGACAATAATTGTTGAATGTGTCATGGAAATGTGGTTGTGTCATTGGGACATTCTGATTGTTAGCCTAATGAATTGCAAGGATAAAAATTTCATCAATGAAAACCACTCAAAAGGTCTTAGCTTTAAAGATTTCATAATTTGGTTAAACAATTGCAACTTGATACACAAACAATGGTTAAAAAAGTGAAGCCTAATATTAATGAACTTCCCTTAAACTAACAACAATGATAACATTAAAATAAAATTATCACAATAATCCTTAATCAACCAAATAAAAACTCATTGGGCACCAGGCATGGAAGTTGACAACTAACAAAACCATCACTAATCAAATCATTATTCAAAAGAAACCTCCAACATAATCCATCATCAACATCCACTCATCACTGCTATTATTCACAACTTGCACTTTGGAAGACACTTTGAACAACCCGTTACTTAAAACGTGGATTTAACCTAATGCCATTATTTTGATTTTTCCAACTGCACGTTAACAACATTATTTCCTTAAATTTTTTATGAATTTAATTGTTTTTACCTATAGAAATAAAGTAGTTCCTTTGAATAACTTGTGTGATTATCTTAAGTAATTTTTAATTATATATTTTTATCTACTTGAATATGAGACTTTATTTTAAAAAAATGAATTTAGTTCTAGTTGAATCAACTTAACTCAATATTTGTTTATTTTAATTTTTGTTTTGTTTTATATTATATTGTAACTAATCAGAGTTTACATCGAGTATATCAATTTAGTTAATTATTATAGAAGTTAACAAATTTATTATACATATAGTTAACAATATATATATATATATATATATATATATATATACACACATTTACTTTATCGTTGTATAAATTCTAAATTTTTACTGGGCCATTAAGCCTTTCATTGAGTTTCCGATTGTACATTAACAATATAAACAATATTATACACCTAGCCTCCAATGTATTTTTTCTAAAGCACTTTAAAATACACTAAAATTATCATATAATGAATAAAAATTATTAAATGAAAATAAAATAATAAATTTTACAATTTTAAATAAATATAAATTAATATTGAAGTGTAAAGAGATTGTACATTTATTAGCATAAAAAATTGTAAACAAGGAGTGGTATAAAGTCCAAATAAAAAATATATTCAATCTGGTGTCACCACGTAGGTTATATGAAAACCTGATGCCTTTGTTGAACTAATACAATTAATATTTTTTAATTATATATATATATATATATATATATATTTATATTTATATTTGCACTTATTTATGAAATAAAATTATGTTATATTTATGTTATTATAAAGTTTATTTTGAATATTAATTTTATGATGCTGTTATTAATTTAAATTATGAAATTATATATACATATATTACAATAAAAATTATAAATTTAGATTGAATTTGTTAAATTTAAACCTATATAATGTGTATTTTTAATATAAATTTATTGTCGTTGTCAACATTACCCATTGACTCATTCCACTGTGTCATGTTAATAACATTATCAGTTTTCACAACATTCTTTTTAATTCTAAAATTTACTGAAAAACACATTTTGTGAGAATCTCCCTTCTCATTTAGAAAAATCATTATTTGACACTCACTTCTTTTTTCTCTTATTAGATCTATTTACAATTCATTTTAATAATAAAATACTATATTTAAATAATAAAAATAAATATAAATAAAATTTTAAAATAAAATAATAATATTTAAGTTGTTAGATGGTCCCATCAAATGTATTAAGTTGTCAAATTATTCATTATCTAACAAAGAAAAATGTGATAGGTTGCAAACTACATTAATTGTCTTGTGATTATGTATATCAAGTATACCGAGTCACATTTGAATCCTAATATTTGAATGTTAATTACGCTCTAAACTAAAAATATATATATATACATCAATTGTTTTGTAATATTAGATTAAGTGAATCAAATAAGAATTAAATGGTGTTATTTTGATTAAAATAGAAGGAAGTGTTCTAATTATTAAATATAGTTTTTAAAACAAAGGTTTAATCCAACATATTCAGCCTAAATAAACGGATGTGCAAATAAACAAGAAATTTTACTCTAAGATTAATATTAACATTAACCGGTAGACATCGGCTGCAGTAGACATCGATTGTAGTAGACATCAGTTTCAGTAGACATCGATACTGGTAGACATCGACTGCAGTAGACATCGGCATCGGTGGATGTTGGCAGCAGTGATCTGATCGGTATGATGGGCCACATAAGTAGGGCCCTAGAGAACGTATGTATGTCATCCTATGGGAATAAGGGCCTATTTCGCGGAGAGTCCATGCATGTGGTATGTATAGTACATTCAGGTCTAACACAAGTAAGGTATTTCTTGGAGGCACCAAAGCCCAAGAGTGCTAGGGTTTCCAGGGAAGGCTGCATGCATGGCACATGGAAAATTAGGACACCTACAGAATAGATGGATTCCGCAGCTAGTGGAGCGGCCATACTCTTAAGACTACGCACTCCATAAGAGGAAAGTCCTGTACAGCGGCTACGCTAAGTTTATGCAACATGCACAGGATGCCTTGATAGGTAACCCTAATTCCACTTAAGGAAAGATTCTCGTGGGATAGAGGAGTTGACCTAGATACAGCCTATAAAAAGGGTGGTAAGAACCCTAGAAAGGTACACCGTTCTAAGCTTGAACTATTTTTACTTACTCGTTGTTCTTTAGCCCAATATTGACTTGATCGTCGGAGTGCAGTCTACAGGTAGGGCCCCCTCTGTTTCAACGGAGTTACTTTCCAAAATCTGAGAGCGAGAGCAGAAGCACCAAGAGAGGAGCAACCACCCGCCTTGAAGTCAACGGCGGCTAGGTCAACCGACGAGAACATTTTGGCGTCCACCGTGGGATCCGTTAAAACCAGGTCCCATCCACAATTGTGATCAAAGCTACCAGACGATATGAGGAATACTAGGCACGGCGCTGCTGAAAGGGAAGAGGAGGACCATGTCACAATACAGGAACTCATGGAGACTATTTGCAACCTTCAGCAGGCATTTGCGACATCCAGGGCTGACCAAGAAAGAGTTTTGGCTGAGGTTCGAGCTGAACAGACCCTCAGATAGGATCAATTTAGGGTCGAACTGGATGCATAGTTGGCAACCAATGAAGAATTGCGCAGGGCCAACGAGGAGCTGTGAAGAGGGATGGGGGAGCGTGCAATAGGATGGCCAGGTTCGCCGCCCCCCCCCCCCCCCCCCCCCCCCGAATTAGGACTCGCCCCATGCCTTTTTCCCAGGCAATCATGGAGGCGGTAATACCAACAACATTCATGGTCCCAAAAATCACCTTTACAGGTATAGAGGATCCAGAGGCCCACATCACGGCCTTCCACACGCAGATGATGATCTCGGGAGGAACCGACGCCATGCATTGTAAGTTGTTTATGGGAACATTTTCAGGAACGATGCTGAATTGGTTCATCAGTTTCCTCGACAGACACATCACCTTGTTTGATCAGTTCTTGACGTTGTTCAAGGAGCAATTCATCGTCAACCAGGCTCCCCCTCTCGTTGCCTTTTTCCCAGGCAATCATGGAGGCGGTAATACCAACAACATTCATGGTCCCAAAACTCACCTTTACAGGTATAGAGGATCCAGAGGCCCACATCACGGCCTTCCACACGCAGATGATGATCTCGGGAGGAACCGACGCCATGCATTATAAGTTGTTTATGGGAACATTTTCAGGAACAACGCTGAATTGGTTCATCAGTTTCCCCGACAGCACATCACCTCATTTGATCAGTTCTTGACGTTGTTCAAGAGGTCCCCAGAATTGTATGGGCTTACCACACCACTCCCTAGTCCACTACCAAGGAGACACCTTTCAGCCTAGTGTATGGTTCAGATGCCATGATCCCCATTGAGATCCAGGAGAGTTCGCCTCGTTTCCAGAATTTTGTGGCCGAAGAGTCTAACGAGGAAAGAAGAGTAAACCTAGATCTGCTGGACAAAGTTAGGGAGGAAGCACGCATTAAAGCTGAAGCCCTGAAGAGAAGAGTGGAGTACAAGCACAAGTCTAAGTTGAAGCCTCGGCAGTTCCAGGTGGCCGAACTTGTAATGCGGAAGGCTCATCCCTACTAGCTGGAAAACAAGTTGTCACCCAAGTGGACTGGTCCATTCCGTGTGACAGAGGTCTTGGGAACGGAGTATACAGACTGGAGACCCTAGAAGGTGGGGTCATTCCCTGAACGTGGAATGGAGCCAACCTCAAGTTCTATTTCAGTTAGTTAGTTACACTATTGTATGTAGTTAAACTTCAGTTAATTTAGTTATACTATTGTACGCAGTTAAGGGGACACTCTTTTGTTAGAATAGATGGCTTAAAACAAGAGGGGGAGGTGAATTGTTTTCGAAAGCTTTTCACAAATATTTGATTTAGAATGAATCTTTATCAAAAAAACATAGATAAGTAATTAAAGAAGCAATTAAACAATGATACACAGAAACAGTTGCAGAATTATAACCGATTAAAGTTGCGATTTAACCTGTTGTTTATGTTAACAACATAAGCAGATTTCTCACAGTTCATAAACCAGAATAACAACCGATTGAAATTTTGTTTTAATCGGTTGTTTATACCAGCAAAAGCAATATCAAACAGTTATAAAGAGAGAGAGAAAGAGAGAGATTTACACCATGAATTTTATACTGATTTGCTCAATCCCAGAGCTACATCCAGTCTCAGAACAACCTCTGAGTTTCACTAGTAATCAACAACAGATTACACCAACACACCACACAAAGAGGTGATCTTGAAAACCACAAGACCCACTCACCCTCTTTGCAACACCACACACCTCAAGTTAGAACACCCTTCTGACTTTACAGGATTTTACATACACTCACAGGTTTATGAAATTACAACAACAAGAACATGAATAAGAAAAGAAAACACCTGATATTACACAACCCAGGGATTCCTATGATCAGATCTTGAATCAGTGCAAAGCTTGAAAAGCAATCTTGCAAATCTTGAAAACTTCTTTCAAAAACACATTTCAATCTCTCTTTTGATCTAAAAAACTCTTTCGTAGTTCTTCTGTAATTGTTATGTAAATTGTTGTTTTGTTTCTGAAAGTGATCTTGCCGCTTGACTCGAACGTGGAGGACTGCCTAGTCACTCCTTCGTCTAGCCCTCTGTTCTGCAGGAACGCTCCAAGAACCACCGCCGGAACTCCAAACGCTGCCTGCAAAACACACAGACGGCGCCTCTAGCGGCCGTTGTAGCTCTGACGCTCAAGTCAGGCAACAGGAACACCAAAACTATATCTGAATCTCTCTGTGAGACCCGTGTGTGACTGAAACTCTCAGATGTGTGAGCTCTGAGAATCTGTAAAAACCTCTCTCTAATTTCGTTAAGAGTTTGTATATATACCTAAGTCTTTCTCTCTCCTGACGGTTATTCCTCCTGACACGTGGATAACATCTGGTCGTACACGTGTCATCATCTGGAGTGTCTGCAGCTGAAACGTTACTTCCACTGTGCCCCTGCGACTAAGTCATCCACACAGGGAGTAGCTTAGTATACAGGTTACTCTGGGCGCAACCTTAACATGGCGAGCTGGTTAACCCTGGGCATTGCAGCTCACACTACACATGGTGGCAGATGTGCCACTTATCCTCTGTACTTAGACCATACAACAAGTGCTTGCCAAGTCTTCTCAAACACCTGGCGATGTGCTCTTTCGGCGACTTGCTGACCACCTGATCTCCTAACCTTAACACACGGCGATCATGTGCAATCTGGGCGATTACTGATCCATACCGGCGATGACCGACTACTCATCCTCAAGCCGATAGGCGATTACTCACCTCAAGGCGACAGGCGATTACTCATCATCACAGGCGAGAGGCGATTACCATTCTGAGTGATCGCCTCCCTGACTCGCCTGCTATCCTCTACCACGTGTTACCCTGTGAATGGTCCACGTGGTCAACTGCTGCTGATGTCATCGACTACCGATGACCGACCGGAACAGAAAGAAGGGCTATATTTGTAGCACTTGAAAACTAGCCGTTTGAGGCACATGAATCAGCTGAAATAGTTTGAAAACTGTTAAAATAGTTTTTCAAAAAGTGGTTATGCAGACTTACATTTAACCGGTTAAAACCACGAGATAATCAGTTAAATGGGTCAAGCTATGACTTAACATTTTCAAAAAGCTTTTTCAAACCTTTGTTCCAGCTAGGCAAAGAACAACTGGTTATCCTGATAATTCAACCGGTTGTCTGTCTTGGCTTTAGAAAAATGCATTTCTTTTCAAAACAGATTTGCCAAGCTTTGTGCAGGAATTAAGAACTGATCTTTTACATAAATTCTAAACACTTTAAGCTACACCCAAACCCAAAAGTAGCAAGGCTTCAAGCTTCATCAGGGATTTGAAACATCAAAGCACCAACAAATTCTCCTCCTATTTGTCTTATCAAATAGACAACAAGAAGGATTAAAAGCAGAAACAGCATTGAAAATCATTATGCATCAGAGCATATATCAGCACCATTGTATTTACAAACTGTGATACAATATCAGGATTGCAGTAGAAATCTATGATGTATCAGAGTTGTGACAGCAGCAGAATTAGAGTACCATAGACCTCAGAAATTTCAACACGGAGACCACAATTTCTCCTCCTATCTTTTCTTCATCTAGCAGTCCTCCTTCAAGGAAGACATCAAAGTATTGCTTTATCAAATACTCTTCAAATTTCAGAAACTGTACTCCCCACGATTTTCAAAACTTTCACTAAATTCAGCTGCATGCTTTCTTCTTCTCTTTCTATGTGGCTTTACAGGTTATCCACAGTATGAACTTTGTTTTAATGTGACTTAATATTTGATCCTCAAGAACCAAAATTGCCTTGAGATCCAACACCAACATTGAAAGCTCCATGATTCTAACTATAGTTCTGTATATACAGATTGACCCTGGTTCGAATGGGATTGATGTAGCACTTCCCCAAGCTAAACTTCCACCAAGGAACAAATAATCTTGCAAAATCTTTTATATGCATCCAACTCAGACCTATTGCTTCATCAAAGTATTGGTTCCAACAATGCCAACACAGCCATGAATACTTCTTTTTGACATTTGTAGGATAGCAGTTGAAACCATCTTTCTTGGATATTTTCAATTCCATATTACAGACATATTAGTCTAAAACTCCCTTATGAGCATGACCCAAACATAGTACTAGACATTGGTTCCCATTAGGTGATTTACATCAGCCAAATCAGATGAGCAAACCAGCAGGCATTCATAAGAACAATCAGTTATTTCACAGAGATAACTGGTTGAAAAGTAGAAGCTTCAGAAAGAGGGACTGTCATCTCTTTGAAACTGTAGATCATTGATTTGGTTCTGATTCTCCTGAGAACCACCCGTCAATTTTTCCACCACTCCTAATATCCCTGGTTTTCATTCTTTTCGCAGATGGAGGAGTACCAGCCATTGCTCAAATCAGTGAAGGACTTGGCACACTACAGAAAGCACTTTGAGCAAAGAAAAGGAAGAACAACAAGTTGTTTGTGAAAAACAACAGATTAAAGTTTCTATTAATAGAACCAAAACCCTTGGTCAAAGATGACATAATGTGAGTTGTTTCCAACACAGAAAAACTAATCAAATCATAGCCATAAAGCTGTTTGTGTCAGTCAAAACAGAAGGCACAGAGAATCACATGTTGATTTGACCAAACCATAAAAGCAATTTTGATTTCCAAGATTTGAAGGAGTCTGATTTGTATAGAGCAATTATAGTAAAGGGAAATAGTATTCAAACTTGCAATTAATATGATTTTAATCATAGATATCAATGGGTTTGAATAGAATCACAAAACAAATCTTAGAAATTAAAATCAGATATTCCTAGTTCTGACAGAGAGCAAATAATCGGTTGTTTCGAGAAAATAACCGGTTAACTTTTATGGGACAACAAGAAAAAGCAAATCACCTTTCAAATTGATGAGAAATGCTTAAAGCATTCATACCTTTGTCTTACCTTAACATGTCCAAAGGCTCATGAGGCCAAAAGAATCCAAACCATAAGATGAACATGTGCAGCTTATTTTTTCAAAGGACATGAGCTTGAGTAGGGTGAATGTTCTTGAACCATAGTCATTTCTTTGATTAGTTTTTCAACATTGCACCTGTTATTGAAAAGATACTACAAAATAGAAAGTGTGCATATACATGACAAGTACAACAGCAGGATAACAAGGTACACAAACAAACCAGTAAAGGCAGTGTTGTAAACCAATGCATAGATGAAACAATAGTGTGTGCACATGATTAAGACAGCAACAGATTGAAACAGAAAAGAGCATTAGTTTTAATGCTATTAAGGCAGCCAAAACACACATAGATTTCTCCCTATATATGGCCAAAATCATGAATTAGAAGAAAACAGGTTTAATCATGCATAATCAAACTTGGTAGCACAACACAGGTATGCCAGAGAAAGAACAATCGGTTGTTTCGAGAAAACAATCGGTTGTTTTAACTGTGACAGCAAAGGAAACATTTTCAATCTGAAATTACTTTTTAAAGTGATGAAGGATGTAGTACAATGTTTGTTCATACCTTTGCACAGAGAACTTTAATGGATTCATCAAAAATGAAGACCTTGAGATGTTTACATGGTTACAAGGCATACTTACAAGAATTGAGTGATACACATACTCTCCTTATTCTTGAAGATTCTCTTTTAGGCAATTATTCCAGCCTTTGTCAAGGATGTCTCTTGTCATTCAAGGATCCCTGCTTGATATACACATTTGACAAGTGCAGGCACAAGAACTGAGTTGTCTTTAAGCTTTCTTTCCTTGAAACTTCATTCCTTACACCCAATATGGTTCTTGACTTTCAAGAACACCTACAAGACAAGATTAAGAAGCAAGATTTGGTCCCCTTTTAAATTTGGGTCCATGAGTGTTAGCACTGTCTTTAGAAACATCAATATATTTTGGAATCCACTTAAAAATCCCTTTAGGAACAAGAGATTTTCGAAACCTACAGTACTTAACAGAGTGGCCTTTCTTCATGCAATAAAAACATGTAACAACCGGTTGAATCGATCTTTTAACCGATTGTTTTACTGGTGCAGATGAAAAAGGTTTTGAAATTCCTTTGGCTTTGCTCTGGAGATAGAAGCCTAAGTCAGCTTTACCAAAAACACATTTTTGAGATGAAAGAACATTTTCGAAATTGGATTTTCCAGTTGTGAGTTTGTCCAAGGTTTTCAAAAGGTAGTGAATCTTTTTCTCAATGTTTTCACAATTTTCAAAAACTTTTGACTCACAATCACAAGAAGAATTTTTGAAAATCAGATCAATGTTTTCAAAATCTTCTATTGTTTTTCTAACCTCTTCTTCAAGAGACTTGATTCTGTTTTCCATCCAGTTATTAAGACCTTTCAATTGGTTATTTGAAAGTGCCAACCGGTTAGCTTCTTCATGGGTTTCATTGAATGCATCAAGCAAATGATAGTATGTGTTACCTTTGATTGAAGACTCTGAACTCCCATTGCTGGATACAGAAGCTTTAAGACAGAGATTAGCTTCTTCATCATCAGAGGAACTTGAGGATGAGACATCATTTTCATCCCATGCCACATAGACTTTCTTTGCTTTTCCCTTTTTTTCATTCTTGAATTCTAATCTTTCATTGTTGGGGAATTCTTCTTTAATGTGGCCTTGGCTTGATTCAGATTCTTCTTTTACCATAAGGCAAACCTCTATCTTGGTTTTTGCAGAAGATGATCAAGTGGAGGATTCTTCCTTGTCCAGCAAGTCACCTTTTGTATTATTGTGACAGTCTTCAAGGTTGTTCCACATTTCTCTTGCTGATACACACTCTGAAACTTTAAGCAAATTATTAGAATCAAGTGCAGACACAATGATGTTCATAGCAACACAGTCTAGATGCTTTCTTTCATTTTTAGATTCAAAAATAGATTTTTCAGATAAAGGCATGAAAATGACATTCCAAAATTTCTTATCTATGGATTCAACAAAGAATTTCATTCTTATACACCAAAGCTTATAATTTTCACCACAAAACAAAGGTGGCTTGTTTAAAGAGCCACCTTCCCCAAAAATAAACTTGTTAGCCATTTTGCAAAAGATTTTTCAGAAAAACAGAAACTTGAATATTTTTCAAGAACCTAGTTCTTGATGCCAATTGTTAGAATAGATGGCTTAAAACAACAGGGGGGGTGAATTGTTTTCGAAATATTTTCACAAATATTTGATTAAGAATGAATCTTTACCAAACAAACACAAATAAGTAATCAAAGAAGCAATTAAACAATGATACACAGAAACAGTTGCAGAATTATAACCGGTTAAAGTTGCGATTTAACGTGTTGTTTATGTTAACAACATAAGCAGATTCACACAGTTCATAAACCAGAATAACAACCGATTGAAATTTCGTTTTAATCAGTTGTTTATACCAGCAGAAGCAATATCAAACAATTATAAAGAGAGAGAGAGAAAGAGAGAGATTGACACCATGAATTTTATACTGGTTCGCTCAATCCCAGAGCTACATCCAGTCTCAGAACAACCTCTAAGTTTCACTAGTAATCAACAACAGATTACACCAACACGCCACACAAAGAGGTGATCTTGAAAACCACAAGACCCACTCACCCTCTTTGCAACACCACACACCTCAAGTCAGAACACCCTTCTGACTTTACAGGATTTTACATACACTCATAGGTTTATGAAATTACAACAATAAGAACATGAATAGGAAAAGAAAACACCTGATATTACACAACCCAGAGATTCCTATGATCAGATCTTGAATCAGTGCAAAGCTTAAAAAGCAATCTTGCAAATCTTGAAAACTTCTTTCAAAAACACATTTCAATCTCTCTTTTGATCTAAAAAACTATTTCGTAGATATTCTGTAATTGTTATGTAAATTGTTGTTTTGTTTCTGAAAGAAGGGCTATATTTATAGCACTTGAAAACTAGCCGTTTGAGGCACATGAATCAACTGAAACAATTTAAAAATAGTTAAAACAGTTTTTCAAAAAGATGTTATGCAGACTTACATTTAACCGATTAAAACCACTAGATAATCGGTTAAATGGGTCAAGCTATGACTTAACACTTTCAAAAATCTTTTTCAAACCTTTGTTCCAGCTAGGCAAAGAACAACCGGTTATCCCAATAATTCAACTGGTTGTTTTTCTTGGCTTTAGAAAAACACATTTCTTTTCAAAACAGATTTGCCAAGCTTTGTTCAAGAATTAAGAACTAATCTTTTACATAAATTCTAAACACTCTAAGCTACACCCAAACCCAAAAGCAGTAAGGCTTCAAGCTTCATCAGGGATTTGAAACATCAAAGCTCCCATACTCTACATCTTTTTCCCTTACGAGGGTTTTTTTAATGAGGTCACCCAATAAAAAGAAAAAAGTTGAAATAAATGTGTTTTCAATGTTTGGTGCAAAGTAAGCGGACCTCTCCCTCGCCTTCATATGCTAGGTCGAGAACAATATGGTCCCTCAGTAAATTTCTCCCTTGCCTTTATATGCCAAGGTCGAGAATAGTAAGCGGACCTCTCCCTCACCTTCATACGCTGAGGTCGAGAACAGTATGGTCCCTCAGCAAATTTCTCCCTTGCCTTTATACGCCAAGGCCGAGAACAGTAAGCAGACCTGTCCCTCGCCTTCATACGCCAAGGTCGAGAACAGTATGGTCCCTCAGTAAATTTCTCCCTTGCCTTTATACGCCAAGGTTGAGAACAGCAAGTGAACCTCTCCCTTGTCTTCATATGCCAAGGTCGAGAATAGTATGGTTTCCCAATAAAACCCTTCCTTGCCTTTATACGCCAAGGTAGAGAACGGTAAATAAACCTCCCTGCTTACAGGTGACAAGACCGGAAACAAGCTAAACGAGGATCGCGCTACTTAAGTAAAGGTGGTCATTTACGCGTTGTTAGTTGGCAAGAGTGTTCCAAAAACAGGCAAGATAGCAAAAGCAAACACAATAAAGAAAGAAGATTCCATAGATAAATACAGGTTCATCAATTACAGGATAAATACAAGTTCATCAAGATTCACAAAACACAAAGATAAAATCAACCAACAAAAGGAGTCATCGCCGCTACTCAGCATCCACCAACTGCCCATCGACAATGTTCTTGTCCAGGCCGGTTTGGGAAAGGTACATCCCATGATGCACACAGGCAACCTGGGCCATGGCATCCCCAAACCCTGCTCCATAGGCCTCGACGGCATCGCTGGTAAGCTCATCCTTGATCTGCTGGAAGACCTCGTCCTTGTGGACCACCTCCCCCTTCAGCTTAGCCAATTCCTCCCTCATTTGGGCCATCTCTTCATCCTTGCTGCCAAGCTCCTTCTTCAGATTGTCCACCTCAGTGAGAAGGTCTCCATATCTGGCATATAACCTCAGGGTCTCTTGAGATATCTCAAATAAGAGGACCTTGGTTTCTCGATCAGCCTTGTGGAGTTCGTCCACCTCAAGGGTAAGCCTTGTCACTTGGATTTTAGATCGACGGTCTTGAGGGCTTCTTGGTTAGCTAACTACTTTGCCTCCCGCACCTTGGTAAGAAGGAGGTTGGACCCAACAAGGGCTTTGATGTGAGTCTCTTATGAACCTTTCTTGGTTTGGGTTGAGTTGATATAAGTTTCATTGTATTCATGACACTTTCAAGAATTAGGATCAAAATTCTAAAGAACAATTAATAGATTTTCTACTCAAGAAAACAAAGGTTCATACTAAAAACACGTGAATAGGTAACTTGTAGTGTAAGATAACAATGGAATATGAATGGGTAATTCAAGAACAACAACCAAAGTGCAGTTACAACACAAAAACAATACAAAGAAACAAGAATTAAAACAAGAACACAACAAGAATTGAAACTAGTAGTAGAAACACAACAAGAACAAAACCAACTAATGGAAATTCAAGAAAACATTATGAACATGGGTATTCATGGAAGCCGAATAGAAAACAGGTTGGTATAACATGTTTGCACCGATTAAAATGGAAGAACAATACATCAAATGAAAGAGGACATCACAAGGAAGAGAATGAACCGATTGAAATTGAAAACAAACAAGTAGAACAAAAATGGGTATTTTAAGAAGATGAATAGAAATGACTTATGTGGTTATAGCCTTTTTGGAGATGTGTTCACGCCACTTGGAGGATGGCTCTTCCAAGATGAGTGGGTGGTGCCGCCACTTGAGATTCTCCAAAGCTCACAAGATAAGACATGGAGGAGAAGAAGAGACAAGTCTCACAAACTCACTCTCTCTCAATTTCAAGATAGTTTCTTTACTTTTAACTTTCAACTTGTATTATTAAGAACCAAGCACTCCTATTTATAATAAGGAGGGCTGGACATGTTACAAGGGAGAAGGAGTGGGAAGAGTCACTCTTCTAGCTCCTTCTTAGCGCCTAAGTCTAGAAGGAGTAGGAAGAGTCACTTCTTCCACTCTTTTTACTCAAAACCGTCCCAAACAATGCCTTACACTAGAGGTTTCTTTGGTTTCCCTCTTTAGCATATTCCTAAAGCTAATTCTATATTTATTTACAAATATTTACAAATTTGTATACATGGGTAATTACAAAAAGAGAAAACAATTGATGTTCTTTACCCAAATCTCTAGCCTTGCTCCTTGTGTTCCTTTGAGGTATGAAGTGTAATGATCTAAAAATTTAAATGTTCCCTTAATATCTTACTTATCTAAAATGAAAAGGTCATATAATAGAAAATTCATAGTAGTCAGACCTCGGACGTCGCCAAGAGGTCTGAGGTCAGCATGGTAGCGGTCGGTCGGTGGTTAACATGGTAGCGGTCAGTCGGTGGACCATAGTGGGTTCCAGAAATCACATGTATCAAGGTGTGATTTGAACCTTAGATGCGCCATTCATGCAAAATAACTGCGGAACTTTATGCTTGGGCATAAGAGATTGTCCTTAGTGTTGCATGCATTGGCACGAGGGGAGTTGGTACCGACCTGTCCTCGGGCAGGAGAAGCTCCCGACGTCACCGAGTCATGTGGGAGTGATACCATAGACTTAGAGTAGTGGGAGGATGAGCCCTCAGCAGGGTGTGACGATGTGGCATCGGTCACCAGAGCGAGGCGATGTGTCCTCGCCACACACAAGGGCGATGAGAGATCGCCAGGATGAGAGATCACCAGGACGAGAGACACACGGTCATCGCCAGGATGAGGGAGGCATCGGTCGTCTGCCAGGATGAGACATCGGTCGTCTGCCAGGGTGAGACATCGGTCGTCTGCTAGGATGAGAGACACATCGGTCATCGGTGGATAGTTGAGAAGCGATCAGTCATCGGTGGCTGGTCATCGGGGGGTCCTGTTACACGCAGATAAGCTGGGACCCAGGCTCCCCGCGAGGGCGTTCTGCATGCGCGACACGTAGACAGTAAGGGCGCCCAGAGTCGTTGGCGTCAGAGTTTTGGTAGGGCAGGTAACCCAGAGTTGGTGCGCGCAGAGACACCACGTGGCCATCCTGTCAGAGGAAACTTGCACGCAAAAGTTCTCCCAGAGAGTGGGTGATGGCAGCGAAGATTTATGGATGGTCCTCTGAGGGATTATGTTCATTTCGGTTTCCCTTCTACCTTTTCCTCCTTCACTCTACGACGCGGCCACCCTCCCTCGCCAGTTAACGATCGACGACCTACCATTGGACTCCTGGGGAAGTTACTCTGCAAGTTTTCTGATCAAAGCCTTAAAACAGAGTAAGTCGTTTTGCTCTGTTCTTCGAGTCGATTCTGAACTTGAGAGGGTTGCCTCTGCATAGGCTTTGCATGCGACTCTTTTAGCTTCAGAAATCGTCTCTGTTAATGCAGAAAATGAGTAATCTCGTTAGATTTGTGATCAAGACTCTATGGTGTAGGTTAGGATATCCTTAGGTCTTTTCGGTGGGTTTGGAGCTTAGTGAGATTTTACTCAAGTCCAGGTAAGGGAAGCTAGTTTTATTTTCAATAAAAACCTTAGGCTAGAAGATTCTGAAGATGGGGGTGACGTGGTCACCAGTTTCAAATTGCTTTGCACGATACTCTGTTTTGTGTATATCGGAATCTGTTTGAGATTGAAATGTGAAATGTATATGATTTTCGAAATTCTAGACTTTGGTGCGATTGGATTTTTGTGATTTGGATTGTTTAGAAAAGGTTTAAAATATGTTATGATTGACTGGTTCATTTACGTGTTGTATGATATGCTGAATGATGTGAAAGTGTGATCAAAGTATAGTATTTTCAGGAAAAGAAATACCGTGTTGAGATGGTTATTAGGGTGTTTTGATCTGTGAGTATCCTGTGAATGAGACGATCCTGACTCTACTGATATAATGGAATCACATAGATGAAGTTATTCAATTGGTGAGAGTCGAAGGAGGTCCATTTGGCTGAGTCTGAGGTTCGAAGGAACTGATAAGAGCAGATCAAATGGATTTACCCTGTCATATGAAATGAGGAGACATTGAGATGAGTATGCGCATGGCTGTGTGGATTTCACAACGGGTAATATGACAGGTGCAGGTCTCTGGATGCTAATTTCAAAGCACGAGTCTTCCGGAAGTAGAGTCAAGTGTTTATATTTGTGAGTCAGTAGAAATCTGACAAGAGTAATGTGGAAATTGAATATGATAGACACTTGAGGAAATTGTGAAGTGTGTGAAAAAGAAAAATGATGGTTTATGATGATATTAAGTTTCATATTTAAAGTTTTTAAAATATCTAGCTTACCCTGTGTTTTGTTTTATGCTTGTTTTTTTTTAATCTGTGATGATCGTGTTAATTTACACGGGAGCGGATAAGGTTGCAGGTGGCAGAGCTCCTCAGTGAGTGTGTTGGAGGATGGGATAGATTTAGTTTTAAATGTTTTCCTTCGGTTGTTTTAAAACTTTTTGATGGATATGTATTAAAACCCCTAGAAGAGGGATGGTTTTTTGAGATACAATGTATGGGATGGATGCATTTTATTATATATACATATGTTAATTTGATATTATTGTTCTACCGCTATTTTATTATATATGTATGAGTAGAAAATTCCGGGCTGTTACATGATCCTGCCGCGGACTTGAACGTGGAGGATGTGCCTCGTCACTCCTTCGTCTAGCCTTCTGCAACTACGTGTTCTGCAAGAACGCTCCAAGAACCTTCGCCGGAACTCCAAACGATGCCTGCAAAACACACAGACGGCGTCTCTAGCGGCCGTTGTAGCTCCGACGCTCAAGTCAGGCAACAGGAACACCAAAAACTCTTACTGAATCTCTTTGTGAGACTCGTGTGTGCTCAGATCCACTTTCTCTCTCTGTGTAAACTTGTAATCTGAAAAACTTGTGTAAGAATATGTAAGACTCTCCCTACCTTACATGAGGTGGAGTACCTTTATACCTGGGCCGCGCCTCTCCTTCAGATGGTGACACGTGGAGGCATGCAACTGGCATCTAACCGTACACGTGTCACACTTGGAGGGCTTCTGCGTTTTTCTCTGTGCGGCTAAGTTATCCTCCTGCGGAGTAACTTAGCACACTTCTTCTCTCTGAGTGAGTCGCATGCTCCCAGGAGAGCACTAGGTGTGGCTGGTCTGAGCACACTCACCAGGCGCATCCTGCCTGCATGGCCTCGCCGCACGTCCTCTGTGTGAGTGCATGCTCCCAGGAGAGCACCAGGTGGGGCTGTTCTAAGCACACTCACCAGGCGCATCCTGCCCGCATGGTCTCACCACACGTCCTCTGAGTGGACATCATGCGAGGTGCATGCGTAACGCTCTCGCTGGGAACCTGGGTCCCAGCTTAACATGTGTTGGCAAGAACCCCGATGACCGATCGCACTCTACACGCACTAACGACCGATCGAGCTCTTCATGCACTGATAACCGATGACCGTGCGGTGCCTCACTACTTTCCCCCGATGACCGTGCGGTGCCTCATTACTTTCCACCGATGACCAGGCGGTGTCTCATTACGTCCCCCCGATGACCGGGCGGTGCCTCATTACTTCCCCCCGATGACCGGGCGGTGCCTCATTACCTCACACTCTGCTTCTAAGCGCTTGTCTAGGCTCTGATCTAGGGGTGGTGGCCACTTGGTAACTGACTACTGATCACCGTTCTAAGTGATCTCCTCCCTGATTCACTTGCACTCTTCTACCACGTGTCACCCTGTGAATGGTCCACGTGGTCAACTGCTGCTATCGTCATCGAATACCGATGACCGACCGGATCACAAGCCCCCCAGTCTCGAGCTGTGAACTTGTTCTCAGCGAAGAGACTAAGTGGTCACGCCCTCGGTCCATGTGGCAAGTGGGGCCACACCACTTGCTGCCCATGTCTCTGCTCTCTCGACACGTGGACAAAAGAGGCGCTCGCATTCTTCTTGACCATTCGACCTTCAACTCTTCTTTGATCATCTAAAGGTTCATCTTTTCTGTTTTCTTCTTCTCAACCACGCTAGGGTTCAGTGCATTTCTCTCTCACTCTCTGCTTCTCCTTCTTCCTCTTCTTCACCTGAACCTTCCTTCCCGCTTCATTCATCTGATCTTGCTCCTTCCTTTCCTCCATTGCAGCTTTCGGCAATGGCTCGTGTAAAGCAAACGGCACACCTTGTTGCCTCTTCTTCTGGTGCAGAGGCTTTGATAGATGGGTTCAGGATGGCCTTGGAATAGATTCTCTGCTTCCCACCAGACTTGGACCTTGCCCAACTCAGTCTCCGCCATTCAGTGGTCGATGGCAAGCTCATTCCTCCTCCTTGAGCTTCTTCTGTGTAATTTCTTTTTCTGCTTCGTAACTTGTGTATAAACCTTTTAGCTATATAGGCTCTCTGTATTGGCTTCAATGTTAATGAAATCTTTGCTCCAGCTACATGTCTCTTTCCATTTTTAACTCTCCGCATGTGACTAACCATTAACTGGCTTAGGCTTTAGCGCGATCTTACTGTAACCCTTCAAACTTGGTTTCTGACCTGATCACTACTAACTGTTACCTCAGCATTGTCTTTAACAGCTTTTATGCATAACTTCATGCTGGACGACTGACTTAATGGAGCCTAAATGCTTCGGCTTCACGCAGCAGAACTTGCTTCTACCACCGACCACCGACTAGCATGTTAGTGCACCACCGATCAGTCATCGCGCTTCAGGCTCTACTTTACTTCTCTGTTACTCCAGTGCTAAGCACATAGAGGGCCTGAACGCCAAAGATGATGCCTGTGTTTTGGGGAAGAAAAGTTCTTCTCGTTGACCCCTCTTGCCTCAGCCTCGCTGTAAGAAGTCGAGGGTGAGGTCTTGCTTCTCTCGCCTTAGCCTTGCTGTACAAAGTCAAGGGTGAGGTCTTTCTGCTCTCGCCTCAGCCTCGCTGTACAAAGTCGAGGGTGAGGTCTTTCTGCTCTCGCCTCAGCCTCGCTGTACAAAGTCGAGGTGAGGTCTTTTTTGTTGAACCAAGTGATGTTCAAGGTTTTGAAGAATCCAAATCCTTTGAAGGATGATGAAGCTTTTGCTTTGCTTGATGCTGCTGTGCTGGTTTGTTGTTTTGCTCTGGGGTAGTTTAAAGTGTAATCCACACTTAGATTAAATCTCAAAGCAATTAGCATCTCAGTTTTTAATAAAACAAAGAGTTTTTCAAACTAAGTTGAAACAACCGATTGTTCTGTCGAAACAACCGATTGTTTATACTTAGATGTTTTGAGAAAGTTTGAAAACTGTTTTTGAATGGAGAAAACTGTTAAGTGACAAAACAACCGATTGATTCGAGGAAACAATCGATTGTTTATTTTGGAACCATAACATAAAAACTGTTTTCTTTGACTGAGCTTTAAATGATTTGAAACTGTATACGCTCTAGTCATTAAATGCTTTGACCAATCTTTCTGAAAGCTTTTATAGGTTTGTTAAGATTTGATGACAAGCTTTCCTTTTATATAATTTAGAAAATCTCTTTTAAAGATGGGAATGCTTTTGAAAAAGTAGAGGAACTAAGAACTAAGAGAGTTTTGAAAAAAAGTGCTGAGATTGCTTAAGAGCTAGAGAGATTGATCAAAGTGCTGGAATAGGATTCTACTTGTATTGATTTCAGATCTTCATCTGTAACAAGTGTAATCTGTGTAACTGCTGAAACATTTCTTTTTTGTATTGTTGCTGAGATTGGCTGTGTGTTCTTGAGGGGATCAAGATCAGGAATCTTAGTGTTGACCAAGGAGAGTGTGTGTCTTGAGGTTTTCAAGGTCATTCTCTTGGTTGTTGTGTAAGTGATCAAGGTGTGATTGCTTAGTGGATTTCCTCAGGGGTTCTGAGAAGACTGGATGTAGCTCTGGGTTGGAGTGAACCAGTATAAACAACTGTGTACAATCTCTCTACCCCTTACTCTTTAAATTCAGTTTGTTTGTTGTTTGCTGATAAAAACAACCGATTGTTTCGAAGAAACAACCGATTGTTTTTCTGGCAGTGCAGTTTTGCTTACTGTTTTGACTAATTGAATTGCTTGATCAATTGGTTTCTGAGATAAACTCATTCTAGCTTCAAAAAGTTTGCGAAAACCTCTTTAAACAATTCACCCCCCCTCTAGTTTAAAGCCATAATTTCTAACATTTTTCTTCTTGCCTCAGCCTCGCTGTACAAAGTCGAGGTGAGGTCTTTTTTATCTCGCCTCAGCCTCGCTGTACAAAGCCGAGGTGAGGTCTTTTTGCTCGCGCCTCTGCCTCCTTGTACAAAGTCGAGGGAGAGGACTTTCTTCTCTTGCCTCTGCCTTGCTGTACAAAGTCGAGGGAGAGGACTTTCTCTCGCCTCAACCTCGCTGTACAAAGTCGAGGTGAGGTCTTTTCTCTTGCCTCTGCCTCGCTGTACAAGGTCGAGGAGAGGACTTTCTTGTCTCGCCTCAGCCTTGCTGTACAAAGTCGAGGTGAGGACTTTTTTATCTTAGTGGGTGCATGCTCCTAGGAGAGCACCAGGTGTGGCTGTCTAAGCGCACTCACCAGGCGCATCCTGCCTGCATGGTCTCACCGCACGCCCTCTGATTGGGTGCATGCTCCCAGGAGAGCACCAGGTGTGGCTGTCTAAGCGCACTCACCAGGCGCATCCTGCCTGCATGGTCTCACCGCACGCCCTTTGAGTGGGCAACTCTTCTTCTTCTGGTTTGGAATCATGCGAGGTGCATACATAACGCTCTCGCTGGGAGCATGGGTCCCAGCTTAACACGTGTTGGCAAGACCCCGATGACCATGCCCCGACCGAGTGCTCGCGCTCTACATGCACTGACGGCCGATCTCGGTCTGCATGCCCCGACCGAGTCCTCTGCTTCTGGAATCATGCGAGGTGCATGCGTAACGCTCTCACTGGGAGCCTGGGTCCCAGTATAACACGTGTTGGCAAGACCCCGATGACATTGCACCGACCGAGTGCTCGCGGTCTGCATGCACCGACGTCTGATCGCGCTCTACATCCAGGCGGTCCTCTATGCATTGATCTGTGAGTGGTGGCCATTCGGTAACTGACCACTGATCACCTGCACTTGCCTCTGGGGCAAGGAGAACTTTAAACTGGGAAACACTTGCACACTTTATGTACTGAAATCTTTTTTATTGGGTGGCCTTGTTAAAAAAGTGCCCCCTGATCTGCTCAACTGTTTACAGTAGATATACTGAAGGTGTGTACAGCGCGAGAACGCATCTACTTTACAACTTAATCGAAGTAGAAACTTAAGTGTGCAACGTTCCACATCCTGGGGATAGCTGCTCCATCCAGAGTCTCCAGCCGATAAGCTCCATTCTCCAACGCCTCAACCACTCTGTATGGACCCCTTCCCTTCATAGGCGATGACCGCCCTGGCGATGCCTGACTCACGAGGAGCTTCCTCTTGAGCTACTTGGGAGCCCCCCAGCGTTGCATCCTCTATCACCTCACATCCCCATGCACGGGGATTTCATGTTGCTGATCACCTGTCTGAGACCCCGAAGCGCGATCACCTTGCGCCTCCCACAGGTAATCGGTCAGGAATCCTGTCTTCACCAACTCAGCAAGTTGATGCCCCAACGCCAGGCAGGTGCGGAGCGTGTGTCCATAAGCCTGATGGAACTCACACCACTCGTCCTTCCTCCCTCCAAGTACCTTGTCAGTTTTCTCTGGTACTCGGAGTCTTGCAGCCACGGCAGGGATGGCGATCAGCTCCACCAACTCCACCATGAAATCATACCTAGGGGGTGCGTTGTTCTCCCTTGCACGCCCCCTGGTCTGGTCCGTCCTGGGTGCATATGGACAAGGCCTTCCCTGCGCCTTCTTCCTTTCCTTGGCTTCATACACCCGCGCCTGCTGCTGCTGCTTCCCCTGACCTCCGCACGGCTTCGACGGTGCAGCACTGCCTCTCTTCTCAGAGACCTCTGTCTCTGCTACTATGTGCGCCACCGCGCGTCGCCGAATCTCAGCAAAGGTGGCAGGGTGGCTCCTGATGAGCGATTCACTGAAAAGGCCAGGCAATACGCCTTTCTTGAATGCATGCACCAGCATTCTCTCGTCCTTGTTGGGCAACCTCACCACCTGCGCACCGAAACGATTGAGGAAGTCCTTCAGCGACTCCCCCTGGTACTGGCGCACGTCGAACAGATCATAAGACACCACTGGTGGCGCTCTGTTGACGATGTACTGCTCCGTGAACAGCTTCGAAAACTGATGGAAAGAGGTGATGTGGCCCTCTGGCAGGCTCACGAACCACTCCATAGCTACTCCGCTCAGCGTGCTCATAAACATCTTGCAGTACACAGCATCTGAACCTCCAGACAGCATCATCTGAGTGTGGAAGGCTGTCAGATGTGCCTCTGGATCTTCCGCCCCCGTGAACGACGCCTTCACCCTCACCAGGTTGGGAGGCACCACTGTGTTCATGATTTCGGGGGAGAAAAGCATAGGGAATGCTCTAGGAGGCGATGGCGGCATCGACGTCGTATCTTCGACTGCGCGCTCCCTCTGCGTCTGCAACTCCCTACGCAGTTCCTTGTTTATGCGGTTCAACTCCTCATTTCTGCTATGCGATGCAATCAGCTCTGCATGTATCTTCTCTTGCTCAACTCTTGATGCCGCGACATTATCCTGCAGGGCGCGCATCATCTCCATGACCTGCGCCATGGTAACAGCTCCTTCTTCCGCAGGTGACGCAGGTATGGTTTGTCTGGTTCTTCTACTCATCTTCTCAAGAACTTCGACGAAAGCTTCAAGAAACTGCAAGAACTTCAAGAAACTTCAAGAAACTGTGATGTGGATGGGAACAAGATTCACACGGGCCCCACGATGGGCGCCAAATGATCCTGCCGCGGACTTGAACGTGGAGGATGTGCCTCGTCACTCCTTCGTCTAGCCTTCTGCAACTGCGTGTTCTACAAGAACGCTCCAAGAACCTTCGCCGGAACTCCAAACGATGCCTGCAAAACACACAGACGGGGCCTCTAGCGGCCGTTGTAGCTCCGACGCTCAAGTCAGGCAACAGGAACACCAAAAACTCTCACTGAATCTCTCTGTGAGACTCGTGTGTGCTCAGATCCACTTTCTCTCTCTGTCTAAACTTGTAATCTGAAAAACTTGTGTAAGAATATGTAAGACTCTCCCTACCTTACATGAGGTGGAGTACCTTTATACCTGGGCCACGCCTCTCCCTCAGATGGTGACACGTGGAGGCATGCAACTGGCATCTAACCGTACACGTGTCACACCTGGAGGGCTTCTGCGCTTTTCTCTGTGCGGCTAAGTTATCCTCCCGTGGAGTAACTTAGCGCGCTTCTTCTCTCTGAGTGAGTCGCATGCTCCCAGGAGAGCACTAGGTGTGGCTGGTCTGAGCACACTCACCAGGCGCATCCTGCCTGCATGGCCTCACCGCACGTCCTCTGTGTGAGTGCATGCTCCCAGGAGAGCACCAGGTGGGGCTGTTCTAAGCACACTCACCAGGCGCATCCTGCCCGCATGGTCTCACCACACGTCCTCTGAGTGGACATCATGCGAGGTGCATGCGTAACGCTCTCGCTGGGAACCTGGGTCCCAGCTTAACACGTGTTGGCAAGAACCCCGATGACCGATCACACTCCGCACGCACTAATGACAGATCGAGCTCTTCATGCACTGATGACCGATGACCGTGCGGTGCCTCACTACTTTCCCCCGATGACCGTGCGGTGCCTCATTACTTTCCATCGATTTCCGGGTGGTGTCTCATTACTTCCCCCCGATGACCGGGCGGTGCGTCATTACTTCCCCCCGATGACAAGGCGGTGCCTCATTACCTCACACTCTGCTTCCAGGCGCTTATCTAGGCTTTGATCTGGGGGTGGTGGCCACTTGGTAACTGACTACTGATCACCGTTCTAAGTGATCTCCTCCCTGATTCACTTGCACTCTTCTACCACGTGTCACCCTGTGAATGGTCCACGTGGTCAACTACTGCTATCGTCATCGAATACCGATGACCGATCGGATCATTACATATGAAGGATTTTGAGCTATCTTGTCCTTGAGGTTCTTGGCTTTTGATGTGAGTTGATTTTATGATTTAGCATTTTATGGTGGCACTTTAATTAGGATTGAGATTTCAGGATGATTAAGGTGAGAACCTAAGGAAAACCCCCACTGGACATTAACTTAACCAAGTGGTTAAGTAGATGTGAAGGTTCATTTCACAAAGGCAAAAGGAAAACACAATTATAAGGTGATGATGATGATGAAAAGTTATGGTGTGGAATTACATAAGGAAAACAAGAGCAACATATAAAGACCGAATAGACATAATGAAGCAAAATAAGAACATGTTTATGAATAGATGGAATGATAATGGAAGGAAAAGATGAAGGAAAAGGAAGCTTATGAGAAATGGAATTGAGAATGGTTGCACGCCACTTGGATGATGAAATGACTCCAAGATAAGTGAAGGATGCCGCCACTTGAGAGCTCTCAAAACTCACAAGATAAGACCAATTTTGGAGGAGCTCACTCACTCACAATTCACACAAGAATTTGTGTATAGTAACTTTACTCTAATTTTCAACTTGGAAATACATGAGGTAGGCCTCCTTATTTATAGGTTTAGGAGCCTTGGTGAGCAAACTTAAAGGGTAGGGATGGAAATACAAAAAGTGGGGCTGCCTAGGGTATTGACTTTAGTCAAACCACACCATCATCCTAATCTTCTAGAAGATAGGTCAAAAATGCAACATTTGATAGTACACCCCTCCTTGTTTTGCTAAAGGCACCTATTTGCTAGCACAACCCTCCTTCTATTGCTAAGGGCACCTTTTTGATAGCACACCCCTCCTTCTATTGCTAAGGGCACCTTTTTGATAGCACACCCCCCCTTCTATTGCTAAAGGCACCTATTTGCTAGTACACCCCCCTCTAATACTTAAGGACACCTATTTACTACTATTACAAATAAAGAAAACAATTGATGCTCAGCACCCAAAGCTTGTGATCTGCTTCTTGTAATCCTCTGAGGTATTGTGGGAGCTAAGGCAATGGTTGGAGCATCCTGACTTGGCCCTTGGTCTTGTGTCATGCTCCTTGTCTGCCTCCTCTGAGGTTGGGCCTGGTCAGTAGGCGTATTCCCTTCTAGGTCCTCATCATCTTTTCTCCTCACTTGCCTTTTCTATTTGATCTCCATCAGGCTTTGCCAAGGTGTCGTGACACATGCTCCACCATGGGGTCCACCTCCAAGTTTCCCAGTCTCTCGCTGACTTGGGCGGATTGCAAAACTTTCTGAAGGTAGGAAGAAAGATTGGCGGCAGGGTCCCACAGGTCACCCTTCGAAGCGCTCTCCCCCCCCACCTTCCTACACCACGGCATTGCGAAGAAAAGAGGTGCTGGAAGGGCACTCTCTATAGAAGTGAGTCTGGCCTTTGAAGTCTGAAGGTACAGGGATGGCGGCATCAGCTTTGTGTTTCCTGGAGAAAACAAGGCTTGAACAGGTGTCCTCGTCTTCAGAAGGAGAAGCCTCAGCAGCCTCCGCTACACCTTTGGACCCTTTACCCTTGGCAGAAGGACCAGGTGCAGAAGGGCTTGGGGCAGAGGGGGCAGGGACAGAGGGACCTGGAGCCGTCTTCTTTTGCAGGGCCAAGGCGGCCAGTTGCTTCCTTTTCTCAGTGTCCTGCACCATGCCTGCGAAGGAAGGGAGAAACCAATAAATAATCAAGCAAACAGCACATGCAGTCAAAACAACATCAACAGATATAAAGGGGAGGGGGTACCAATGTAGCCCTTAAGAGAGGAGGGGTTGTACTCGTGCTTAATCAGCTTGGCAGAAATGAACACTATGTGTAGATTGGAGAGGAAGTCGCACACCTCTCGTTCCCTTGGGGGCAAGTCCTCGAGGCCCCTGGGTTTCTGGAGCACAGGTTTCTTTGTCCAGTAAAGGGGAAACCCATACAAGAGGGTAGGGTCATGCTTGTTGCTGCAAATTTTGAAGAACTTCCCCTTGAAACCCTTGTACAATTGTAGGAAGATGGACAACAATACTCTCCCAACAACCCCGTTGAAGCTCACCCACGGCTTCTTGCCAGGGCTCTTGGCCTCGAAGAAATAGAGGAACACGTCCACAGACGACGGATGGCTGAAGTGGTGGCATAGGATGGAGAAAGCCCTAACAAATGCCCAGCTATTGGGATGTAGATGGGCAGGGGCCACATTTATTTTAGTTAAGAGAGCTCGCTCGAAGCTAGTGAAGGGGAGACGGAGGAGGATTTTTTTGAAGAGGGTGGAATAGATGAAGCAAAACGGTCCCTCCTGGCCTGACGACTCATCACAACATACAGGCTCACCTACCCTACAAGCTAGCACCCACATAAACTTGTCATGCTCTTTTCCAAAGATGCGGGATTTGTGACCAGTCTCGTTTTTCCTATAATCCACTATGCTCGTGGAGGTGGTAAACTCAGAGGTCTCTTCTAAGAGTTCGTTGGAAGCCCAGGGATATAGTAATTTGTAGTCAGGGGAAGGTTGAGGTGGGTTTGTTTGATCCATCTTACGAAGAATGGCTAAAACAAAGGAAGAGAAAAGCGCAAGCTCAGAAGAGGAAATGTGTGCATTTTGCGAAAACAGAAAAATAGACAACAATTCGCAATGACAAGAGGTGAGAAATATAAATAGACCCAGCGTAGTTAAAGCAGATTTTGAGCATCGGAATAGTAAGGCGATGATAGTTATGAGATAAAGGACGTACCTTTAAATAAATGCACTTCGGAAGGACGACGTATGGAGATGAAGAAGGCGCAGAGAGTTTGAAGGGAGGCGCAGAGAGTTTGTGAAGAGTAATGAAACAGTGGGAAACGCTTGAGTTTTTGAAATGTTATTGTATTAGGGAAGAGCAAGCGACAACGTTTTACAGCCGCTAATCTGGCCACGTTTACATCCCACAAAGAGTATGGTGAGATGTCACCTCGAGGTACTGTGCACGTCCCATCGCTCATTGCCACGTAGGTTGCTAAGGCAAATGGTTAGATTTTTCGTTGAAGCTAGCTCCAGCTCAAGCCTAGGGGGCTTGTGTACTGGCCAAACCTTAGGCCTCGGCACCGGTAGACATCAGTTGCTGTAGACATCGGCTGTAGTAGACATCAACTGCAGTAGACATTGGTACCAGTAGACATCGACACCGGTGGATGTCGGCAGCAGTGATCTGATCGGTATGATGGGCCACATAAGTAGGGCCCTAGAGAATGTATGCATGTCATCCTATGGGTATAAGGGCCTATTTTGCGGAGAGTCCATGCGTGTGGTGTGTATAGTACATTCAGGTCTAACATGAGTAAGGTATTTCCTAGAGGCGCCAAAGCCCAAGAGTGTTAGGGTTTCTAGGGAAGACTGCATGCATGGCACGTTAGGACACCTATAGAACAGATGGATTCCGCAGCCAGTGGAGCGGCAATACTGTTAAGACTACGCATTCCATAAGAGGAAAGTCCTGTGCGGTGGCTGGGCTAAGTTTGTGCAACACACACAGGATGCCTTAATAGGTAACCCTATTCCACTTAAGGAAAGATTCTCGTGAGATAGAGGAGTTGACCTAGATACAACCTATAAAAAGGGTGGTAAGAACCCTAGAAAGGTACATTGTTCTAAGCTTGAACTATTTTTACTTACTCATTGTTCTTTAGCCCAGTATTGACTTGATTAATGGAGTGCAGTCTATAGGTAGGGCCCCCTCTATGTTAACAGAGCTGTTTTCCAGAATCTGAGAGCGAGAGCAGAACCACCAAGAAATAAGAGGAGCAACCACCCGCCTTGAAGTCAACGGCAACTAGGTTAATCGGCAAGAACGCACAATACCCTCTCCATAAATTGTATCTAAATACTTATCATGGAGACAAATTTTGAAGGCAATGCATTTAAATATTCCTATTTGATACCCCTATCACACTATCATCAACTCCATTCCATTGTCAAACCATGAAGCTATCCTTCATACCTTCTACAAAATCTCAATGGTAGTCCAAATCCATCATCAATCACCTTTTGATGACAATGCTAGAACCAAACTTGCTCTCATCCCAAAATTTGAGTTCCCGAAATCCAAAAACAATTGAAACCCATCAAGAAGATGAAGAAGTTCCACCTTTCCACTGCCCCAGATTCTTAGAGTCGTTTTAGATCCATGAGTTAAAGCTTTTTGGAATTTCACATTTAATGGTCGTAGTTGGTGGTGATAGGTCATTGATGACATTGACTTTGCCTAGATGGAGAAGTGCCTTAGTCAGAGAGGATTTCAATGGAGTTGTGACAATGATCTAATGGGAGTGATAAATGTGGGAAGGATAAAGGGTGGATCATAAAAAAGTGGGTGTGATTAATACGAGGGTTAACACATTTAGTACATCATGAATCACACATCTATCTATCTATAATTAATCTATCTATATCTATCTATATATACAAATAATACAAATAGAGCCCACTTACAAGGAAATTTTTTGCCACATGTCAGCACAAGGATTTTTTGCCAAAAAAATCAAATGTTTAATACTTAAAATAGCAAAACGTGCACCAATCAACACACAACATGTGGACCACTGAAAACACGCCATGTAACACTTTTTAAAGGTGTCATTTTTCTCTCTCACTCCGCTTTCCCCTCTCTCTGAAACCCTCACTCTTCTCTCCTCTCTACAGAGCTCTCTGAACCCTACCCTTAATGCTTTTCACAATTTCGGAAACTGTGGAGATGACGGATTCAAAAGCTATTTTTTCCAATAACACCATTACAGATCTGTAGAAATGGTGCTTGCTTTTGAAATTTGAAATGGCAATGGCTTTCACTATATAATGGGTGTTGTGTTGAGCCATTCATTGATTTCATTTCAGTTTTATTCTTTTCATTCTCCACGGACTAGGTAATCTTTTATACTATTCAGTTTGGGTTTAGAATTTTTGATGTTTTTATTTTATCACTTTGTATTCCAGTTTTGTAATGCATTGTTCAATGTTAAAAATGTTTGTTAATGCCATTTTTGTCATTTTTTCCGTTTGTATTGTGATTTCTTCATCTCATTTTATCATTTCGTTTTGTAGTTTTTTTTTATCATTTTTGTTCAGTTTGTTTTCTGACTTTGTGATGTTTTTATTTCTTCATCTCATTTGTTCTTCTAATTTGTTATCTGATCCAACTTTTAAAGTCTATTTTTTGTTCATTCCTGTCCAGTTTGTATTCTAATGTTCATCGGTTTTTTTTAAGCCATTTGTTCATATTTTTTTTTCTGTTTCTGGCTATGGTTTCTTAACGTTGTTTTTGCTCTTTTGCATTTTTATTCGTTCATGTTCCAGTTTTGTAAGGCATGTGTTTATGGAATTTCCATTTATTTCTGGCTTTTTGATATTTTTTATTTTTTCATCTCATTTCTTCTTCTGATTTATTCTTCTACTTTGTTCATTTGATCTAACCTTTTAAGTCTATTTTTGCTTATTTCTGTTGATTTGTGGCTATGCTTTCTTAACGCTATTTTGCTCTTTTGCATTTCTACCAGTTTGTGTTCTAGATTTTAAGACGTGTTAATCTCATTTCTCTTTATTTCTGGCTTTCTGATATTTTTATTTTTTTCATCTCATTTGTTTATCTGTATTGTCCATCTACTGCAACTTTTGTAATATACATTTGTTTGCATCTGTTTGTGTTATTTGATCCGATTACTTTGGTTACGTTTATGAATTACATGTTTTTAACGCCCTTATTTTGTGTTATTATTATTTTATATTTTCTTCTATTAATGTTGGTTTTTCAATGGTTCATCATTTTCAATATCATCATTAATTAGATAGTTTAATGATGATTTTTACTGCTAATCACTTCTAATGTACTAATTCATTAATTCATTAAATGGAGTTCTAATTTTTACTCCTTTATGTCATACACTCCATTTTTTTTAATTGGGCCTTATCACACCAATGCAAAGTCTTTTCACTACTCAATCTCGTAATATATATATATATATATATATATATATATATATATATATATATATATATATATATATATATATATTATTAATTTTAATTTAATGTTAATATCAGAACTTTTGATTTTTATCAATTTTGTCCTGAAGTGCAATTATTAATGTGAGTGGTTTAAAGATTAACTAATTATTGTATTTATTGTAACAGGATTTGTTCTCAAAGTTGGACAGTGAATGCAATGTTGAAGTTTATAGGATTTGTAGGTTTATATATTTGTAGGTATATATATCTTCACACAATTACAAATTCCTGATTAAAGGTTGAGCAAAACATTGGAAGATTGGGAAAGGATGCAGAAAGTTCTGTCATAGCAAAGTAGTAGAGCACAATCACATTGTTCCAATATGAAGCACCAACCAATCAATAATCCAATTCTCAACAAGACAATGTTATAATAGTCATATGCTTTATTTTTTCCTTTGGCCAAGTGCCTTATTGGAATGAGGTTGTTGTATTACAAAACGAGGTTGTTGTATTACAAAACATAAACAATTTTGATGAAATACAATTCTATTTATTTAGTTCTTTTGAAATTATTACAATATTACTTATGTTGTAAATATGATAGTGGGTACTGAATGTGAAATGAAAAGAGGAATAGGAAGAAGAACAAAGATACATGACTAATTGACCAACATTTTACACAACTATAATCCATTACACATTTGATCATTTCATCAACACTATCTTTGAATTACAAATACACAACTAAATTGAAATTATTATTGTGAATGACCCAATACACTCTCAAACAATAGTCTAAACTTTGTGACTCTTCTTGTATTGTTTAAACAATGTATTGGACATTAAAAGAAGAATTTAATATAATATCAAATAAAAGATGTTGTAGAGTATTGAATCTAAGGAACAATATGCCATGTCATACAATACAAATAAAATTACTAAATTATTCAAAATCTTAAATAAATACATATCCTAAATTATTTAATGTCATTTTAAATAAAAATCTAAAATTAAAAAAAAAATCTAAGTTTTTCAAAATCTGAAATAAATACAAATCCTAAATTATTTTATTTCCTACTTAAAATAATAATTTAAAATTTCTAAAATTTTCAAATTCCTAAATAAATACAAAATTTAAATTATTTAATGTTCTACTTAAATAAAAATCGAAAATAAATTAAATTCCTAAATTTTTCAAAATCCTAAATAAATACAAACCCTAAATTATTTAAGGTCATACGTAAATAAAAATCTCAAAAAATAAAATTCCTAAATTATTCAAAAATCTTAAATAAATAGAAATCTAAATTATTTAATGTCCTACTTAAATAAAAATTTACAATAAATAAAAATACCTAAATTATTCAAAATTCTAAACAAACACAAATCCTAAATTATTGAATGTCATACTTAAATAAAAATGGCAATAAATAAAATTCCTAAGTTATTAAAATTTATAAATAAATACAAATCTTAAATTATTTAATATTCTACTTATTTGGCTATGAAACATTGTAACAATTTGATGGAGATCAAGCTCAAGAGGACATGGAGGCCAATCATCACGAAGAAAAAGAGGTTGAGGACGTTCATGGAGATCAAAGTCAACCTCAAAGGCTCACAAGAAGCATGTTCAAAGCTTTAGGAGCAAGGGGACGTTTATTTTCCCTTTTTGTAATTTCATTGTGTGAGGATGCTTAGAGGAAAACATGAGAAACATCTTGAGTTGGTCATTAGAGAGGCACTTTTTCTTAGAATTGGATCAATGTTCTAAGTCAAGAACTCACCAAAACTAATGCCAAAACACAAACTCATATGGAAGTTCCAATTATTGTCAAATTGAACCGATTGAAGTGAAATTAAAAGCAAGGAAACTGAATATAAGTGCTGGAAATTAAAAGCACCGAACCAAAACACAAGAACACAAGCTAAGACATGAAAATTAAAAGAGAAGGAAGGAAGGAGAAGAGAATGCTCATGAAGAAGGAGGTATGGTTGGATGATCACGCCACTAAGAGGATGAAGGCTCCTAGATGAGTGTGCAAGCCGCCACTTGAGGTAACCATTGAACCTTCAAGATAAGACTAGTGAAGAAGATGCAAAGCTCTCCAATGCTCACTCAAAAATTGAGTAAAGTTTCTCTAATTCAAAATTCAAATCTGAAAAATACAAGGGCAGCACCTTAATTTATAGTGTGAAGGTGCTGAAATGCAAGCTAAATGAATTCAAAAATTCCCCCCAAATTCAAATGAAAATGGCGCCTAAACAAGTTATGAGGAAGGTGTGATTTCTTCTCTCACTTTGGCACCTCCTATTTTAACTCCTACACCTATTTACTAACGCACCCCCCTCCTAATGCTCCTAACTAAAGACCTAAAGATGCTTTAACACAAGAGGTTTCTCATGTTTTCCTCTAAGCATCCTCACACAATGAAATTACAAAAAGGGAAAATAAACGTCCCCTTGCTCCTAAAGCTTTGAACATGCTTCTTGTGAGCCTTTGAGGTTGACTTTGATCTCCATGAACGTCCTCAACCTCTTTTTCTTCGTGATGATTGGCCTCCATGTCCTCTTGAGCTTGATCTCCATCATACTCCCCGAGTTGGAGAGAATTCGACCACGAATTCTTGAGACCTACAGAAAAAGGAGTTAGATCGCTGATATTAAAAGTATGACTACCTAAGAATGTATCAGGCATATCTAACTCATAAGCATTGTCATTAATCCTCTTGAGGATTTGGAAAGGTCCATCTCCTCGAGGCATAAGTTTGGACTTCCTTTGAGTAGGAAAACGATCCTTCCTCAAATGAAGCCAAACCCAATCACCCTCATCAAAGACCAATGCTTTTCTCCTTTTGTTGGCAAGTTCCGCAAACTTGCCAACCTTCTTCTCAATTCTCTTCTTGATGTCTTTATGCAAAGTTTTCACAAAAGAATCCTTTTCATCACCATCTTTGCAGAAGACATCCTCAAGAAGGGGAATAGGAAGAAGATCAAGAGGTGTTAAGGGATTAAACCCATAGACAACCTCAAAAGGAGAATGAGAGGTGGTAGAATGTACTACACGGTTATATGCAAACTCACACATGAGGTAGTAAATTCTCCCACACTCTAGGGTTTCCCGAAATAAAGCATCTCAATAGTTGGCCCAATGTTCTATTAACCACTTCAGTTTGACCATCAGTTTGTGGGTGACAAGTGGTAGAAAATAAAAGCTTAGTACCAAGCTTGCCCCACAAGGTTTTCCAAAAATGGCTTAAGAACTTTGGGTCTCTATCGGACACAATAGTCCTAGGTATCCCATGCAAGCGAACCACTTCTTGGAAGAAGAGGTTTGCTATATGACATGCATCATCCACTTTGTGGCAAGGAATAAAGTGAACCATCTTTGAAAAACGATCCACTACCACCAAAATGGAGTCCTTTCCCTTTGATGTCTTGGGTAATCCTAAGATGAAATCCATAGAAATATCAACCCAAGGCATTGAAGGGATAGGAAGGGGAGTATACAATCCATGGGGATGCATCCTAGATTTAGCTTTGCGGCAAGCTATGCATTTATCACACAAACTATAAACATGTTTATGCATATGAGGCCAAAAGAAATGTTCATGCAACACATCCAAAGTTTTAGCAACCCCAAAATGTCCCATCAAACCCCCTTCATGTGCTTCTCTAACAAGAGATGATCTAATAGAACCATGAGGAACACAAAGACGTTTTCCTTTAAAAAAGAAATCCATTTTTATAAAAAAATCTTTGTGTCCTCCCTTAAGACACTCTTGAAAGATTTGAGAAAAATCAAGTTCATTATGATAAAGATCCTTAATGTGATCAAAGCCAAGAAATTGAGATCCCAAAATGTTTAGCAAAGTATATCTTCTAGAAAAAGTGCCTCTCTAATGACCAACTCAAGATGTTTCCTAAGAATGTCAAGAACCTTTCATCTTATATTCTTGAATTCACATCACAATTTTTCTATGTAATATTGTATTTGGTCTTGGATAGTCGGGGCAAGTACCTCTAAAGTATTCTGATGTCTAAGTTAGGATTCGGTATAAGGTAGGTAAAAATAAGAAATATTGTTCAATAAGCGTATCATTTGTTTTAGGTGTAGTCCATATTTATATGGTCCTAATGGACCCTTAGTTTTGGGTATGTATTATGATAGTTCGCAAAGTTAATCTCAATGTTAAAATAGGATTTTGTATCTTTGATGAGGTTAATTGCAATATACATAAAGTTAATTGTTAGTTCCCTAATCATTAGATTCAGTCATATCATCGTGTGGGGTTCGATATTTCAACCGGATGAACATTCGGTCACGTCATCTAGTGATGCTATTGGATCATTAGTACTGATGGTAGATGTATTTCTTTTACAAGAGTTTGCAAATTTATTTTTGTGAGTTTTTAAGTAATTTTTTAGTTTCATAATGTCATAAATTTTATTCCAATATTAAGAATTTCAAGAATAATTGATACTTTGACATTTTTTTTCATTATTATTCACATCCTTACATGGTATTCTTAATTGTTACTGTACTGACCAGTCCTCGGACGTCAGCTGGGTCCCACAGCATGGGCCAAAGCCACGTGGAATGGACCCCACAGGGGGTATTGAATAGAGAAGGGCGATGGATCATCAGCCTACAGAGAGGGGTGACGAGTCATCAGCCTACAGAGAGGGGTGACGAGTCATCAGCCTACAGAGAGGGGTGATGAGTCATCAGCCTGCAGAGAGGGGTGACGAGTCATCAACCTATAGAGACGGGTGAGTAGTCGTCAGATCACCAGGATGGGCGGAGGTGTCATCGTCACTCAGCAGGTCGAGGAGTCCTCGGCGACAGTGTGTGGCGAGGTGACATCGGCCTTGGGTGATTTGAACAGCATAAACAGGATAGTTAAGATTGGTTCCCAGAGGGGGCCAATGACCAGTTGAATACCCAGTATTAGGGAGAGGCCTGGATCACGAAGTGCCTATGCGGGTAGCAGGGAGAGCACAGTTGGGTGTAGAGTCCTGAGGGGTCGAGTACTCATCAGAACTAGGGTTTCCCAGTGAAGCTACATGCATAGCACGTGAACAGTGAAGGCACTCCCAAAACAGGTGGCCCCAGAGACTAGGTGCACAAGGAGGCACCCAGGTGGTCACCCTGTTAGAGAGTTTGCACTCCAGAGAAGGAAACCTTATGTGCTAGATTACCCTAAGATTGGGTGATAGCGGCGCAAGGGTATTCCAGTAAACCCTGAATATGGCTAGGAGCGCAGTGAACCCTAATTAGGGCTAGCGGCGCAGTAAACCCTAGACTATATAAGGGACAGTAAAATACTTCACAAAGGTACGCAGTTTCTAGACCTAAACACACAGAGAGAAACTTAATACACTTGGTGTTACTTGCCCTACACTGACTTGAGCGTCGGAGTGCAAACGGCCTCTAGGGCGCCCCCTTTCTCTTTTGCAGGTGCAGATTGCTTCGAAAGAACCAAGCACATATCAACGTGAGGAAGGAGGCGTGTGAGTGTCGTGAGTCAACCGACAGGCGGGTCAACCGGCAAGAACATTTGGCGCCCACCATGGGGCCGGAGTAAAACAAGGTCCCATACACGAGAGTGAGAGAAAAACCATGGAAGATGAGGAATACAAGACACGGGTCCATTCCACCAAACGGAGGCGACAGCGTTACCATGCAACAGCTGATGGAAACGATGCGCGCCCTCCAGGAAACAGTGGCGGAATCTCGAGCGCATCAGGCGCGTATGCAGGAAGACCTGGTCGCCTCACAGGCCAGGAATGAAGAGTTACACCGAGCAAATGAGGAGCTGCGCTTGAATTTGTAGCACATACAACAAGCTGGAGATCGTGGGGAAGATGATCGAGCCCCACCAGTGCCTCCAAGGGCCTTTCCCATGCCTTTCTCTCAAGAAATTATGAACACGGTGGTTCCAGCTACCTTTGTAGGACCTAAAACCGTGTTCACCGGGAAGGAAGATCCTGAAACGCATCTCACTGCTTTCCACACGCAGATGATGTTGTCAGGAGGGTCCGACGCAGTGCACTGTAAGCTCTTTATGGCCACACTGACAGGAACTGCACTAGAATGGTTCGTGAGTTTGCCTGAAGGACATATCACGTCTTTCGCGCAATTCTCCGCGTTGTTCAGGGAGCAATATCTTGTCAACAGGGCCCCCCCACCAGTGTCTTACGATCTTTTTGATGTAAGACAGCATCAGAGGGAGTCCCTCAAAGATTACCTCAATAGGTTTGGGGCGATGGTGGTAAGGTTGCACACCAAGGATGAAGACATGGTGGTGCACGCCTTCAGGAAGGGCGTATTGCCAGGGCCCTTCAGCGAGTCTCTAATACGCAGCCGTCCCAAGACCTTCAGCAACATAAAACGGCGTGTTGTGGCCCACATTGTCGCTGAAGGGGAGCTCAGCGAGAAGCGAGAAAGCGCAGTTTCGTTAAGGCCCCGAGCGCCTAGCCGGCCTCAACCACTGCGGGTACACGAGGCGACCACGAAGAAAAAAGCTCAAGGGAAACAGAAGCCCTACGAGCCCCGAAAACCACAGCCTAGGGCGCGAGGCAAAGATGACATCCCCCCTAGGCATGAATTTGTGGTGGAGTTGAAGGAACTGATTGCCATTCCTAACGTGGCAGAAAGATTGAAGATGCCCCCAAAGAGTGACAAGAGGTTGGGGCCCAATAAAAATGCATGGTGCGAATTCCATCAGGCTTTTGGGCACCCCGTTCGAAATTGCTTGGCTCTGGCTCACCAATTGGACGAGTTGGTGAAGAGTGGGTTTTTGAACGACTATCTGAAGGAGGCATCAGAAGGTGAGACAGTTGCTGCACCAAGGGCAGACCAGGGGCATGAAGTGCCCATACATGGTGAGATCCACACTATATCAGGTGGGTTCTCAGGAGGAGGGTGCACCTCTTCACAACGAAAGAAGTATGCACGTTCAGTGATGGCAGTGGAGGCCTGCGAGGAAGATCACTTTCCGGACATCGACCTCGTCTTTACAAAAGCTGATCGCCGAGATGTTGTTCCCCATGACAACGATCCGGTGGTTATTTCAGTAGTCACTGCCGCACGTAAGGTGCACCGGGTGCTGGTCGATCAGGGGAGCTCGGCCGATGTGATGTTCTGGTCGACTTTCAACAAGCTACAGTTGTCTCCTGATCAGCTGCGACCCTACGTCGGCTGTTTGTATGGGTTCGTAGGAGATCAAGTAGAAGTGCGGGGATACATAGAGTTGAGGACCACGTTCACTGATGGAATAGCGTCCCACACAGAGAACATCAGGTACCTTGTGGTGAACGCTCCCTCTGCCTACAATATACTTCTGGGCAGACCGGCCCTGAACCGGCTGCGGGCCGTGGTGTCTACAAGGCACATGAAGATGAAGTTGCCATCGATGGAGGGGATGGTGGTAACCATCAAGTCAGATCAAAAGGAGGCTAAAAGGTGCTATGAGAATAGCCTCAAGACGAAGAGGGGAGTCTGCATTGTGACCACCTCACCACCGGGAGGAGGAACCAATGAAACAGATATGCCCCGAGGTGACGTCGGGGTCACCCGAGCAGAGGTCGCCCGGGCGAGGCGACCAGAACCCGCAGAGGAGGTCGTGGAGAAGGAGATCAGAGGGAAGATTTTCAAGCTGGGTAAATCCCTATCTCAGGAGACCCAGGATCAAGTAGCGGGGGTTATAGGAAAGCATCTGGACGCTTTCGCTTGGTCCCCCTCAGACATGCCAGGCATTGACCCTGATTTCCTATGCCATCGCCTGGCGCTGAATCCCCAAGCCAGACCGGTCCGCCAGAGGAGACGGAAGTTCAATGATGAGCGCAGGCAGGTAGTCAGGGAGGAAACACACAAATTGCTGAAAGCAGGTCACATACGGGAAATACAATACCCTGAGTGGCTTGCGAACGTCGTCCTGGTAAAAAAGGCCAACGGGAAATGGAGGATGTGTGTGGACTTTACAGATCTTAATAAGGCTTGTCCAAAAGATTCCTATCCTCTGCCCAACATAGATGCGTTGGTAGACAGTGCCTCAGGCTGCAAATTACTCAGTTTCTTGGACGCTTTCTTCGGGTACAATCAGATAAAGATGCACCCGCTGGATGAGAACAAGACTGCGTTCATGACTGAGCTGTCTTGTTACTGCTACACAGTCATGCCGTTTGGCCTGAAGAATGCGGGTGCCATTTGATCGCTGGGATGTTACTGGCAAAGGAGATGGGAGCGCAGAGCCTTATGGCTAAAAGTGATTCATTGTTGGTCACTGGTCAAGTGGCGGGAGAATACCAGGCCAAAGACCCCCAGATGGCCTCTTACTTGGAGTACGTCCAGAGATTGAAGGGCTCATTTGAAATGTTTGAACTAGTACATGTGCCCAGGGAGCAGAATGCCAGAGCTGACTTGTTAGCCAAACTCGCCAGCTCAGGCAAGGGGGGCAGACAGAGGACGGTCATCCAGGAGACCCTGAGGGCACCTCGTACCTATACAGCTGATAACTTGGTGGGAGTCCATCAGATCAGCCGGTCAGATGGTGTGAAGAGGAGTCATCGCTCGTTGACTCAAGAAACTCTGAAGAAACCACGAGTCAGCGCATGCATGCGAATAGGGGTAGAAGCGCCACAGATCTACCTACTACAAAACGGTGAGACATGGATGACGCCCTACAAGCGTTACATAGCGGATGAAATGCTCCCAGCAGAGCCGGAGGAGGCAAAAAAGATAAAGAAGAACTCGTCCAAGTACACGCTCATTGAAGGCGAGTTGTACAAACATGGGTTTACTCACCCCATCTTAGTCTGCGTGCATGGCGAGCAGTGTGTGAGGATAATGGCAGAGCTCCATGAAGGTATCTGCGGTAGTCACTGTAAGGACCTGTAAAAATAAATTGGAATAAAAGGGTATATTTTAAATGAATTCTAAGTATGTTTTTATTTAAAATAAAAAGAAAGGAGAGTGTAGTTTAGAAGACTATAAGATTTCCTTGTTAGTACATAATCGCCGGTCGCCTAGACTACACGTCATCGCCAGGGCGCGAGGCATGCGGGCGTCGCCAGGGCGCGAGGCATGCGGGCGTCGCCAGGGCGCGAGGCATGCGGGCGTCGCCAGGGCGCGAGGCATGCGGGCGTCGCCAGGGCGCGAGGCATGCGGGCATCACCAGGGCGCGAGGCATGCGGGCATCACCAGGGCGCGAGGCATGCGAGCATCACCAGGGCGCGAGGCAGGCGGGCATCTTCCAGGGGGAGACATCGGTCGTCCGCCAGGATGAGGCATCGGTGGATAGTCTTCGCGCGAGAGATCATCGGTGGATCGTCTTCGCGCGAGAGGTAATCGGTGGATAGTCTTCGCGCGAGAGGTCATCGGTGGATAGCCTTCGCGCGAGAGATTATCGGTGGTTTGTCTTCGCGCGAGAGGTCATCGGTGGATAGTCTTCGCGCCAGTGGTCATCGGTGAAAGGTTATCGCGCGATGTCGAATTTCACACAGAGAAGGTGGGACCCAGACTCCCAGCATGAAACGTCCTGCACGTGCGCCACGTAGACAAAAAGGGTGGTTCAGAATAGTGACCTCAGAGTGTTAGCCTGCGCAGAGGCACGCTTAGTCCTACTGTTCAGGGCAGCGTACACGCAAACTTCCCTACAGAGTGGGTGGTGGCAGCTGCTTTTGTGGACAAGTTGGTTTAAGATGCAAAAAACCCACTTCTGAGAGAAAGGAACGTTGCAGTTGTTCAAGAGCGATAGAGTGAGTTACCTCCTTTCTCCTCCATTTCTCTCCTTCGCGCTACGATTCAGGCATCTTCACATAAGAGTACGACAAGCGACGGCCACCATTAGAGCACCTGGGAAGTTCTCTGCAAGTCCTACAAACCAGACGCAAAAACAGAGCTAAGGGCATCCGTTAAGCTCGGTGGGTTTTGGAGTTCTGGGTGTTTTGCGCAAGTCCAGGTAAAGGGAGCTAGCTTTATTTTCAATAAAAGCCGTAGATTAGCTGTTTCTGAAGTGAGGGCGACGTGGTCGCCAGTTTTAAATACAGATTTCGAAATCCCCTGTTTTTGGACGAGATCGCCGGTTTTGGCGTTGTTTTTCGAACTCCCCTGTTTTTGGTGTTGTTTGAAAACTATTTGAGATTTAAATGTGATATTCGAAAATCTGAACCTTTGAATGAGTTTTACTGTGACTGGAATCGTTCATTAAGTGTTGTATGATGGGTTGAATGTTGTGAATGTGGGATCAAGGCATAGTATTTTCAGGAAAGAAAATACCGTGTAAGATCGTGTAGGATGTGCATTGATCGGTGATTTCTATAATGAGATATCCTGACTCTGCTGAGATAATGGAATCACATAGAGGAAGTTTGTAAGGACCTGTAAAATTGAATTGGAATAAAAAGGGTTATATTTTAAAAAGAATTCTATGTATGTTTCATTTAAAATAAAAAGGGAGGAAAAGTTAAGTTTAGAAGACTATGAGGTCGCCGGTCGCCTGCTACACATGAGCGCCAGGTGGACGTCGCCAGGGCGCGAGGCATGCAGGCATCGTGCGGGCGCAAGAGGCATGCAGGCATCGCGCGGGCGCGAGGCATGTGGACGTGGCCAAGGCGCGAGAGGCATGCGGGCATTGCCAGGGCGCGAGGCATGCGGGCATTGCCAGGGCGCGAGGCATGTGGACGTGGCCAGGGCGCGAGAGTTATGAGGGCGTCGCCAGGGAAGACATCGGTCGTCTCCCAGAGGAAGACATCGGTCGTCTCCCAGAGGAAGACATCGGTCGTCTCCCAGAGGAAGACATCGGTCGTCTCCCAGAGGAAGACATCGGTCGTCTTCCAGGGCGAAGGAGACATCGGTCGTCTTCCAGGGCGAAGGAGACATCGGTCGTCTTCCAGGGCGAAGGAGACATCGGTCGTTCGCCAGGATGAGTCAGCAGTGGAAAGTTATCGCACGACGTCCAGTTTCACACAGAGTAAAGTGGGACCCAGACTCCCAACATGAAACGTCCTGCACGCGCGCCACGTAGACAAAAAGGGTGGTTCAGAATAGTGACATCAGAATGTTGGCATGCGCAAGAGTCACTCGCGGTCGTACTGTTCAGAGCAGTGGTTGGCATGCACAAGCGACAACAGTGGTCGTACTGTTCAGAGCAGTGGTTGGCATGCACAAGCGACAACAGTGGTCGTACTGTTCAGGGCAGTGGTTCTCAGGCTTTCCTGCAGAAGGGGTGACAGCAGCAGCATACGTGGACAGGTAAGCTGGAATTCAAAAGCCACTGCGGGAATGGCAAAGAGCGTTACAGACTCAAGAGTGTTAGAGTGAGTGCAAACTTCCTCCCTCTCTTCTTCCCTTCCTTGCGTTGAGACTCAGGCAACCTCCAGCATCAGTGCGACAAGCGACGTTGCCCTTAGAGCACCTAAGAGGTTCTCTGCAAGTTCTACAGACCAGGCGCTGAAAACAGAGCTAAGGCATCCTTCAGGCTCGGTGGGTTTTGAGCTCGCGGTATTTTACGCAAGTCCAGGTAAGGGAAGCTAGACTTCATTTTCAATACAAGCCATAGTTTAGCTGTTTCTGAAGTGAGGGCGACGTGGTCGCCGGTTTCGTTTTCATCTTCGTGAATGCTCTGTTTCTATGTGTTTTGGGCGACGTAGTCGCCGGTTTTATATACAGACTTCGAAATACCTTGTTTTTGAACCAGATCGCCGGTTTTTGGCGTTGTTTGCGAACTCTCTGTTTTTGGTGCTGCTTTGAAACTGTCTGAGACTTAAATGAGATATTCGAAAATAAGAACCTTGGATTAAGTTTTACTGTGATTGAAATTGTTCCTTTATGTGCTATGTGATGTGTTGAATGTGGTGAATGTGGGATCGAGGCATAGTATTTTCAGGAAAGAAAATACCGTGTAAGATCGTGTAGGATGTGCATTGATCGGTGATTCCTAATGAGATATCCTGACTCTGCTGAGATAATGGAATCCCATAGAGGAAGTTACTCAGTTGTGGAGAGTCGAAGGAGGTTCATAGGAATGGGTGAGTCGTGTGAAACAGAACGAGCTCGGCCTGTTCTATGGATTAACCCTGTCATACCGGGAGAACTATTGACATTGAGATTATATATGCGCATGCTGTGTGGATTCATAGTGACCCTGTGTGGATTTCACAGTGGTATGGTATGACAGGTGCAGATCTCTGAGTCTAATCAATGCATGAGTCTTCCGGAAGTAGTGTCAAGTGTCTTGTGTGCTGAGTCAGTGGTGGTCTGACATGTGAAATGAGGAACTTGAAATTGATAGACACTTGATACAGTTGTGAAATAGAATGACTCTGGAAAATATTGTGAAATGTATGACTTCTTGGCGATCAGGTGAAGGAAATGAGAAAATGTATAGTTTTACGTGGTTACCTTGAAATTGTTTTACCTTGATTTTAATGGTTATATATATACTCTCTTTAAAATATCTAGCTTACCCTGCGTATTTTGGTTCTGTGGTTGTTATTCTTAAAACTGTGATGATCGTGTATAATTTACACGGGAGCAGATGATTTTCCAGGAAGTAGAGCTCCTTAGTGTGTGGTCGCCGGAAGGAGATCGCCTGATTTCTGTTCTGGTAGCCGATCGGCTGTTTTGGGTCCTCTGATAGGTGATCGGCCTCGTCCGATAGGAGATCGGTCTCTTCCGATAGGAGATCGCCTGCTTTGTTTCTTTTACTGTAATTTGTTTATGTTTCTGGAAAATTTGACCGAATTTGTATTAAACTCCCTGTGAGGAGAAACTACATTTTATATATATAATAATTTGTTCACTTCAATCTATTTGTTACCTTTATTTTCATTATATACATTTGTATAGTATTTTGGCGGGATGTTACAAAGTTACTCAGTTGGTGAGAGTCGAAGGAGGTTCATATGAATGGGTGAGTCGTGTGAAACAGAACGAGCTCGGCCTGTTATATGGATTAACCCTGTCATACTGTGAGAATGATGAACTTGAGATCGAGATTGTGTTGATGCGCATAGCTGTGGAAACATTACAGCTGTTTAGTATGACAGGTGCAGATCTCTGAGTCTAGTCAATGCACGAGTCTTCCGGAAGTAGTGTCAAGTGTCTTGTATGGTGAGTCAGTGGAAGTCTGACTTGGGAAATGTGTAACATTGAAATGAATAGACACTTGATGGAATTTTGTGGATTGAACGACTCTTGATGAAATTGTGAAGTGTGTGGTATGAATGAGAAAGTGATGGACTCTTGTGAATGTTTGAAAAGGCTTATCTACGTTGTTTGTTCCAGTTTATAATTTAAAGTTTTTAAAATATCTAGCTTACCCTTTGTATTGCTCTATGGCTGTTTTTCTCTTAAAACTGTGATGATCGTGTATTTTACACGGGAGCAGATGATCTTCCAGGAAGTAGAGCTCTTTAGTGAGTGGTCGCCGGGGAAGAGATCGCCTGTTTCTATCTCTTTGTGGTGATCGCCTGTTTTCTGTCCTGATAGAAGATCGCCTGTTTTGGGTCTTCTGTTAGGAGATCGCCGGCTTATGTATGGAGACCGCCGTTTTCGATGTATTTGACTGTATTTTGTTAAGTTTTGAAAAATTTGACCGGTTATGTATTAAACTCCCTGTGAGGAGCAACTTCATTGCTTATATATAATTATGTTCACTTCAATATTATTTGTTTACCTTTATTTTCAGTATATAAATATGAATAGAATTTGGCGGGATGTTACAGTCACATCGGAGGCCGAGCTCTGGCCTCTAAGGCCGTACGAGCAGGGTACTACTGGCCGACAATGAGGGAAGATTGCACTAAGTATGCACAGCAATGCAAGCAGTGCCAGTTGCATGCCGATTGGCCTAAGGCACCACCAGAAGAGCTCAGGTCGATTTACAGCCCTTGGCCGTTTCATACATGGGGAATTGACATCTTGGGGCCTTTCCCTTTGGCGATAAGGCAGATGAAGTACCTCGTGGTCGCCATAGAATATTTCACGAAGTGGATTGAAGCTGAGCCAGTAGCACAGATTACAGCACAGAAGATCCAACACTTTGTGTGGAAGAATATAGTCTGCCGCTTCGGGGTACCCAAGCGCTTGGTGTCTGATAATGGCACGCAGTTTGCAAGCCAGCAGTTGGGGAGGCTATGTACAGAGCTGGGGATCAAGCAAGTGTTTGCGTCAGTCGAGCACCCGCAGACCAATGGGCAGGTGGAGTCGGCTAACCGAGTCCTTCTCAGAGGGCTGAAGAGAAGATTGGAGAAAGCAAAGGGAAGATGGGCCGAGGAGGTTCCCAGAATAGTATGGGCCTACCATACTACTCCCCAGTCCACTACCAAGGAGACTCCCTTTAGTTTGGTATATGGTTCAGACGCCATGATTCCCGTGGAGATCCAGGAGAACTCGCCACGTTTCCAGAACTTTGTAGCGGAGGAGTCCAATGAAGAGAGGAAGGTGAATCTTGATCTCTTGGATGAAGCTAGAGAAGAAGCAGGAATCAAAGCTGAGGCGCTGAAGAGGAGGGTCGAGCTCAAACACACTTCAAAGTTGAGAGCTCGGCAGTTCCAGGTGGCAGACCTCGTCATGCGCAAGGCGTCTCCATACCAGATAGAGAACAAGTTATCCCCTAAGTGGACTGGTCCTTTCAGAGTGACAGAGGCCCTTGGGAATGGAGCATACAGGCTTGAGACTTTAGAAGGAGGTCCGATTCCTCGAACATGGAATGCGACTCACCTGAAGTATTATTTCAGTTAAAACCATGTAATTTTGTACACTACACAATACAGGGGACACTCTTTTTTCCCTTCTAAGGGTTTTTAATGAGGTCACCCAATAAAATTCAGTTAAAGATATATGCTTGTAATGTGTTTGTACAATGCTGTTAGAACTTGTCACTTGGAGTTAGAGGTCTCGTAAGTGGAGAGGTAGGTTCGCAGAGAACACCTCCACTTCGAGTGAGAACTTCCAATGTGAAAGAAGAGTTCGCCCAGAGAAATCCTCCTCGCCTGTGAGCGATGTGAGGTCAGTTAGAACCTGTCACTTGGAGTTAGAGGTCTCGTAAGTGGAGAGGTAGGTTCGCAGAGAACACCTCCACTTCGAGTGAGAACTTCCAATGTGAAAGAAGGGTTCGCTGTTAGAACCTGTCACTTGGAGTTAGAGGTCTCGTAAGTGGAGAGGTAGGTTCGCAGAGAACACCTCCACTTCGAGTGAGAACTTCCAATGTGAAAGAAGGGTTCGCTGTTAGAACCTGTCACTTGGAGTTAGAGGTCTCGCAAGTGGAGAGGTAGGTTCGCAGAGAACACCTCCACTTCGAGTGAGAACTTTCAATGTGAAAGAAGGGTTTGCGGTTAGCACCTATCCCTTGGAGTTAGAGGTCTCGTAAGTGGAGAGGTAGGTTTGCAGAGAACACCTCCACTTCGAGTGAGAACTTCCAAGGTGAAAGAAGGGTTCGCCTGGTTAAATCCTACGTCGTCCATGGGTGATGACAGGTCAGTCAGAACCTATTATTTGGGGTTAGAGGTCTCGTGAAGGGAGAAGGGAGTTCATAAGGAACACTTTTCCCCTCAGAGTGAGAACGCCCAGATTAAAATTAAGGTTCATTAATCAAATTAGCAGAAAAAACATGCTACTTGAGGTTCATTTTTGCAGGTGCATTATTTGTGATCGTGAAGCCTATCAGATACAAAGCACGACAAAAAGATGAACAATGCATAAATCGAATTTTATATTACAAAGGAGGGTGATTACAGGATGTTCAGCTAAATACAACTGTTCAGAAGACCTATCTGGGCACTATTTGCCCGTCGACCACCTGCATAGTTGCGGAGTATGGTGAGAGGTCCATCTCAGGATGCACGCAGGCAACCTGAGCAAGGGCATCACCAAAGCCTTCCCCATAGGCGTCGGCGGCATCGTCAATGAGCTCAGTCTCAGTCTTCTTCAGCAGTTCAATCTGTTGGGCAAGTTCCTCCTCAACCTTGCCCAGCTGAACTTCTCGATCAGTCGCCCTCTCCTCCAGCTTGGCCATTTTAGCTTGAGCCCCCTCTGCTTGCTCTTCTAGTTCAATGATCTTGTTGCGGAGGGGGAGTATCTTAGCTTCAAGCTGGAGGGCCTCCTGCCCCTTGGAGAAAAGGAGTTTCTTGGTCTCCTTCTCGGATTGACGGAGACTACCCAGTTCTTGATTAAGGGCAGTCTCGCGCTTGGCCGGTTGACGGAGTTGGAGATCCTTTTGCTCCAGCTCTTTCTTCAGTTGGGCGGTCTCCTCAAACAGCTCCGCCTCAACGCTGCTCTTGACCAGCAAGGAGTTGGAAGCGGCCAAGAACTCCCCGAGACCATGGCTGAGGAGGTTTTCAAGGGAGTTTCTGTCCATGGCCTCCAAAACAGCTCTGCCAGGCATCTGAGCAAGTGACCTTTGGAGCAAAGAAGGCAATTCTGGGGCAGGAGGCGTCTGACCAGAGGGAGGAGCACTCTCCCCACCCCCCTCAAGCGTTAAGATTGGCTCAGGAGGGGAGGAGGCGCTGGGGGGGTGCTCCCTGAAGGATGAAGGGTGCCCTTCTGTGGCTGAAGAGACCTCCGCGGCTGTCCCCACCCTTTTCCTTTTGAAGACAAGGCCGGAACAGGTGTCCTCATCATCAGAAACTTCCACAGGGGCTGCCCTCTTGGACTTTTCAGCAATAGGTTCCAAGGCAGCACCCGCGGGTGATGAAGGACCTGCAGGGGCCGAGCCACTAGCATTGCGGCGATTCAGCACATCCGCTAGCCTTTTCTTCTTATCAGCGCTGAGTACCATGCCTGCTGGGAGCAATGAAAAAGTATGAGAAGGACAAAGTAAGTATGTGAACAATTAAGTGCAAGATGAAGTTAGTGTAACAATGTACACGCTGAGGGTCTCAGCGTCATACTCATACCTAATCAGCTGGGTGGAGTCAAACACCACGCCCCAGCTGGAGATGGTCTGGCAGAGTTCTTGGTCAGGGACAGTCAACTCCTCGAGCCTGCGTGGCTTCTTGAACTTCAACTCCCCCACCCAGTATAAGGGAAACCCATCGAGCATAGTGGGGTCGTAGGAGCTGCAACAGACTCGAAAGAACTTTCCCTTGAAGTTCTTGTATGACTGCGAGAAGAGAGTTAGAAGGACTCTCCCTGCCACCCCATTCAGGCTCACCCAAAGCCTCTTGCTGGGACTCTTCGCCTCGAAGAAGTAAAGAAAGACATCGACAGAGGGGGTGAACCCTAGATTATTGCAGAGGATGGAGAACGCCCTGATGAAGGCCCAACTGTTGGGGTGCAGTTGAGCAGGCGCCACGTTTAACTCTGTGAGCAAAGCCCTTTCAAACCCGGTGAAAGGGAGACGGACTTTGACTCTTTTGAAGATGGTGGCGTAGAAGAAGAAGAATGGTTCCCCATTGTTGCAACGATCATCGGTGCATACGGGCTCGTTTGCTGGGCAGGGACGCACAGAGACGTACGCGTCAGTTTCCCTGCCGAAGACGCGTCCTTTAATCTCATTCTCATCATCCCTGTGCTTGCGAAGATCCTCGCAGGATGTGAGTTTGGAGGTCTTGGCAAGGAGATCCTCAGAAGCCCATGGGTAGAGGGCCTTGTAATCGACCGCTACAGTTGGAGGAGGGTTGGAGGTGATTTTGGTTCTGGCCATCTCGAATCTAAACAAATGAGAGGCAGGAAAAGAAGAAAGGCTCAGAAGAAAACAATGGTGGACGAAGACTCAAAGGTAGAATGAACCCAGGAAAGAAGAACAAAACCCTAGAATGCATAAGCCACACACAGGCCCAAAACAGTTACAGCATACCATATGGATGATCGAGTTCATGTTATGAAGGAGGAGAAGACATAAAAATCATACCTTTGGTTGAGGAAGAGCGGAGAAGCGTGAAAGGTCTGTTGGGAAGAAGAGAGCGTGCGCTGGAAGATAGAGTATGCAGAAGTGAGAATGCAAGGTGATGAAACAGTGAAGTGGCGCGAGGTTTTGAAGAGGTTTAACGTAGCCCTAGGGAGCGCAAACGTTATGAATCTCAAACCGTTGATACAGCCACGTGTTAGCAGATGAAAGGGGGTTGGTGAAGTGTCTTCTTAACGTACTGTTCATGTACTTATGCGCAGAGCCACGTAGGCCGCCCAAGACACTGACTTAGTCTCTACGCTGGAACAAGTTAACAGCTCGAGACTAGGGGGGCTTGTGTACCGATCAGTCCTCGCCTATATCACTTAGTCTCTTCGCTGAAACAAGTTAACAGCTTGAGACTGGGGGGCTTGTGTACTGACCAGTCCTCGGACGTCAGCTGGGTCCCACAGCATGGGCCAAAGCCACGTGAAATGGACCCCACAGGGGGTATTGAATAGAGAAGGGCGATGGATCATCAGCCTACAGAGAGGGGTGACGAGTCATCAACCTACAGAGAGGGGTGACGAGTCATCAGCCTACAGAGAGGGGTGACGAGTCATCAGCCTACAGAGAGGGGTGACGAGTCATCAGCCTGCAGAGAGGGATGACGAGTCATCAGCCTATAGAGACGGGTGAGTAGTCGTCAGATCACCAAGATGGGCGGAGGTGTCATCGTCACTCAGCAGGTCGAGGAGTCCTCGGCGACAGTGTGTGGCGAGGTGACATCGGCCTTGGATGATTTGAACAGCATAAACAGGATAGTTAAGATTGGTTCCCAGAGGGGGCCAATGACCAGTTGAATACCCAGTATTAGGGAGAGGCCTGGATCACGAAGTGCCTATGCGGGTAGCAGGGAGAGCACAGTTGGGTGTAGAGTCCTGAGGGGTCGAGTACTCATCAGAACTAGGGTTTCCCAGTGAAGCTACATGCATGGCACGTGAACAGTGAAGGCACTCCCAGAACAGGTGGCCCCAGAGACTAGGTGCACAAGGAGGCACCCAGGTGGTCACCCTGTTAGAGAGTTTGCACTCCAGAGAAGGAAACCTTATGTGCTAGATTACCCTAAGATTGGGTGATAGCGGCGCAAGGGTATTCCAGTAAACCCTAAATATGGCTAGGAGCGCAGTGAACCCTAATTAGGGCTAGCGGCGCAGTAAACCCTAGACTATATAAGGGACAGTAAAATACTTCACAAAGGTACGCAGTTTCTAGACCTAAACACACAGAGAGAAACTTAATACACTTGGTGTTACTTGCCCTACACTGACTTGAGCGTCGGAGTGCAAACGGCCTCTAGGGCGCCCCCTTTCTCTTTTGCAGGTGCAGATTGCTTCGAAAGAACCAAGCACATATCAACGTGAGGAAGGAGGCGTGTGAGTGTCGTGAGTCAACCGATAGGCGGGTCAACCGGCAAGAACAGTTACTTTAAAATAAATTGTATCGAAAAGTACGACGCTTTGAAGTTCCATAACTTTTATAGTATAATTTTTATTTATATAAAACTACAACTTGTATATCTTTTATTGTATAAAATTATTTTGCAATATTTTATTCAATTTAACGGTTTAAAGTTGACATAGTTTATTTTAATAATTGTATGGAATAAAATATATAAATAATTAAAATAAGAGAAATATAAAGATACTTCATTAATTTAAATTATTATATATATAAAAAAATATTCTTCGAACATTTAAACATTGTTCTATTAATATTAATATCTCAAACATTCAAAAGTAACTACTAAATAACCTATTAAATCTGATTATTTTCCTTAGTCATTATTTATTCTTGAATATCATTTTAAACTACATGGTGGTTTGACGTCACTTACAAGATTTGATACCTGAAATAAAATAAAATTATATAATCAATTTCAATCATTAATTATATATATAAAATTATTAAACTCGGATAATTTTTGAATCGTTTAATTACTTAGACTTGATTAATAGAGGTGTGACTAATGTACCAACGGTCAAATTTTTAGGAATGTTGCCAGATGCACTAAAATAAATTTGACTTTTAGCCGTTTCAAATCCATTTTCCATCTATATACTTTTTGGTTTCATTTCTAATGTACTATTTTCACTTAATGAATCAAAGTTCACATCACTCAATCTTGTGTTAGAATGCATAAAAGCAAGTGTTGGACAAGCTTCCAATGACAATCCTTACCAATATGACATTAATTGAATTATTTAGATAAGTATCATATACAATTTCTATATTTTGCAATGATAATTCATCAATTTTATCCTACTTAAATTTGGGAGATAAGTCAAATGCAGTCACTTAAGCTAATGGTTTTAGTGTTGTGGCTGGTTCTAACTTAAAAAGAAACCATAAACCAACAAGTTTATATTCTACACAATCCTATCTACTAAAAGATAAATAGAACCAAAAACATATAGGACATTACATGTATCATGGCTTCTTACTTAGCAATAAAAATATTCCAAACATATTAAGCATTGAAGAAGTCCTACCTTTCTACTAGATTTCAATGGTACGGATCAACTATATAGGAATATTATAATGTGCATATTTTTTTAATGTTCATATTTTATGCGTTATTATGAATCTTGAGATTCTAAGTAGGTTGACACATTAGAATCCACCATCATATGTCATTACATGAAAATCTGCATAAGAGAAAGGAAAAACAAATAAAAAAATATGGGGACCAAACCAAACTCATTCTAAAAGACATATAACTAAACTCCTACAAACGAAAAGTTATACAAATTGAAATTTTGGGAGTTGTTACCTATTATAAATTCCAAAGTTAGCAAGATTATCCGCATATTGATTGTCTGAAAACAAATATAAGAAACCTAAAAGTCTATAGCTTTGCAATTCTTCATGCATTTTGTTCATCTTCCTATAATAACTAGGGAACAAATTGAGAACAAGAGAATGTTGGATAGACAAAGTAGAATCACATTCCAATCACAAACATCTATAACCATGAATCATAACATTATCTATAGCGAAGATAACAACCATAAGTTTTGTATAAAAATATTTATTTATACCAAATAAGAAGAAAAACCTTGTATGTATTCCCCTTGACTCCTTTTGAAAATACCACCATAAGCAACATGTCCAGGACATCCTCTAGCAACATCATTAGTGTGGATCTTAACCCGTCCAACAAGAGGCATCCTCTATATCAACATGCATGTGTTTCAATTTGTTTTTGTACAATATGACATAAAATTTGTGTAAGTTCTTGTAAAGTTTTCTTACATTTTCAATGAAACAACTAGCACCAAATTTGAGATATTTTATCACATAAGACAACAACATGAGTCGTCTTTCCTATTCCACCCATTTCCGAAATTATCTTATAATGCTTGTACACATGATTGTATCCTAAAAAGAGCATGAACAAAATTGTTCTCATTCGGGGGTAACAGGGCCCAGGGAACGATTGCTCCTTCTTCTCTGTCGATCGGTGATTCGCTCTTTCTTTCCCTTGATTTGAAGTCTTTCTCCTTTGGTCCTCGCTTCCAGTCGCTTGATCTTGGATGGTACCTGCAAAAGGTACTCCGATGCTTATGTTAGCAAAGTATTCGGCGCTTGGTCGTCAGAGTACTATAGATAATGACATACCTGATTCTTGGAATCTGCGCTATTTATATTACCTTTAATGGGCTTTCCATTAGTGGGCCAAATTAGGGGGTTGGTCCATGCTTAGGGTTGTGCTAAGTGACCCTTAATTGTGGATTAACTTTGCTAAATTGGTCAACTCATGGTCCGTCAACATGAGACGGTCGCGTTAGGATGGTCATGCGGTATTCGATGCAGGCCAGGTCATGTGACCACTCGGTCGTATGGCCCGCCCATGAGTTTAGGTGTAACTGACTTGGAGCCACGTTGAGCGCCCGAAGGACGCCCATCGTAAACTTGTCAAAAGGGAGAAAAACATGTAAATCAGAAAAAAGGAAAGCATATACAAAGAAAAAAGGAGGCTCGGTAGATGACCGCTCCCAACAAACTCGGTCAGTCAACTCACATTGGCCGAAGCTCAAATAAGATTCCCTAGCATCCGCCTTCAAAACGGGAACCTTCTTCAAGAATTCAGCCATGGAGGTCTCGGTCTGAAAATCGGACACAACCCCAAGTACCATGGGATCCACCCAGGTGGGTCCCTGAAGGGGACGCGCTTGCTCAGGAGTACACGATCAGTCAGACGCGCTTCCCGGATTGTCATCCCTGACGGTCTCCCCCATAGGGGGCAGGGTTTGGATTTCCCCGACGAATAAAATTTCAGTCGGTGAGGAACTGGACAAAGACGAAGGGGGAGCGGGAAGAGGAGAAGGAGCGGCCGAGGAAGCGGAAGTAGGGTGAGACAAAGAAGACATCACTAACCTTTGAAAGGGAGACACACGTAGCACAGGAGAACAAGAGGCACTCGGGTGTCGGAGCAAGGATCGGGAAGGAAGCATGAAGCCTCAGCACTGTTAAGGTCTCTATTTATAGCCCAAAGGATTCTCAGGAGACGAAGCGTCACAACTCTCTCAACCGTTAGATTGAGGAGATCCAACGGTTCATAATGCTCACCGCCCAAAAACCACTCATAAATGCACATCACATCGCCCACTCAGGCGCTGTCATGCGTCACGTCACCCATCGGGAAGCCCAATCGTCACCCGAAACCCTCCAGAATCAACCGTCACTAGGTCACATAGACTCTTCGGTTTGACCAACCCTCGAGCCTGAGGGGCAAGTGTACCGGTACGGGCCATATGACTGAGTGGTCACATGACCCGGCCTGCATCGAATACCGCATGACCGTCCTAACGTGGCAACCTCCGTTGAGAGATAAGGTATGACCGACCATCTCATGTTGATGGACCACGAGTTGACCAAGTTAGCAAAGTTAATCCACAATTAAGGGTCACTTAGCACAACCCTAAGCATGGACCAACCCCCTAATCCAGCCCACTAACGGAAAACCCATTAAAGGTAATATAAATAGTGCAGATCCCAAGAATCAGGTACGTCATTATCTACAGTGCTCTGACGATCGAGCACCGAATACTTTGCTGATAAAAGCATCATAGTGCCTTTTGCAGGTACCATCTAAGACCGAGCGACTAGAAGCGAGGAGCAAAGGGGAAAGACATCAGATCAAGGGAAAGAAAGAGCGAATCACCGACCGACCGAGAAGAAGGAGCAATCGTTCTCTGGGTCCTGTTACCTCCAAACAAGAACAAAAATCATATAATTTATGACCCAATATTTTTATCATTATACCCTTAGTTTAGCAATAAAAAAGTGTTGAATGAATCCTTTATATTATATGATCTAGAAATTAAGATTGTGTCCATATAATCCGTAATTATAAAGTTGACAACTCCAAATTAAACTATAAAAAAAAAAAAAAAACTTATGCCATAAATTCTTTTAACACATTTGATTTGATTTAGATTAGGTCATTTCAAATATATCCACATTATATTATACATAATATCAAATCAAAAGTTTTTACTATAAACATTAATGTTATGTTCGAATCCACCAATTTATTGTTGGGGAAATGCGGGTGACAAACACATTTGGATCATCAATATTTATTCAAATTCTCACATATCTACTTCTTTAAATTTCCGCATATCCCTTCTTCAATCTAAATATACCCTAAGTTAATAGATAATGAGCTCCTCATCAATTGAAGAAAGGTAAAACTACAAACAAGGCTCACTGTGATGGTTTAGGAGTGATTGGGGGGCAATTCCCCCAACAAAATTCTCATGAATTCATATATACTTAAATCTAAACAAAAGAGAATAGGTGAATTATTTTTGGGTGTTTGAGTTTCAATCCAAACAAAAGCGATTATTACGAAGTATTTAATCTAAAATAACAAAGAAAGGTGTTTTAGAATTTATGAAAAATATGTATATTTTCAAATAATCCGAAAGGCTTATTCAACCTTCTTAAAAAGTGTAATCTAGAAAATAAAATGAAAACAATATGATACTATTAATATTTTTCTCAAATTATGGGAGTGCTAGAAAAAAAGGTGTCGGGGTGCTGGAAGAAACAGCCCCAATTTAAAACAATCTAATTGGGCTTAGGCCCAAATTGTATCGACTTTGATGCAGCACTCACTCAATCGTTGAGAGATAGCTTCTTCTTTCTCTCTAGACCATTGCCATCGTTTATCAATGGCTTCCCTCAATCTCTCTTCGTTGCAATCTTTCTCCTTCCATCGTTTAGTCTCTTCTTTTCCCCAAAATAACCCTACCCTTTCCTTCAATTGCCAACCAAAACCTGCCGCGAACCCGCGCCCAATTTCTCTGAAACCCTACGTTTTAGAGAAGCCTCGCACGCGTGTGGTGGCGCTGGCCGTGAAAAGCCTTGACGAAACGGAGGCAGTGGCGGTTTCTCCGGGGAACGACGGACCCGCCGGAGAATTGCCGTCGGGCGCCGGTGTCTATGCCGTGTACGACACGGTCGGCGAGGTTCAGTTCATCGGTCTGTCACGAAACATTGCGGCGAGCGTTTCGGCGCACTGGAAATCAGTGCCGGAGCTGTGTGGCTCCGTTAAGGTGAGGTTTTTTATGGGTTCTGAATTTTGAAGTGTGTGAGAAAGAGGTGGTGTGTAAAGGAACTTTCAATTGTTTATTCTTGTTGTTTCACGTGGTTTTTAGTTAGTGAAAGCTTTCCTCTATATGTTGAGTATTGGGCAGCATTGAAACCTTCCATCTATATGTTGAGTATTGGGCAGCATTGAAACCTTTCCTCTATATGTTGAGTATTGGGCAGCATTGAAACCTTTCCTCTATATGTTGAGTATTGGGCAGCATTGAAACCTTTCCTCAATGCTATGTAGTTTCAAACTAAGCCAAGTTTAATGTTCATAGCGGCAGCAATGCTATGGAACTAGTAATTCCTTTCTTGGGTGGTATTCTTTCCATGGTGGAAAGGAAGTAATGTACATGTGGGCTATGGTTTCAGGAATACAATGTAAGATAAAAGAAATTAATTTTACAAAGGTTCCTTAATTAGTTTACCTTCCTATTCTCATGATTGAAGTTGGGAATTTCAGAAATTTCATTTCAAATAGGAAAAGTAGTTGAAAAGGGGAAATGTATAATGCTATTTTTTTAGTTTGTTTGTTTGTTAGTTAGTTAGTTAGTTTGTTTGTTTGTTAGTTTATAGGAATGAATTAGTACTTATGCTTTTGAGCCATTTGCATTCCTCCTTGTTTCATTCTTAGGCCATTTGGGATGAAACAAATTTTTACTCTGATTGATTGTTTTCATCCTTTCACTGGTTTTATGTAGCGCACTTATTTGCCCCTATCCCTTTTAACTTTCTTCATTTGCTTTGTTTGGTTTATATTCTCAGTGCTTTGTGTTAATACAAGAACTTTTTCTTCATTGAATGAAATTTATTCGACATGAACATGTTCTCTTACAATGTGCCAGCAACACTATTCCTTCCAACCTTGACTAATGTCTTCTCATAATATTGTCAGTTAGGAGCTTTGAGAAAGGTGATTTACTCATCTTCATAAACTACTTTGGTTAAAGAAATAGAATAGAACACCATATCAATGGTCAGAGTAATCATATTAATAATAACTCGAAATTCAGTATAATTTTTTTTGTTTTTGAAAATTATTTAAGACCACAAAGTAGACAAACGGTTTTGGAAGTAATATGATCTCCTGAAAGCTCTTTTTCTCTTTAACCACATAATAATTTGCTTTTCTTGAAATGTTTTTAATAGGAGTAAGACCATATTCTCCAGATTTCCACTTATACTTTGCTGATGGTGTGTTTTTCTTGGTGAAATTATTTGTTGTAGGCTGGGATAGTGGAGGAACCAGACAGAGAAGCTCTAACCCAAGCATGGAAGTCTTGGATGGAAGAGTACATAAAAGTCAGTGGAAAAGTTCCACCTGGCAATGAATCAGGAAATGCCACTTGGGTCCGGCAGCCACCTAAAAGGAAGCCTGATCTTCGATTGACACCTGGTCGCCACGTGCAATTAACTGTCCCTCTCGAGAACCTCATTGACACCTTGGTTAAAGAAAACAAGGTAGTTGCATTCATTAAGGGCCCTAGAAGTGCACCATTATGTGGATTCTCACAGAGGGTGATAGCCATTCTTGAAAGTGAAGTAGTAGAGTACGAGAGTGTAAATGTGCTGGATGAAGAGTATAACTACGGATTGAGGGAAACGCTTAAAAAGTATAGCAACTGGCCCACATTCCCTCAGATTTTTGTGGATGGTGAACTTGTTGGAGGTTGTGATATATTGACCTCCATGTATGAGAAAGGAGAACTGGCTAGCTTGTTCAAAAAATAAATTACAAGTTACCTGCATTTGGGCAATTCTTTTTGAACTGGGGGAATAGGAGTAGGGAGTGGGAGAATATGGGAAGGGTTAATGCAGGTCATTTCTTGCTTTGTTGTACTAATTTAATCTTTTATATACATGGAGAGAAGAGGAAAAAAATGAAAATTAGTTATGCATATTGCTTTTTATACAAAATGCTTGTCTTTTTCAGTTGCGGTCTGTGCACAAATCTGATATGCATTTCATCCAGGTCTTCGCTAGATAAATCCGAACTTGTTGGGTATATAGCAGTGATTCCTTTCAAATCGGTGAGTGCAGCACAGGTGTAAAATGTTACTAATATTTTTTAATGAGAAAATGTTAGTAAAAAAAGAGAGAGATGTTGAACTAACATATATTTCCAGATCATTAATGCCTCAAACTTGTTTTTATTCATAACTTGTACTGGAAAAGAAACAAGATGCCAAAATTGCTGACCTTATTTACTACTAGAATTTATAACTTGTTTTTATTTATTACTTGCAATCAATATATGTATTTTAATTTTTGGAAAATTTTAATGGATATGTTTTAAGAATAAAGTGTATAAGTTTAATTTAGTTTATGAAAAAAAGTTTAAATCATTGGAAGATATTATTTAGATAGGACTTGTAAAGAGTCAAACTGTCTATTTTGCACTACTTATTGTTATATTATTAAATTCACTTTTCACGTTTGTTTAACGTGATGTTATTGCTTTTTATTCAAAATAATTCAAAATAAAAACAATACAAATTTAACCAAATATAGGAATCTCAAATGCATTCTGCGAGTGACAACACGTTCCACTACCTACACGTGACAGTAACTCTCATTTTAAAATCTCTCACCAATTTCCCTTTTTTTATTACTTTTTTCGTTTCTCTCTCTTTCATTTATCATGGCACTTTGGGTTTTGCACTTTTACGTTTCTCTCTCTTCCATTTATTCTAATGGTGGGTATTACTCTTTTATGTTTCTCTTTGCCCTCTTTTCTCACATTTCACCCTCTCTCATTTTATTTGAGCTTTCGCTTTCTGTTACCGCCACTACTACTCCGATAGGTTTTTCTTCATTTTAATGTTTGTGAAACTGATTCCATCGTATGTTCAAGCACTTAGGTAAGATTTCGTCCTTCTTCTGTTCAAGCACCGATTTATTTTTTTCCTTTTAATTTCGTTTTTTCTGATCAAAGTTGCAAACTTTAGGGTTTATTTGATCTTCTCTGCCATCCTTTCATTTTTGTTTGCCAATATGTTTTCTCTTGCGTTTTCTCCATTTTTTTGAATTTTGGTTCTCTGTTTCTGATCAAAGTTGCAAACTTTGATGTTCTATGCTATCCTTTCATTTTTTGTTTTCCAAAATGTTTTCCTTTACGTTATCCCTTTTTTTATTCTTATGGTTCTCTGTTTTTTACTTTTTCCAAATTTTCATTGTTTTCTTATCAAAGTTGTTTTTGAAGGTGTGTTAGTACGACTTTCTTCCCATTTCGTGTATGATTGTGAAATGCATTTTCCAGAAGCTGTTGTAGATAGAGCACCATTTCAGGTAATATTTTTTGAATTTGAATTTCCATTTTCTAGCTCTTTTTTTACTACATATACGCGCTATGTGACCTCCATTCGCATTGCATTTTATTTTTCTCTTCTATTCTGTTTAGGGTTTAAGTTTTCTCCAATTTTTTTTTTTTTGGATTTTGGTTCTCTTTTTCTCATCAAAGTTGCAAACTTTAGGGTTTATTTGATCTTCTCTGCCTTCCTTTCATTCTTTGTTTGCCAATATGTTTTCTCTTGCGTTTTCTCCATTTTTGTGGTTGTAGCCTTTTTGGAGATGTGTTCACGTCACTTGGAGGATGGCTTTTTCAAGATGAGTGGGTGGTGCTACCACTTGAGAGTCTCCAAAGCTGATGTGAGTTGATTTTAGGTTCATTATATTTGTGACATATTATTAGAATTAGGATCAAGATTCTTAGCAATTTAGAGTGAGTCACCTAAGGAAAATCCCCACTGGACATTAACTTAATAAGTGTTAAGTAGATGTGAAGGTTCATTTCCAAAGGTCCAAGGTTAAAACACAATTAATGGTGATGAACGAATGAAGATCAAGGTGCTGAACTCAAAATAGAATAGGTGGAGAATTCAAACACAAAAACAGAATGGAAACACAAATTGAAACAAAAGAACCGATTGAAATTCAAGAACAAGACATAGAATCAAAACTACCGATTGAAATGACTATGGAAGATGAAAGAAGATGAAACTTATGTGGTTGTAGCCATGGATTGGGAATGGAATGGACACGCCACTTGGAGGTGATGATCCAAGATAAGTGCAAATTTGCCGCCACTTGAGAGCTCCCAAAGCTTCACAAGACGAGACAAGGAAGAGGAGAACAAGTCTCACAAAATTCACTCACAATTTGAGTATAGTAACTTTTCTTCTAATTTCAATGTTGAATTTACAATAACCAAGCACCTCTATTTATAGGTTTAGAGGACTGAAATGAAAGTGAAACAAATTCAAAATTCCCTCCTAATTCTAATTCAAATTTGGAGCCAATCTTGAGTCACATGGGAGGTGTAACCTTTTTTCTACTTTGGCACCTCCTAAAAACTACACCTACAGCTACTCTTTATGTCACATGGAAGGTGTGACCTATCTTTATACATTGGCACCCCTTATTTTAATATCTACACCTTCCTTTAAAGTTCTACTAAAAACTATACACAAGTAATTACAAAAAGAGACATCCATTGATGCTCTTCTCCCAAAGCTTTAGCCTTGCTCCTAGTCATCCTTTGAGGCATGAAGGATGTTGAGCTATTTGGTTGGGTTTGGGCCCCAACTTGGGCTTGGGCTTCATGGGCTTGGGCCTCAGGCGCCTCCTCTACTTGTTCTTCATCAAAAGCTCACAAGATAAGACATGGAAGGAGAAGGAAGAGACAAAGCTCACAACTCTCTCTCTCAACAACTCAAGATAGTTTCTTTACTTCTAAATTTCCACTCGTATTATTATGAACCAAAGCCCCCTATTTATAGGAAGGGTGATCAGTTTGGGTTACAAGGAAAGGAGTTGGAAAAGACACTTCTAGTTCCTTCTATCTAGCGCCTAAAACTAGAAGGAGTTGGAAGAGTTATTTTCCACTCTTTTACAAAAATCATCCAAACAATGCCTTACATTTAGAGGTTTCTTTGGTTTCCCTCTTTGGCATATTCCTAAGGCTAATTCTATATTTATTTACAAATATTTACAAATGTTTATACATGGGTAATTACAAAAAGAGAAAACAATTGATGTTCTTTACCCAAATCTCTAGCCTTGCTCCTTGTGATCCTTTGAGGTATGAAGGATTTTGAGCTATCTTGTCCTTGAGGTTCTTGGCTTTTCTCCTCACTTTCCTCTTCTATTTGATCTCCATCAGGTTGGATGGAGGAAAAAAAAGTTATAAACTCCAACAGACATTGATGGAGTCATTTTGGCAGAATTACCTCATGCAGATTTATATCCTAAATTGTCAAAGGCTGTTGCAACATACACGATACATGGTCCATGTGGAGCCACTCGCTTTAGCTCACCTTGCATGAATAACGGTAGATGTTCAAAATTTTACCCCAAGAAATTTAAATTGTTGACTACTATAGATGAGGAGGGATATCCATGTTACAGACATCGAGATACTGGAATATTCATTCAAAAAAAATGGAATCAAGTTAGACAATAGAAATGTTGTACCCTATAGTCCATTGCTACTACTGAGGTACTAGGCCCATGTTAACACCAAATATTGCAACAAATCCAATTCAATCAAGTATTTGTTTAAATATGTCAACAACGGTCCAGATAGAGCAAATTTGAGTATTAATAATACTTCGAAAGACTCTTCTCAGACACCTATTGATGAAATTAAACAATATTATGATTGTAGATATATATCCCTTTGTGAAGCTGTGTGGAGAATATTTTCCTTTGATATCCATTATAGATGGCCTCCAGTTCAAAGCTTGACATTTCATTTATTGTAAGAGCAACCCATTCTATTTAAAGACAATGAAGAAATTAATGAAATTTTGAACACAAACGAACATAAATGAACATAAACGAACAATGTTCTTAGCTTGGTTTGAGGCTAATAAAATTTATCCAGAGGGGTAACATTTGACCTATTCTGAATATCCTAGCCAATTTGTTTGGATGGCAGATCGAAGAGAATGGAAGCCAAGGAAGATGGGTGTTAGTATTGGAAGACTTACATATATTCCTCATGGGTTAGGAGAATTATATTATCTGAGGATATCGTTGAATTATAAAAAGGGTTGTTGTAATTATGATAGCATAAAGACTGTTAATGGTGTAATTTACAAAACATATAAAGAGGCTTGCTATGCAATGGAACTATTGGCAGATGATAAAGAATTTACTAATGATATTATAGAGGCCAACAACCTTGCTTCAGGTATTCAGTTGAGAAGATTGTTCGTTACCCTGTTACTCATGAATACTATGTCTAGACTTGAAGAAGTGTGGAAACAAACTTGGAAGTTACTATCAGATGACATTGTATACCAAAAAAGGAAAGAGTTTAACTTACCAGGTATAAACTTATCTTTTTCTCAAACTTTATAAATAGCTTCTATGACATATTTTGTTTTTTGTAGGTCTTACAATTGAAGATGTTGAATTACAAAACCTTTGTCTTTTACAAGAAGAAGACTTATTAATTTCCAATGGTAAGTCTTTAAAAGACTTTAGCAGTCTACCACAACCTATTCATTCAGATTCTTTTATTTATGAGAATAGGTTGATTCTTGATGAATTAAATTATGACAAAGTAAGCATGTCTGAAATGCATTCTTCTCTTTTTCAATCTCTAACTTCTGAGCAAGTGGATGTGTATGAGAATATCATCACAGCAGTACTGTCAGAAGTTGGGTTTTTTTTTTTCTTATATGGATATGGTGGCACGGGAAAAACTTTTATGTGGAAGACTTTGTCTACTGCCATTAGATCAAAAGGGTTGATTGTGTTGAATGTAGCTTCTAGTGGTATAGCTTCTTTGTTGCTTCCTGGAGGGAAAACTGCTCATTCTACCTTTTGCATTCCTTTGTTAATAAATGAAGAATCAACCTGCAACATACCTCAAGGAAGTCTTTGTGCCAAATTGTTGATTGAAACAAAATTAATTATATGGGATGAAGCTCCAATGATAAATAGGTTTTGTTTTGAAGCTCTGGATAGAACTCTAAGGGATCTCATGAAGGCTCAAAGTGAACAAAACGCTCTTAAACCCTTTGGTGGTAAAGTCATTGTATTGGGAGGAGATTTTAGGCAGATATTGCCTGTTGTAAAAAAGGAATCAAGATATGACATTGTGAAGGCAACAATAAACTACTCTGAGTTATGGAAACATTGCAAAGTCTTGAAACTTAATCAAAATATGAGATTAAACATTGAGAAATCAATGCAAACTGCAACAGAAATAAAAGAGTTTGCTGATTGGATCCTTCATATTGGAGATGGAGCTATGGACTTAAATGAGGTTGGACAAGCAACTATCGAAATACCAAAAGAGTTTTTAATTGAACATGTTGAACAACCTTTACTCCAATTGGTCATGATCCGGTCGGTCATCGGTATTCGATGACATCAGCAGCAGTTGACCACGTGGACCATTCACAGGGTAACACGTGGTAGAGGATAGCAGGCGAATCAGGGAGGCGATCACTCAGAATGGTAATCGCCTGTCACCTGTGATGATGAGTAATCGCCTATCGCCTTGAGGATGAGTAATCGCCTATCGCCTTGAGGATGAGTAATCACTCATCGCTGGTATGGATCAGTAATCGCCTCGCTTGCACATGATCGCCGTGTGTTAAGGTTAGGAGATCAGGTGGTCAGCAAGTCGCCGAAAGAGCACATCGCCGGGTGTTGGAGAAGACTTGGCAAGCACTTGTTGTATGGTCTAAGTACAGAGGATAAGTGGCATATCTGCCACCATGTGTAGTGTGAGCTGCGATGCCCAGGGTTAACCAGCTCACCATGTTAAGGTTGCGCCTAGAGTAGCCTGTGTACTAAGCTACTCCCTGTGTGGACAACTTAGTCGCAGGGGCACAGTGGAAGTAACGTTTCAGCTGCAGATACTCCAGATGGTGACACGTGTATGACCAGATGTTATCCACGTGTCAAGAGGAATAACCGTTAGGAGAGAGAAAGACTCAGGTATATATACAAACTCTTAACGAAATTGAGAGAGGGTTTTTTTACAGATTCTTACAGCCTACACATTTGAGAGTTTCAGTTACACACGAGTCTCACAGAGAGATTCAGATATAGTTTTGGTGTTCCTGTTGCCTGACTTGAGTGTCGGAGCTACAACGGCCGCCAGAGGCGCCATCTGTGTGTTTTGCAGGCAGCGTTTGGAGTTCCGGCGGTGGTTCTTGGAGCGTTCCTGCAGAACAGAAGGCTAGACGAAGGAGTGACGAGGCAATCCTCCACGTTCGACTCAAGCGGCAGGATCAGGTCAAATTTGTTTATCTAGGCTACACGCAGAATTTCACCTTTGATGGATTTTTTGATGATGGTGCAATGCTTTGTCCTACCACTGAATGTGTCGACGAAGTGAATCAGTTTATGTTATCATCAATTCCTGGAGAAGAGGTTAGTTATTTAAGTTCAGACAAACCTTGCGAATCTGAAGAACAAGAAAATGCTCAAGCTGAGAGTGGTTTACAACAGAATTTTTGAACGATATCAAATGCTCCAAAATTCCTAATCATTGTCTTAAATTAAAAGTTGGAGTTCCGATAATGCTTCTAAGGAATATTGATCAAGCCAATGGACTTTGTAATGGAACAAGATTACAAGTAATTGACTTGGGGAAGAATGTTATTGGTGCCAATGTTATTACTGGAAAAAATATTGGTGATAAAATATTTATTCCTAGAATGAACTTGACTCCTTCTGATTCAAGCCTGCCTTTCAAGTTTGAGAGAAGACAATTCTCAATATCTTTGTGCTTTGCTATGACAATAAATAAAAGCCAAGGTCAAACACTTAATAAAGTTGGCCTATATCTACCACGTCCAGTATTTACATATGCGCAACTTATATGGCGCAGTTTCTAGATGAAATCTAAGAAAGGGTTGAAAATCTTGATCTTGGATGATAATGGAAATACAAGTAATTCAACTACTAATGTAGTTTACAGAGAAATATTTGAAAATGTTTGAAACATATTGTTACAACCATATATATCCGGTATGAACAATATTTAATAAAAAAATATAGTTATTTCTCATCTGTTTGTTTTGATATATGAAGATGAATTTAACAATTTCTATATGTTTTTTTGTAATAACAGGTTTTTTCTTTTTTGTGATACGAAATATTTCAACAGGACTATAATGGATAACCAAGAAAGGTATAAATCTATAACTTTTTAATAAATTCAATAATTTTAAATGTGTATAATTTTAGTATTGTTAAGTTTGTTTTTTATGAATGGTATTAATACAAGAACTTCAATGTACTTAGTAACCCAGGTGTGAGCATTCACTACAGAAAATAATAAAGTTATTATACTTTTCACAGGTTCTGTATTTCCAAATTTTACACTAGTTTTGTTATATAATAATGGTCCATAAATCAAGTGATCAGATGTGAAATATGTTTATTTTTGTGTTATGTCCTTTTCTTATAATAGTATATTGCATATGAACATTCTTTCTAGGTAAAGTTCATTTTATTCAAAATATTCAAAGATTAAATTTTGTATTAAAAAATTACTTCAATTAGAATAACTATATTTTGTAGTGCACTCAAACTATTATTTGGTTACAAAATCAAAGGATAGAGAAAAACAACAACTTCCGCATAATGTGATGAACAAAAATTAATATGCATTTCTGTTAAGCAGATTTATTTCATCCTTTTTTTTAACTATTAATCTGAGTTCTATGTTCTCTTTGAACTACTTTAACAGAAGTTATACAGGTACCAAACATTCTTCATAATTTTAAATATTTTCATCAATTTATTAATTGTACATGGTTACATTCAGATTTTTTTTTTTACTTATTGGGGTAATGCAATTAAAGTGTTGTGCTATTTGACAAGTGTTGACATTAAATATAATATTGATCAACACTCATATTATAGCAATAAAGAAAAACAACTATATAGTCCATTTTGTATTGTTTTTCAGTATGTTCTTCTGTTTTCCTGAATAGATCTTTGTCACAAAGCTTTAAATTTAACAATACATCTTACTTTTGTTGTTGTGAAAATTATTTTACGTTTTCCATGAAATTGTTGTATAAATGGAGTGTTAAATAGAGTTGGGAAAAAGTAATCAAGTTACTGCATTATTCTGTAACAGTATTTGTACAATATTTCCTATAATTCATGATATTCTGCTTTATGTGACAATTACTATGTCAATAGTGTTTGTTTAATAATAAGATGTCATCATACAATGTTTTCCAAAATTATGCATACATGTAGGATTATATATTTTAAGTTGTGGCTTACTGTCTTTAGAACAATGTGTTTATCATTTTCTATGTGGTTAACATGTATAATAAGGCAACTACATGATTTACAAAATTACTTCTTTATTACTACTTCATATGGATACTGTATCTAAAACATTCTCTATGCTTTATTTATGCAGCTATCAAATGAATTAAACATACTCATGAAAATAAAACTTTATTTAAAAAGCTTTCATATGGATATTGTATCTGAAACATTCTCTATGCTTTATTTTTACAGGTATCAAATGAATTAAACATACTCATGAAAATAAAACTTTATTCGAAAAACTCATTTGGTTACCAAGGTATATTTACTTATTTTTTTTATTATTTGAGTATTTTATAGATGTTATTTAATTATTTTGTTAACATTACATGTGTTTTAAAAAGATGATATTAAAAAAATATCCTACGATCATTATGTACAGATCATTAGTTTAGGTCATTGTACTTCTGTTTTTGGTAGATTTTATTTATATTTAGATTACAAATTAACAATTGATGTCCTTTTTGTTTATAATTATTATAAACATATTCAATGCGATATTGAATGTAATATATTAACACTATTAATATTATTTTTCTAAAACTTTTTTAATATTATAATATCACAAATTAATATGTAATTTTTAAAATATGATTGTGCAGTTAATTATTATTATAAATAATAAATAATTAATTTCATTTTATCGTCTTTTAAATCTTTTAAAATATTAATTAGTCTTCAATTTTTTCTATATTTCGTTTCTAATATATCAATTATATGTATTTTTCATTTATAGAATTTTTAATTCATTTATTTTGAACTTATAAATTATTTTATAACTAATATTACAATTTAATATAATACAATTTTAAAAAAATTTAATTTAATATATTTAGTTTATTTATTATTAATTAATATAATATTATCATTTAAATATAAAATATTTATAATATTCCCTTGCTTTGCACCGGTCATCGTACTAGTTTTATAAAAAGAGAGAGATTTGAATTGATTTCGTTCATAGCACCTTCCTTGAGATAGGAAGAAATTTTGTCCCACCCCTCATTCATTTCAATCTTCTTTGTAAACAGTCTTGTGGTTGGAAATTAATGATGGGACAAACATACTTCTCATGACAAAGACTTCTTAAAAGTTTTTAGATGGAAACAGATACTCATGAATTTTCCTTTTGTTGAATTTTCAGAGTTTTGTATGCACCCTCCTAGTTCGTCGTCCCACGATTAAATGGTTTAAGGTCTGACCTAACAATACGATGGGTTGAGGTAAAGTTGAGGAGGCATTATTAAGATTATAACGATGCTCTAGATCTTCCTAAATCTGATCTTGATCAGTCGGGATGTTATCTCCTAAAGTGGTTGATGAAATTTTCGGGATGTTATCCTACTAGCATAATCTTTCATCTCTTTTGGATTTTGTGCTGAGATTTTCTTTCCACTACTTGAGAAGATTGCGGGAATGTTCTCCAATCAACACTAATTTTCTATAAATACAAGAAGATTAGAACCTAAGTGGCTCAAGTCGTATAAGAGGCATAAAACATTGATATCTAGTTCTAATCTTTTTTAGGATATTTGGCGTTGACCGTAAGGCGAGACAAAACTTTTCCCACTCATGTTACCAGCTTTTCCAACAAATCAAGATGAGGAATTCCAGGAAGATGGCACAATCAAAAATAGAGAACGATACCACCCCTACCCTTCATCAAATTTTTGGTGATGCAAAATCTGCAACAGAAAAATGAGGAAGCAAGAAAATGAGTAGAAGCGGATCAACATGAAAGGGAGAGGCCCTTCGCTGACAGTGGAGGAGGATCAACTTGAAAGAGAGGTCATGCGACAGAAGGCAGAAAATGTAAGAATATTATGTGACACCTCACGATTATTTATCTTATTAATTTATCAATTACCATATTTATCCTATTATATTATTGGTAATTGCTTGATGGACGTAATTACCCTTACCATAAATAATTAGGGTTTCCCCTTAGGTGTATTATAAATAGAGATTACCAGATAACTAAAGAGACGCTCTCATATTCTAACATCACACGGCCGAAACTAATTTCCTAAAGGGATTTTCGAGTCTCTCATCTCTTTGTCTCTCTACTCACATAATTTCATTCTAAGCGATACACCCTAAAGGGGAACCTGATCAAGATCATGTCTTCGTCCCTCAGCCATACGATCACGGGTCTACCAGGTATCATTTAATCATTATTCACGTTTCATCATATGATTAAGGAATCCTAATCCAACATTTGGTATCAGAGCAGTTTTTTGTTGCTTAATCGATTCTTCTTTCGTTTCTCCCATATTGATTTTCGATATTTTTATTTTGATATATTATTGAACCACTTATTTTCGAAAATTTTAATTTAATATGAATGTTATGTGTTCTTCATAATTTTCGTGAGTATTCCCTTATTTGGAATGGAATTAATTTTGATTCTATGTTCATCATCATTATTTGTTGTTCATATGAATTTCAAAAATTCATTATTCCCTTAATTAGGAAATTTCGAAAATAATATTTTTTTTCTTAATTAAAATTTTCAAAATACAATTGATTCCCTTAATTAGGAATGAATTTGATTTGATTGTGTTTTCCTAAAAATAAATAAATAAATAAATAAAATAAAATAAAATAAAAAAATTGATATCTTAGTCTCCAAGTTTTTCCTTATTTAGGATAGTATATTCTTGCCTTATTAATTTTCGGGTATTATTATTATTACTATTTTTGAAAGTAGCAGTCGTGTCAAACTTGGAAACATATCAATCTAATTAAAATTTTGAAGACCAAATCTAAAATCAAATCCCTAATATTCCGCTACTCACCTTATCAGATTTACGAGTAACATATTTACGTGTTTCCTTTTATTTATCGAATTAAATATGGTAAATCTCATGATACCGTAATTATGTTTTAAAATAAAATTAAAATTAAAATTTTTTGCTTAAACTTAATAACAGGAGTCTCCCTTTTGTCCAACGATGATGGGTTATGTCTTGTTATTTGAGTCTAATTAAGCACCTTCACTTACTTGTGAGTACACTTAATTATTAAATATTCACATGACATTTTCCTAAAAACACAATTATTTCTATTCTGTCCAACGATGTTTGTTGCACTTGTGTTTTGCAAACTTAATATGTGCATAAGCTTAAATGTTCACTTCTGTCCAAAGATGATGTGTCACATTCTTATTGCACATACCTTACTTATAATTGTTCATTATGCTTAAATAATTGGTAGTTAACCAAAGTGAAAGCTGATTATTTAAGTAGAACCTAATCTAGTCTATTATTTTGATGTTATAATAGATTTTATCACAGCTTCATTATCATAATGGTTCTTACTTATGTCTGCTTTAGATCTAAGTTTCCCTATGTCACTCTAACTTTTTCCTTAGCCTAAGTATCTTAATTCATCGTCTAACCAGCCCCTAATATGGGAATTGAGACCTTGACTGGTGAAAATCATTCTTCTTGGAAAGATTCCTTGATGCTGACTCTTGGGATGCTGGATTTTGATCATGCACTAATTGAAGCTGCTCCTCTTGCCCTCACTGATAAGAGCACTCCTGAAGATAAGATGGCTTATGAGAAATGGCAAAGGAGTAACAAGATGTGTCTTATGCTTATCAAGAATTCCATCAGCCCAATCATCAGAGGAGGCATTCCTGATTCACCTAACGCTAAGGCTTATCTAGCTTCCGTGGAGGAACAATTTCAAGGAACCTCTAAGGCGCATGCTAGTACTCTTATCTTAAAGTTGGTGACTACAAAATATGACAGGCGCACCGGCATTCGCGAGCACATCCTGATGATAAGCGACATGGCCCGTAAACTTAAGGGATTAGCCATGGAGATCAGTGAAGGTTTCCTAGTCCACTTCATTATGACTTCTCTTCCTTCTGCGTTTGAAGCCTTCAAAGTCAACTATAATACTCAGAAGGACAAATGGTCCATGAGTGAGTTGATTGCTATGACTGTTCAAGAAGAAGAGCGCCTGAAGCTGGAGAAACCAGGTGTTGCTTACCTCGTGGCTGTTGAATCGAAGAAGTGGAAGGGCAAATTCCATAAAAAGGAATCTAACAAGGTCCCTAAAATTGATGCAAGTGCACCCTCCAGCTCTAACAAATCCACTAGCAAGACCTACTGCAAGTTCTGCCACAAGGTAGGACATAAGCAGTCTGAGTGCTCAAGCTTTAAGGAGTGGCTGGCTAATAAAGGTAATCATCTAAATATGATAATTGAGTCCTTTAATTTAAATGTTCCAACTAATACTTGGTGGTTTGACTCTGGTTCTATGGTTCATGTGACCAATTCAATCCAGGGATTCCTTACAATCTGGAAGCTGGAAAGAAACCAAAGAACACTTAAGATGGGGAATGGACAAGAACTATTTGTCGAAGCTGTGGGAACCTTAGAATTACTTATGAAAACTGGAAAATGTATTAAACTTTATGATACCTTATATATTCCTGAGATTACTCGGAATCTTGTATCAGGACCAAAGTTAGATATTGATGGTTTTTATGTTTCCCATGGTCATGGCAAACTTACTATTTCTTTAAATTCTCAATTGTTTGGTACTGGTTTTCTGGATAATGGTCTCTATAAGTTAGAATTAGATGATAGCTTCTCCAAATCTTTTTTATCATATAATATTTGTAAGGACCCAGAAAATTTTATTGGAATAAAAGTGGTATATTTAAATAATTTCAGAAGAAGTTATTATTTAAAATACAAAGAGCTGGTAAATGAAGTTTCGTAGTAGCTGGACCTCGGAAGTCGCCCAAGATCTGGGGTCAGCTGGTAGAAGTCGGTCGGATGATGTGTGGATCAAGAAGAGTAAAGGAAGAAAAGTTAAGTTTAGAAGGCTATGAGATCGCCGGTCGCCTGCTACACATGAGCGCCAGGTGGACGTCGCCAGGGCGCGAGGCATGAAGGCATCGTGCGGGCGCGAGAGGCATGCAGGCATCGCGCGGGCGCGAGGCATGCGGGCATTGCCAGGGCGCGAGGCATGTGGACGTGGCCAAGGCGCGAGAGGCATGCGGGCATTGCCAGGGCGCGAGGCATGTGGACGTGGCCAAGGCGCGAGAGGCATGCGGGCATTGCCAGGGCGCGAGGCATGTAGACGTGGCCAAGGCGCGAGAGGCATGCGGGCATCGCCAGGGCGTGATGCATGTGGACGAAGCCAGGGCGCGAGGGTTATGAGGGCGTCGCCAGGGAAGACATCGGTCGTCTTCCAGGGCGAAGGAGACATCGGTCGTCTTACAGGGCGAAGGAGACATCGGTCGTCTTCCAGGGCGAAGGAGACATCGGTCGTTCGCCAGGATGAGTCAGCAGTGGAAAGTTATCGCGCGACGCCGAGTTTCACACAGAGTAAAGTGGGACCCAGATTCCCAGCATGAAACGTCCTGCACACGCGCCACGTAGACAAACAGGGTGGTTTAGAGTGGTGACATCAGAATGTTGGCATGCGCAGGAGACACTCGCGGTCGTACTGTTCAGAGCAGTGGTTGGCATGCACAAGCGACAACGGTGGTAGTACTGTTCAGAGCAGTGGTTGGCATGCACCAGAGACAACTGTAGTCGTACTGTTCAGGGAAACGTACACTCAGACTTCTCTGCAGAGTGGGTGTGGCAGCTGCTTTTGGTGGATAAGTTGGTTTAAGATGCAGAGACCCACTGCTGAGAGAACGAAAAACGTTGCAACATTCAAAGAGTGAAAGAGTGAGTTACCTCCCTTCTCCTCCAGATATCTCCTTCGCGCTGCGATTCTAGCATCTTCACACAAGAGTACGACGAGAGGCAGCACCATTAGAGCACCTGGGAGGTTCTCTGCAAGTCCTTCAACTAGACGTAAAAACAGAGCCAAGGCATTGTTCAAGCTTCGTTGGGTTTCGGAGCTCCTGGTGTTTTGCGCAAGTCCAGGTAAGGGAAGCTAGACTTCATTTTCCATACAAGCCATAGTTTAGCTATTTCTGAAGTGAGGGCGACGTGGTCACCGGTTTTCGTTTTCATCTTTGTAAAATGCTCTGTGCTATGTGTTTGGGCGATGTGGTCGCCGGTTTTAAATGCAGACTTCGAGATACTCTGTTTTTGAACTAGATCGCCGGTTTTGGCGTCGTTTGCGAAACTCCCTGTTTTTTTTGGTGTTGCTTTGAAACTGTTGAGATTTAAATGAGGTATTCGAAAATAAGAACCTTGGATTGAGTTTTGCTGTGATTGAAATCATTCCTTTAAGTGTTATGTGATGTGTTGGATGTGGTGAATGTGGATCGAGGCATAGTATTTTCAGGAAAGAAAATACCGTGTAAGATCGTGTAGGATGTGCATTGATCGGTGATGTCTATAATGGGATTATCCTGACTCTCCTGAGATAATGGATTCATATAGATGAGGTTATTCAGGCGTTGAGAGTCGAAGGAGGTTCATATGTATGGGTGAGTCGTGTGAAACAGAACGAGCTCGGCCTGTCATATGGATTAACCCTGTCATACTGTGAGAATGGTGAACTTGAGATCGAGAATGTGTTGATGCGCATAGCTGTGGAAACATTACAACAGCTTGTATGACAGGTGCAGAATCTCTGAGTCTAGTCAATGCACGAGTCTTCCGGAAGTAGGTCAGGTGTCTTGTGTGCTGGGTCAGTGGTGGTCTGACATGTGAAATGAGGAACTTGGAATTTATAGACACTTGATGCAGTTTTGTGAAAATGAATGACTCTTGTGAATATTGTGAAATGTGTGATTTCTGGGCGATCAGGTGAAGGGTATTGAGAAAATCTATAGCTTTACGTGAATATCTTGAAAATTGCTTACCCTGATTTTAATGTTCTTATTTAAACTCTCTTTAAAATATCTAGCTTACCCTGCGTGTTTTGCTCGTTGGCTGTTTTTCTCTTTAAACTGTGATGATCGTGTATAACTTACACGGGAGCAGATGATTTTCCAGGAAGTAGAGTTCCTTAGTGAGTGGTCGCTGGAAGGAGATCGCCTGATTTCTGTTCTGGTAGCAGATCGGCTATTTTGGGTCCTCTGATAGGAGATCGGCCTCGTCCGATAGGAGATCGGTCTCTTCCGATAGGAGATCGCCTGCTTTGTTTTTTTTACTGTATTTTGTTTATGTTTCTGGAAAATTTGACCGAATTTGTATTAAACTCCCTGTGAGGAGAAACTACATTTCATATATATAATATTTTGTTCACTTCAATTTATTTATTACCTTTATTTTCATTATATACATTTGTATAGTGTTTTGGCGGGATGTTACATTAATGGTATCAGAGCAGTTCGTCCTTAGGATGACCTGAGGGCTGTGGATCCATTGTGTTTCTTCTGCTCATGAAATTTATTTGAGTTTAAAATAACAACTATAGTGAAAGGTTTTCAAACGTTTTTGTATTGAAATTTTGGGTGTGCTTTGGTGAATATATGTTCTAACTGAAAATCTTAGTATTAAGAATGAGAAGGTCTTGATAAAGTAGTGAGGGTGCACACTCATAACTGGATCGAGATGAGTCTCAATCTTAATTCCAAAGGTTTGATGTTTAGCATATATTGAATTCTGGTGTGAGCTATTTCATTTTCTTGAGTGTCTTTGTAATGATTGAAAATGGTTGATTGGATTGATGACTGCATACCAGTAGTTGTTCTGGTATTATGCTTGATGTTATAAGCCTTATGATTCTGTTGATGAGCTCAAATTCTTAATGACTTTGAGATGCTGACCTTTGTAAGGTCTAGATGTTACCTCCTGAATGAATTGATTTTTAATCGATCTCATTCTTGTAGTAGTAGGGACTATAGAAACCCATAGTTTCAAAATCTGAAAACGAGGAAAGATGGCGCGTAAACCTCCTACCCCTCCCCGACCTTCTTCAGAGACGGGTCAGATCGCCAGGGCCATGGAGATGATGGCAACTGCCATCCAGCAGCAGAATACGGTAATGGCCCAGATTCATCAGGCTGTAATGAACCATTTGGAAACTGCTGGATCGGCTGCAACAGCTTCCCATGTCAATCAGCCTCGGGAGCAGATGGGGATGACCGAGTTCATGAGGCACAACCCAACCCAGTTCGGTGGGAACGTTTCTCCGAACCAACCAGATCAGTGGATCAGGGAGTTCCATGCCTTAGTAGAGAAGGCAAAGAGAGTGGAGACCCTGGAGAGGGGTGGTTCCAGGGTAATCAGATCACACCCAGGGGGTCCCTCCAGTGGGAAGGCCAAGGTGCAGCACCCACAAAGCGAGCCTTATGCGAGACCTCCACCACATCGAGCAGGAGCAGTTCCTCTCCAGCTTCAGCAGCAACAACCGTGGAAATCAAGGTGTTTCCGTTGTGGTGGGTTACATAACGTCAAGGTGTGCTCCAAGAGGAATTCAGAGAAAGGGTGTTTCACATGTCAAGAGATGGGGCACATTTCTAGAGATTGTCCTAACAGAAAAAGGATGACTCAACCCGTTAGTTCCCAGCAGTTGAGGAGCAAAGGCAGCAGACCTCAGGCAGCAGGGAGAGTGTTTGCCATGCCTGGAGCGGAGGCATCTCAGTCAGGTAACTTAGTACAGAGTGTTGCTCTATAGCTGGTAGATGCGTTAGAATTTTGTTTGATTCTGGAGCAACACACTCCTTTGTGTCTAGCCTGTGTGTAGCCGAGTTGGGCCTTCTAGTGAAGGAGTTACCGTTTGAACTGTTGGTCTCTACACCTGCGTCAGGACAGGTGTTGACCTCTACAGTTTGCCCTGAATGTCCAGTGATGGTAGAGGGACGCAGATTCAAAGTAAACTTGATCTGCCTACCTCTTCAGGATCTGGATGTTATCCTGGGAATGGATTGGCTAGCTGCCAATCACGTTCTCGTAGTCTGCGGTAGTCAGAAGATAGCGTTTCCAGACCTCCAAGAGGCAGACGTGATATCAGCTCAGCATGGGTAGTCGGAGTTGGGAGAAAGAAGCGAGGTGCTTCATGATCCCAGCTCGGTTGGGAGTGAAGAATGAAGAGGACGTAAGCAAGATACCTTGGTGAAAGATTTCATGGATGTATTTCCAGAAGAGATATATGGATTACCTCCTAAGAGAGAGGTGGAACTCTCTATTGTTTTGGTACCTGGAGCTGGACCAGTGTCAATGGCTCCAGCTGAGTTGATGGAATCAAAGAAGGAAGTGTAAGTTAGATTTAGTGTACCAAGGTTTAGTTCCAGCTACATATAAGTTATGGAGAGTATATAAGCAGAATGTTGAGGGTTTAAGGACTTAAGCACGTGTATCCAGGGGAAGTACCGGAGTTAAGTTCCAAGAATGAAAGAATGAATTTTCTTCTATTTGAAGCTTGGGAGATGTATCGTGTCGATGAAACAGCATGAGGTGACGTTAGCTTAACCACAAGCTTAAAAGGAAAGAGGAGATATTGTATTTGTGTCTAAAGTTCTTTAGGCCAGAGGAAGTTGTTGAAGAATACCAAGTAGAGAAATTACTGGGAGAAGAGAGAAAGCTCCACGCAGAATGGATGCCGTTTTGTGGATCGTGATTTGGAAGATGAGTATGGAAATGGTGGATGAGGAGTGATGAGAAAGGGAAATGGAAAGATATTCTTGTATCCGAATATGACTCGGAACTTGGGAGAAGCCGAGCTCATCCGAAATATCAATCGTGGTGGTGGAGAGACGTACGTAGGATGTGCGAGGAGGGTGAAGATGATGGTTAGTTCCAAAAAGTCATTGTTTGGAAAGTTAGAGGCGGAGGGGATGTGAGATTTCAGGAGGATGCGTGGGCCACTAACTCTAACTTTAAAGCAACGTGGCTGGTCTATGTGCTTCAAGTGGATAAGTGCTCTATTTGTTCGACATAAGGATTTGAGGTCCCACCTTGAGAACTTTTATCTTATACGTATGTCATCCAAGTAGAATCAGGTGTGGAAGGGAATGTGGGTGGCAATAGTCTGTTGTATCTTGGAGAAGAGGAATAGAGTTGTCCTTAAGAAAGAAAATCCTGGATGCAGAGGAAATTTTCCAATCGGCTCCACTACTTGCATGGTTGTGGTTGAGATATATGGTGCGTTCGTTCTTGTATACCTTTTCAGATAGGCACCTGAACCCAAATCAATGCATCCAATGTATACATTGAACAAAGAGGAAATGATGGGAACAGGGAGCCGAGTTGGCAAAAGAAGTCATAATGATGATTTAGAAAGTAACAGCAACAAGAACTTTGTTTTTATAAGGTGCAGAATTATGTAGCATAGTGGTGAACCAAAGGTGTTCCTTTAGGGAGCGTGAGAATTAGATCAGCAGTTGGGAAGTCGATGGATGGTTTTGGTCAAGATTAGGAAGTTGATTCCTAGAAGGAGATTTCGGATCCTAGTTTGAATTGGCTGGGGGACATGAGCAGTAGTCAGCTGTCCTCTTTCCTTCCGATGAAGGGATCTTGCTCACTTTTTCTATACAGGGGGCTAGTCCTGGTTCTGTTAAGGGCTTAGTTCTGGACTTGCTCGACCAAGTCTTCAGGGTCGGAAGTAGAGTGTGAGTACTGGAGTTGGCGCTCAATGGAGCAGCATACTCCATGTGCAGGGATGGAGAATGGAATTTAATGAAGTATTGGAGTAGTAAGAGTTGGTTCAACAGACAACCAAGAAGGTGAAACTGATGCAAGGCAGAATGAAAGCTTCTCAAAGTCGACCAGATGTCCTATGCAGATCAGAGGAGAAGACCTTTGGAGTTTGCTGCTGGGGACCATGTCTTTATGAGGGTGACACCAGCCAAGGGTGTAGGACGAGCTATCAGATCAAAGAAGCTGCCCCCTAAGTTTGTTGAGCCATACCAGATCCTGAGGAGGATCGGTCCAGTAGCTTGAGATCGCCCCACCTCCCCATTTAGCAAACCTGCATAATGTATTTCACGTATCACAGCTAAGGAAGTATCTTGCAGACCTAGTCACGTATTAAAAAGTGGACGACGTGCGGACCGGGTGATTCAACATGGGAAATAGAAGAAACCACGAGAGAAGCCCATCCATACCTCCTTTCCTAATAATTCAATTTTCGGGGACGAAAATTTTTCTTGTTGGGGAGATTGTAAGGACCCAGAAAATTTTATTGGAATAAAAGTGGTATATTTAAATAATTTCAGAAGAAGTTATTATTTAAAATACAAAGAGCTGGTAAATGAAGTTTCGTAGTAGCTGGACCTCGGAAGTCGCCCAAGATCTGGGGTCAGCTGGTAGAAGTCGGTCGGGTGATGTGTGGATCAAGAAGAGTAAAGGAAGAAAAGTTAAGTTTAGAAGGCTATGAGATCGCCGGTCGCCTGCTACACATGAGCGCCAGGTGGACGTCGCCAGGGCGCGAGGCATGAAGGCATCGTGCGGGCGCGAGAGGCATGCAGGCATCGCGCGGGCGCGAGGCATGCGGGCATTGCCAGGGCGCGAGGCATGTGGACGTGGCCAAGGCGCGAGAGGCATGCGGGCATTGCCAGGGCGCGAGGCATGTAGACGTGGCCAAGGCGCGAGAGGCATGCGGGCATCGCCAGGGCGTGATGCATGTGGACGAAGCCAGGGCGCGAGGGTTATGAGGGCGTCGCCAGGGAAGACATCGGTCGTCTTCCAGGGCGAAGGAGACATCGGTCGTCTTACAGGGCGAAGGAGACATCGGTCGTCTTCCAGGGCGAAGGAGACATCGGTCGTTCGCCAGGATGAGTCAGCAGTGGAAAGTTATCGCGCGACGCCGAGTTTCACACAGAGTAAAGTGGGACCCAGATTCCCAGCATGAAACGTCCTGCACACGCGCCACGTAGACAAACAGGGTGGTTTAGAGTGGTGACATCAGAATGTTGGCATGCGCAGGAGACACTCGCGGTCGTACTGTTCAGAGCAGTGGTTGGCATGCACAAGCGACAACGGTGGTCGTACTGTTCAGAGCAGTGGTTGGCATGCACCAGAGACAACTGTAGTCGTACTGTTCAGGGAAACGTACACTCAGACTTCTCTGCAGAGTGGGTGTGGCAGCTGCTTTTGGTGGATAAGTTGGTTTAAGATGCAGAGACCCACTGCTGAGAGAACGAAAAACGTTGCAACATTCAAAGAGTGAAAGAGTGAGTTACCTCCCTTCTCCTCCAGATATCTCCTTCGCGCTGCGATTCTAGCATCTTCACACAAGAGTACGACGAGAGGCAGCACCATTAGAGCACCTGGGAGGTTCTCTGCAAGTCCTTCAACCAGACGTAAAAACAGAGCCAAGGCGTTGTTCAAGCTTCGTTGGGTTTCGGAGCTCCTGGTGTTTTGCGCAAGTCCAGGTAAGGGAAGCTAGACTTCATTTTCCATACAAGCCATAGTTTAGCTATTTCTGAAGTGAGGGCGACGTGGTCACCGGTTTTCGTTTTCATCTTTGTAAAATGCTCTGTGCTATGTGTTTGGGCGATGTGGTCGCCGGTTTTAAATGCAGACTTCGAGATACTCTGTTTTTGAACTAGATCGCCGGTTTTGGCGTCGTTTGCGAAACTCCCTGTTTTTTTTGGTGTTGCTTTGAAACTGTTGAGATTTAAATGAGGTATTCGAAAATAAGAACCTTGGATTGAGTTTTGCTGTGATTGAAATCATTCCTTTAAGTGTTATGTGATGTGTTGGATGTGGTGAATGTGGATCGAGGCATAGTATTTTCAGGAAAGAAAATACCGTGTAAGATCGTGTAGGATGTGCATTGATCGGTGATGTCTATAATGGGATTATCCTGACTCTCCTGAGATAATGGATTCATATAGATGAGGTTATTCAGGCGTTGAGAGTCGAAGGAGGTTCATATGTATGGGTGAGTCGTGTGAAACAGAACGAGCTCGGCCTGTCATATGGATTAACCCTGTCATACTGTGAGAATGGTGAACTTGAGATCGAGAATGTGTTGATGCGCATAGCTGTGGAAACATTACAACAGCTTGTATGACAGGTGCAGAATCTCTGAGTCTAGTCAATGCACGAGTCTTCCGGAAGTAGGTCAGGTGTCTTGTGTGCTGGGTCAGTGGTGGTCTGACATGTGAAATGAGGAACTTGGAATTTATAGACACTTGATGCAGTTTTGTGAAAATGAATGACTCTTGTGAATATTGTGAAATGTGTGATTTCTGGGCGATCAGGTGAAGGGTATTGAGAAAATCTATAGCTTTACGTGAATATCTTGAAAATTGCTTACCCTGATTTTAATGTTCTTATTTAAACTCTCTTTAAAATATCTAGCTTACCCTGCGTGTTTTGCTCGTTGGCTGTTTTTCTCTTTAAACTGTGATGATCGTGTATAACTTACACGGGAGCAGATGATTTTCCAGGAAGTAGAGTTCCTTAGTGAGTGGTCGCCGGAAGGAGATCGCCTGATTTCTGTTCTGGTAGCAGATCGGCTATTTTGGGTCCTCTGATAGGAGATCGGCCTCGTCCGATAGGAGATCGGTCTCTTCCGATAGGAGATCGCCTGCTTTGTTTTTTTTACTGTATTTTGTTTATGTTTCTGGAAAATTTGACCGAATTTGTATTAAACTCCCTGTGAGGAGAAACTACATTTCATATATATAATATTTTGTTCACTTCAATTTATTTATTACCTTTATTTTCATTATATACATTTGTATAGTATTTTTGCGGGATGTTACAATATTAATGAGAACTTGACACAGACCAAGAGAAAACGAGACTTAGAAACTTCATCCATATTGTGGCATCAACGTTTAGGCCACATTTCACGAGATTGCTTATCTCGACTTGTGAAGGATGAAGTCTTACCATCTCTCGATTTCACTGATTTTGGAACATGTGTCAAATGCCTCAAAGGAAAAATGACATCCACGACTAAGAAAAGTGCCACTAGGAGTTCAAAATTATTAGAACTTATTCATACTGACATTAGTGGCCCTTACAGCATCGTTGGAATAATAGGACATAATTCATTTATCACTTTTATAGATGATTATTCTCGTTACATGTACTTGTATTTTATTAAGGAAAAATCTGAATCACTTACAACTTTTAAAGATTATAAAACTGAAGTTGAAAAACAACTTGATCTTCAAATAAAAGTTGTGCGGTCAGATAGAGGAGGTGAATACTATGGTAGACATACTGATTTGGGACAAGCCCCTGGTCCATTTTATGAGTTTTGTAAAAGCCAGGGGATTGTGAACCAATACACCATGCCCGGTACTCCTCAACAAAACGGTGTTGCTGAAAGGAGAAACAAGACCCTAATGAACATGGTGCGTAGTATGTTAGCCAACTTCAATTTGCCCTTATTCCTCTGGACAGAGGCATTAAAAGCAGCAGTTCATATACTCAATAGAGTTCCTTCCAAATTTGTCCCTAAAACTCCTTATGAACTTTAGACTGGAAGGAAACCGAGTCTTAGATATATGAAAGTATGGGGTTGCCTTGCTGAAGCTAAAGTTTATAACCCTTTCTTAAAGAAACTTGACATGAAAACAGTAACTTGTCACTTCATCGGGTATCCCGATCACTCAAAGGGTTATAGATTTTATTGTCCTTCCCACATCACCCGCATTGTAGAAACCAAGCATGCTCATTTCCTAGAGGATTTCAAAATCAATGGGAGCAGTGACAATCCTTACCTAGATTTACTAGAAGTACAAGAGGCGGGGGAGAGATCTACATCGACTACTAATTTTCCTCTGTTCACTCCTCTTGTACCCACTCCGCGCGTCACTACACCACCTACTCCATGCTCAGAACCTGATGCTACTCTGAATCCATCCGAGAATGAAGGCACCCTGAACGACAAACATCAGTACAATGTAGAACCCGTTAATCAGCTCAGGAGGTCATCTAGAACTAAAACTGCTACTAATTTTGATGATTATGTAACCTACCTGACTGAAGCAGAAATGGATGTCGGAAGGTATACTGATCCTACCTCTTACAATGAAGCCATTACTAGTGATCAGTCTTCTGAATGGAATAATGCCATGCTTAATGAGCTTGACTCCATGAAGAAAAACAATGTTTGGGATCTAGTAGAATTACGTGACGGAATAAAACCCGTAGGATCTAAATGGGTGTTCAAAACCAAGCTAGATCAGAATGGAAACATTGAACGCTTCAAAACAAGATTGGTTGCAAAAGGGTTCACTCAGAAAGAGGGAATTGATTATCAAGAGACCTTTTCACCTGTCTCTCGAAAAGATTCCTTAAGGATTGTAATGGCCCTCGTAGCTCACTTTGATCTAGAGCTACATCAGATGGACGTCAAGACCGCTTTCCTTAACGGCGACTTGCATGAAGACGTGTACATGCAACAACCAGAAGGTTTTAAACCTGAAGGTCAAGAACACTTAGTCTGCAAGCTGAAGAAATCCATTTACGGGCTGAAGCAAGCATCACGGCAGTGGTACATAAAGTTTGATGAAGTCATGAAGAAACAAGGTTTCCTTAAGAATCAAGTGGATCAATGCACCTACCTCAAGATGAGTGGGAGAAACTTTACTATACTTGTCCTTTACGTAGATGACATTCTATTGACAAGTAATAGTATAGACATGTTGCATGAGTCAAAGCGCATACTTTCGCATAATTTTGACATGAAGGATCTCGGAGAGGCCGCTTATGTTATTGGCATCGAAATATACCGAGATAGAGCTAAGGGGATTTTGGGATTATCCCAAACGGCCTACCTTGACCGTGTCCTCACTCGTTATAACATGCAGCATTGCTCTCCTTCTGTGGCTCCAGTAATTAAGGGAGATGTTTTCGGTTCTTTTCAATGTCCGAAAACAGAGGCTGAGAAAGAGCAAATGGCGATGATACCTTATGCATTTGTAGTTGGAAGCATTATGTATGCTCAAGTCTGTACTCGTCCGGATATTGCTTACATTGCTAGAATGCTAGGCCGGTATCAATCTAATCCTGGTCTAGATCACTGGAAAGCAGCTAAGAAAGTACTTCGATATCTACAAGACACAAAAGACTATAAGTTGACCTATAGGAGAAGTGACAGTTTAGAAGTGGTGGGTTATTCTGATTCTGATTTTGCAAAATGCAAAGATGACAAGAAATCCACTTCTGGGTATATCTTTATGTTAGCAGGCGGGCCTATCTCATGGAAGAGTCATAAGCAGCAATTAACAACAACCTCAACAATGATGGCAGAATATGTTGCAGTGTATAATGCAACTTGTCATGGAATGTTGTTGCGAAATCTTATCGCTGGACTCAAAGTCATTAACTCCATTTCCAGGCTATTGAAGCTTTATTGTGATAACTCAGCTGCCGTTAGTTTTTCGAACAATAACAGTTCGAGTGGCGTTGGATTATATCTTGATACAAAGTACTTGTTCGTACGTGAACGAGTTGAGGAAAATAAGCTTTGTGTTGAGTATATTAGTACTAAAAATATGCTTGTGGATCCGATGACTAAAGGTCTCCCACCTAAAGTATTCAAAGAACATGTTTCGAAGATGGGATTATCTAAAGACCTTATTTAGCATATTTGTACTTATGTTTAATAAAATTTCCTCATTTACCTTGATTTGTGTGTTCTTAAATATGTTTATGCATGCCTAAATATACATAGACACTAACTGTACAAATCAAAGTCTAAAGGGCTTACTTATCAATTGATCCTAAAATTTACTTAAGTTTTAAATTAGTATTGTAGTATGATTAATGGGGGTCTTGAGTTGAATACGGATTCAAAGACTGTATTTCTTTGCTACAATTACAGTTTAGAACTAAAATGAGTATTAAAATCTGGCCAGACTTATCTAATGCTCATAATAAATAATCCTTTGGCCAAGTGGGAGAATGTAAGAATATTATGTGGCACCTCACGATTATTTATCTTATTAATTGATCAATTACCATATTTATCCTATTATATTATTGGTAATTGCTTGATGGACGTAATTACCCTTACCATAAATAATTAGGGTTTCCCCTTAGGTGTATTATAAATAGAGATTACCAGACAACTAAAGAGACACTCTCATATTCTAACATCACACGGCCGAAACTAATTCCCTAAAGGGATTTTCGAGCCTCTCATCTCTTTGTCTCTCTACTCACATAATTCTATTCTAAGCGATACACCCTAAAGGGGAACCTGATCAAGATCATGTCTTCGTCCCTCAGCCATACGATCATGGGTCTACCAGGTATTATTTAATCATTATTCACGTTTCATCATATGATTAAGGAATCCTAATCCAACAGAAAAGTCTCGACACCAATTGGAAGACACATTGAAAACCCATAAAGAGATGCATAGAATTAACATCGAGTGGCACCAAACATTACGTAAGCAAATGGTGGCCAACAAAGGGTTAACTCAGATTCAATGTTATTACCACCTGATACCCAACCCTTCTCTTAGGAGATTTTGGATGAACATGTGCCACCATATTATATTATGTCCAAGGTTACATATTTTATGAGTATAACTGTAAGGACCTATAAATTAATTGGAATAGAAGTGATAGATTTTAAATAATTTCTGAGTATGTTATTATTTAAAATAAAAAGGGCATAAAAATAGAAAATATCATAATGGTCAGACCTCGGACGTCGCCCAAGGTCTGGGATCAGCTGGTAGAGGTCGGTCGGTTGACTAGTGTACTAACCAAGTAGTCAGGTGCGATGACTTCATCGTGAGGTAATCACGTGGGCGTGCTTGAAAAGGGGGAGGCAAGTGAATCAAGAAGGGTAAGAGAAAGGAATGTGTAGCTTAGAAGTCAAGGAGATCGCCATTTTTGAAGAAGGCGGTGGCCTCCGACTTCCCCCGTATGAAATCGCCAATCGCCTATGGTGTACATGATCGCCGAAAAGAGCACATCGCCGAGTATTCGAGAACACTTGGTAAGCACTTAGTATGTGGTCTAAATACAGAAGATGAGTGATATAGAAGATAGGTGGCATGTCTGCCACCATGAGTAGTGTGAACCGTAATAACACAGACTTAGAGGAATGGTGTAACGCCCCTTAAAATATTGGTCATATTTATATAATAAAATAAAGGTGAAACAATAATATCAAAATTGAACATAGATATATACATAATATAATTCATCCATTAGTACAAATGTGCCTCAAAATAATATCCCTTTCTGAGGAAGTTTTAATACATCTCCATACAGGAGTTTTCAAAATAAAATAAAACCACAGCATTCAAAACCGGCGATCTCCTAACAGAAACCAGAAAACGGGCGATCGCCTAACAAAAACAGAAACAGGCGATCTCCTTCTGGTGACCACTCACAGAGGAGCTCTACTACCTGCAACCTCGTGTGCTCCCGTGCAAATATACACGATCATCACAGGTTTAAGAAAAACAACCACGATACAAGATAAAAGGGTAAGCTAGATATTTTTAAAAACTTTAAATATGAAACTTTATATCAATAGAAAACATAAATCTTCACACCATTCATAATCTATATCAATTTCAACCATCAACATCCCCATATTCCACAAACTCGTCAAGTGTCTATTCACTACATTCAATATTCATGGTTCACCCGTCAGACTTTCCACTAACTCGTAACATATAGACACATGACTCTACTTCCGGAAGACTCGTGCGTTGACTCATACTCAGAGATCTGCACCCGTCATACCACACCACTGTGAAATCCACACAGGGTCGCTGTGAAATCCACATAGCCATGCGCATACATAATCTCAATATCACCACTCTCCCGGTATGACAGGGTTAATTCATATAACAGGTCAAGTCAGTTATCTTTCAAACAACTTACCCATACATATGAACCTCCTCCGACTCTCCACAACTGAATAACTTCATATATGTGATTCCATTATATCAGCAGAGTCAGGATATCTCCTTCTAGACAAGTCCCTAGTCAATGCACATTACACACGATCTTACACGGTATTTTCTTTCCTGAAAATACTATGCCTTGATCCCACATTCACAACATTCAATGCATCATACAACACGTAAATGAACGATTCCAATCACAGCAACAATCATTCCAAGGTTCAGATTTTCGAATATCACATTTCAATCTCAAACAGTTTCAAACGACACTAAAACAGGGGAGTTCGAAATCAACATTTAAAACCGACGATCACGTCGCCCCACACATAAAAACAGAGCATCGTGAAAAGGAATATGAAAACCGGCGACCACGTCGCCCTCACTTCAGAACCTACTCGCCTAACATTTTTATAAACGAAAATGCTAGCTTCCCTTACCTGGACTAGCGCAAAACACCAAGAGCTCTAAAACCCACCGAAGCTTAAAGATGCCTTAACTCTGTTTTAGCGTTCGGTTTGGAGAACTTGCAGAGAACTTCCCAGGAGTCCAAGGGCAGTCGTCGCTCGTCGTACTGGTGCTTGAGGATACCTGAATCGCAGCGCGAAGGAGAGAAAAGAGGAGGATGAAGGTAAACTCACTCTGTCACTCTTGAACCACAGCAACGTTCTCTCCTCTCAGAAGTGAGTTTTTGAATCTAACCAACTTGTCCACAATTGCCGCTGCCACTACCCACTCTGTAGGAAAGCTTGCGTGCACACTTCCTTGAACAGTATGGCCACTTGTGTCTCTACGCATACCAACTCTCTGATGTCAACTATTTTGAAACACCCTTTTCTGTCTACGTGTCGCGCGTGCAAGACGTCTCATGCTGGGAGCCTGGGTCCCACCGTATCTGTGTGAAACTCGACATCGCGCGATAACCTTCCACCGATGACCGCTCGCGCGATGACTATCCACCGATGTCTCATCCTGGCGGACGACCGATGTCTCTCCCTGGAAGACGACCGATGTCTCTCTCTGGAAGACGACCAATGTCTCGCCCTGGCGATGCCCGCATGTCTCGCGCCCTGGCGATGCCCACATGTCTCGCGCCCTGGCGATGCCTGCATGCCTCGCGCCCTCGCGATGCCCGCGTGCCTCGCGTCCTGGCGATGCCCGCATGTCTCTCGCCCTGGCGATGCCCACATGCCTCGCGCCCTGGCGATGCCCGCATGCCTCGCGCCCTGGCGATGCCCGCATGCCTCGCGCCCTGGCGATGCCCGCATGCCTCGCGCCCTGGCGATGCCCGCATGCCTCGCGCCCTGGCGATGCCCGCACGCCTCGCGCCCTGGCGATGCCCGACGACACATCGCCACGCCTTGCTGAAGGTTCTTCATCCCACTATGTTACTCCTCGTGCGCCCATGCATGCAACACTAAGGACGATTTCTTATGCTCAAGCATAGAGCTTCGCATGCACAGCGTATCTAAGGCTTAACCCACACCTTGATACGCGTGGTTTTTGGAACCCACTATGGTTGATCCAGTATCCTGACCACATACTGAGTGCACTTTCGGCGATCATGTGCACCATAGGCGATTGGCGATCATGTACACTACAGGCGATTGGCATTCATGTGTAGTCTAGGCGACAGGCGATTATGTACTAACCAGGCGATTATGTACTAACCAGGCGATCTCATAGTCTTCTAAGTTACACTTTCCTTCCTTTTTATTTTAAATAAAAACATACTTAGAATTCATTTAAAATATATTCCTTTTATTCCAATTTAATTTTACAGGTCCTTACAAATGGGAGGATGAACCTTCAGCAAGGTGTGACGATGTGACATCGGTGACCAGAGTGGGACGATGTGTCCTCGTCACACACAAGGGCGATAAGAGATCGCCAACAGGATGAGAGGAACATCGGTCATCAACCAGGATGGGAGACACATCGGTCGTCTTCCTGAATAAGACATCGGTTGTCTGCCAGGGTGAGACATCGGTTGTCTGCCAGGGTGAGACATCGGTGGTCTGCCAGGGTGAGACATCGGTTGTCTGCTAGGGTGAGACATGTAAGGACCTGAAAAATTGGAATAAAAGAGTTATATTTTAAATGAATTCTAAGTATGTTTTTATTTAAAATAAAAAGGGAGGAAAAGTTAAGTGAGAAGGCTACGAGGTCGCCGGTCGCCTGCTACACATGAGCGCCAGGTGGACGTCGCCAGGGCGCGAGAGGCATGCAGGCATCGCGCGGGCGCGAGAGGCATGCAGGCATCGCGCGGGCGCGAGAGGCATGCAGGCATCGCGCGGGCGCGAGAGGCATGCAGGCATCGCGCGGGCGCGAGAGGCATGCAGGCAGCGCGCGGGCGCGAGAGGCATGCAGGCATCGCGTGGGCGCGAGGCATGCGGGCATTGCCAGGGCGCGAGGCATGTGGACGTGGTCAAGGCGCGAGAGTTATGAGGGCGTCGCCAGGGAAGACATCGGTCGTCCCCCAGAGGAAGACATCGGTCGTCTTCCAGGGCGAAGGAGACATCGGTCGTTCGCCAGGATGAGTCAGCAGTGGAAAGTTATCGCGCGACGTCGAGTTTCACACAGAGAAGGTAAGACCCAGACTCCCAGCATGAAGCGTAGGGCATGCGCGCCACGTAGACAAAAAGGGTGGTTCAGAATAGTGACATCAGAATGTTGGCATGCGCGGGAGACACTCGCGGTCGTACTGTTCAGAGCAGTGGCTGGCATGCACAAGCGACAACAGTGGCAGTACTGTTCAGAGCAGTGGTTGGCATGCACCAGAGACAACAGTGGTCGTACTGTTCAGGGCAGTGGTTCTCAGACTTCTCTGCAGAGTGGGTGTAGCAGCTGCTTTTGATGGATAAGTTGGGTTAAGATGCAGAGACTCACTGCGGAGAGAAAGGAAAAACGTTGCAGCTTTCAAAGAGAGATAGAGCGAGTTACCTCCCTTCTCCTCCAGATATCTCCTTCGCGCTGCGATTCTAACACCTTCACACGAGAGTACGACGAGCGACAGCCACCATTAGAGCACCTGGGCAGTTCTCTGCAAGTCCTTCAACCAGACGCGAAAACAGAGCCAAGGCGTTCTTCAAGCTTTGTTGAGTTTCGGAACTCTAGGTGTTTGCGCAAGTCCAAGTAAGGGAAGCTAGACCTCTTTTTCCATACAAGCCATAGTTTAGTTATTTCTGAAGTAAGGGCGACGTGGTCGCCGGTTTCGTTTTCATCTTCGTAAATGCTCTGTTTCATGTGTTTGGGCGACGTGGTCGCCGGTTTTAAAAGCAGACTTCGAAATACCCTATTTTTGAACCAGATCGCCGGTTTTGGCGTTGTTTTGCGAACTCCCTGTTTTTGATGTTGTTTGAAGCTGCTTTGGATTTAAATGTGAGATAAATGTGATATTCGAAAGTTTGAACCTTTGAAATGATTGTTGCTGTGATTTGAATCATTCATTTGAGTGGTATGATGTTTTGAATGTCGTGAATGTGGGATCAAGACATAGTATTTTCAGGAAAGGAAATACCGTGTTGAGATTTGGTTATGAAGTGTATTGATCTGTGAGTATCCTGTGAATGAGGCGATCCTGACTCTGCTGAGATAATGGAATCATATAGAGGAAGTTATTCAGTTGGTGAGAGTCGAAGGAGGTTCATACGTATGGGTGAGTTGTTCAAGAGGGAACGAGCTCAGCCTGTTATATGGATTAACCCTGTCATACTGTGAAAGTGATGATATTGAGATTATGGTTATGTGCACAGCTGTGGGAACTTTACAGCAATGAAGTATGACAGGTGCAGGTCTCTGGATGCTAAGTTCAATGCATGAGTCTTCCGGAAGTAGTGTCAAGTGTCTTGTGTGTTGAGTCAGTGGTGGTCTGACATGTGAAATGAGGAACTTGAAGTGATAGACACTTGATGCAGTATTGTGAAAATGAATAACTCTTGTGAATATTGTGAAATGTGTGATTTCTGGGTGACCAGGTGCAGAGTATGAGAAACTTGATAACTTTACGTGAATATCTTGAAATTGTTTACCTTGATTTTATTTTAAGTATTCTTATTTAAACTCTCTTTAAAATATCTAGCTTACCCTGCGTGTTTTGCTCGTTGGCTGTTTTTCTCTTAAAACTGTGATGATCGTGTATAATTTACACGGGAGCAGATGATCTTCCAGGAAGTAGAGCTCCTTAGTGAGTGGTCGCCGGAAGGAGATCGCCTGATTTCTGTTCTGGTAGCCGATCGGCTGTTTTGGGTCCTCTGATAGGAGATCGGCCTCATCCGATAGGAGATCGGTCCTTTCCGATAGGAGATCGCCTGCTTTGTTCTTTTACTGTATTTTGTTTATGTTTCTAGAAAATTTGACCGAAGTTGTATTAAAACTCCCTGTGAGGAGAAACTACATTTCATATATATAATATTTTGTTCACTTCAATCTATTTGTTACCTTTATTTTCATTATATACATTTGTATAGTATTTTGGCGGGATGTTACAAGACATCGGTGGTCTGCCAGGGTGAGACATCGGTTGTCTGCCAGGGTGAGACATCGGTCGTCTGTCAGGAAGAGGAATCGGTCATCGCCGGTGTGAGAGGCATAGTCATCGCGCGAGCAGTCATCGGTGGAAGGTTATCGCGCGATGTCGTGTTTCACACAGATAAGGTGGGACCCAGGCTCCCAGCATGAATGTTCTGCATGCGCGAAACGTAGACAAAAAGGGTGTTTCAGAATAGTTAGCATCAGAGAGTTGGTATGCGCAGAAACCCACGTGGTCATACTGTTCAAGGAAGTGTGCACGCAAGGTTGCTCAGAGAGTGGGTAATGGCAGTGAAGACTAAAGAGTCATTCGACCTTAAGAGCTGAGGGAATCAGCTCATTTAGTTCCCCTTTCTCCTCCACTCGAAGACGCAGCTATCTTCACGTACCAGTGCTACGATCGGCGACTGCCATTGTCCTTCTGGGAAGTCTCTGCAAGTTCTTCCGTCAGGACGCTAGAACAGAGTAAGTAGTTTTACTCTGTTTTTCGAGTCGAATCTGAGCTTGAGAGGGTTGCCTCTGCATAGGCGTTGCCCGCGACTCCCTTAGCTCCAGAAATCGTCTCTGTTAGCGTAGAAAATGAGTAGTATAGTCAATTTTGTGATAAAGGCTCCATGGTGCAGGTTAGGACATCTTTAAGCTTCGGTGGGTTTTAGAGCTCTTAATGATTGTGCGCAAGTTCAGGTAAGGGAAGCTAGCATTTTCGTTTATAAAAACTTTAGGCGAGTAGGTTCTGAAGTGAGGGCGACGTGGTCGCCGGTTTCATATTCTATTTCACGATGCTCTGTTTTTATGTGTGGGGCAACGTGATCGCCGGTTTTAATGCAAATTTAGAAATCCCCTGTTTTAGTGTCGTTTTGAATAGGTTTGAGATTGAAAGGTGAAATGCATATGATATTCGAAAATCTGAACTTTGGTATGATTGTTTCTGTGATTGGGATTGTTTAAGAAAAGATTCAAAATATTATATGATGGAATTGTGCTTTTACGTGTGGTATGATGTACTGGATGAATGTGAAAGAGTGATCAAAGCATAGTATTTTCAGGAAAGAAAATACCGTGTGGAGATTTTAGGAGGGTGTATTGATCTGTGAGTATCCTGTGAATGAGGCGATCCTGACTCTGCTGATATGATGGAATCACATAAATGAAGTCATTCAGTTGGTGAGAGTCGAAGGAGGTCCATATGTATGGGTAAGTCGTTTGAAAGATAACTGACTTGACCTGTTATATGGATTAACCCTGTCATACTGAGAGAGTGATGATATTGAGATTGAGATCGAGATTATGTTTATGCGCATAGCTGTGGGAACTTTACAGCAATGTAGTATGACAGGTGCAGGTCTCTGGATGCTAAGTTCAACGCACGAGTCTTCCGGAAGTAGTGTCATGTGTCTATGTGTTACGAGTCAGTGGAAAGTCTGACATGTGAACCATGAGTATTGAATGTATTGAATAGACACTTGACGAGTTTGTAGAATATGGGGATATTGATGGTTGAAATTGATATAGATTATGAATGGTGTGAAGATTTATGCTTTCTATTGATATAAAGTTTCATATTTAAAGTTTTTAAAAATATCTAACTTACCCTTTGTTTTGTATCGTGGTTGTTTTTCTTAAACCTGTGATGATCGTGTATATTTGCACGGGAGCAGATGAGGTTGCAGGTGGTAGAGCTCTTCAGTGAGCATTTCTGGAGGAGGAGATCGCCAGTTTTTGAATGCTGTTGTTTTGTTTTATTTTGAAAACTCCTGTATGGAGATGTATTAAAACTTCCTCGAAAAGGGATATTATTCTGAGGCACATTTGTATTAATGGATGAATTATATTATGTATATACCTATGTTAAAATTTTGATATTATTTGTACCGACCAGTCCTCGGACACCGAGAACAGGTGGTAGAGGGTGAACCACGTAGGCTGGGTCCCACAGCATGGGCCAAAGCCACGTGGAGTGAACCTCGCAGGCAGCTTGGATTAAAGGGTGATCAGTCATTGGTGTGTTCCCTTAGAGAAGGGTGATCAGTCATTCCCCTCAGAGTAGGGTGATCAGTCATCGGTGTGTCCCCTGAGAGAAGGGTGATCAGTCATTCCCCTCAGAGTAGGGTGATCAGTCATCAGCATGTTTCCACATAGAAGGGTGATTAGTCATCAGCGCGTCCCCACAGGAAAGGGCGAGTAGTCGTCAGACCACTAGGATGGGCTGAGGTGTCATCGCCACTCAGAGTATGGCGAGGTGACATCGGCCTTGGGTGAAGATGAGGTGACATCGGCCTTGGGGGAAGACCAGTTAAATACCCAGAGGTAGGGAGAAGCCTAGATCACGAAGTGCCTATGCGGGTAGCAGGGAGAGCACAGTTGGGTGTAGAGTCCTGAGGGGACGAGTACTCACCAGAGCTAGGGTTTTCCCAGTGAAGCTACATGCATGGCACGTAAAAAGTGAAGGCACTCCCAGAACAGGTGGCCCCAGAGATTAGGTGCACAAGGAGGCATCCAGGTGGTCACCCTGTTAAAGTTTGCACTCCAGAGAAGGAAACCTTATGTGCTGGATTACCCTAAGATTGGGTGATAGCGGCGCAGGGGTATTCCAGTAAACCCTAAATATGGCTAGCAGCGCAGGAAACCCTAATTAGGGCTAGCGGCGCAGTAAACCCTAGACTATATAAGGGACAGTAAAATACTTCACAAACATACGCAGTTTCTAGACCTAAACATAGAGAGAAACTTAATACATTGGTGTTGCTTGCCCCTATTGACTTGAGCGTCGGAGTGCAAACGGCCTCTAGGGCGCCCCCTTTCTCTTTTGCAGGTGCAGATTGTTTCGCAAGGATCAAGCACGTATCAACGTGAGGAAGGAGGCGTGTGAGTGTCGTGGAGTCAACTGACAGGCGAGTCAACCGGCAAGAACATTATTGTTTCACCTTTATTTTATTTTATAAAAATGACCAAAAATTCTGAGGGGCGTTACAATAACTGATCCCGAGGAGCATTTCCGAGAGCTCATATGATAGTTTTTGGGGGTTAGATGTTGTTAAATATTATGATTTTGTAACTGCACATAAATACACCTGCACATAAATACACCTAACTGCATGTGACTCTTTATTTTTCTTGTTTCAATTGTTAGAATAAATATTTCTAAGTAACTGCTTATAAGCATTTAGGAGTTAGTTACTGTAAGTATTATAAATGTAATTGTTAGTAAAGATAATATAAATATCTTGCTTTGCTTTATCCCTCAACACCAACAATTGGTATCAGAGCTATCTTCTTGAGGGATTTGTGAGGTTAGTAGAGTACACCAATGGAAGGAGGATGCAATTTTTCAGTAATGACACCACCATTCTTCGATGGAGACAATTATCGGATGTGGGCTGTTCGTATGGAGACCTACCTAGAAGTATTGAATTTATGGGAAGCTGTAGAAGAGGAATATGAAATTCATTCCCTTCCAGAAAATCGTACTTTGGCACAAATAAAATCACAGAAGGAAAAGAAGATAAAGAGATCAAAGGAAAAAGCATGTCTATTTGCAACAGTATCTCCTATGGTATTCACAAAGATAATGTCCTTGAAGTTAGCAAAAGTAATCTGGGATTACCTCAATCCAGAATATGCATGTGATGAGAGGATTCGTGGAATGCAAGCGCTGAATCTAATCAGGGAGTTTAAATTGCAGAGAATGAAGGAGTCAGAATCCGTAAAAGAGTACTCTGACAGACTTCTAAGCATTGCCAACAAAGTGAGGTTACTTGGATCTATGTTAAATGATTCAAGAATTGTGAAAAAACTGCTTGTAATAATTCCAGAGAGGTTTGAAGCCACCATAACAACCCTGGAGAACACAAAGGACCTATCAAAGATTTTGCTTGCAGAGCTCTTAAATGCTTTACAAGCACAAGACCAAAGAAGAGCCATGAGACAAGATGGAGCAGTTGAGGGACCTTTACCAGTCAAACATGAAGGTGGCTGGAGAAACAAAGGCAGTAAGATCAAGTAGAACAGAGATGTAACGTTGCAGTATGTGAACCTGCTGATCACACAGAAGTTATTAATGACCCAAAGAGGAAAAAGGCAAAGGAGGAGTTGTATATGATTAAGAATAACAAAACTTGGGAGCTTGTTGACATACCTCGAGATAGAAAGGTACATCAAATGTGATCCGGTCGGTCGTCGGTATCCGATGACGTCACCAGCAGATGACCACGTGGGCCAGTCACAAAGCAACACGTGACATGAGATAGCAGATGAACCAGGGGGGAGATCGGCTCCTACAAGAGCGCCTCGAAGCAGAGCGCGAGAGTGATGAAGCACCGATCAGTCATCGGTGTATACAGAGTGATCAGTCATCGGTGTATACAGAGTGATCAGTCATCGGTGCATGCAGATTGATCAGTCGTCGGGGGTTCCTTGCCAACACGTGTTAAACTGGGACCCAGGCTCCCAGCGAGAACGTTACTCAAGGACCTCGCCTGATTCCATAAGCAGAGCACGACAACGTGAAGGAGCGCCATCGGACATCGGCCAGGATGAGAGATACCTCGGTCATCGGTGTGTGTCGAGGTGACATCGACCGCGCGATGTAAGGACCTGTAAAATTAAATTGGAATAAAAGGAATATATTTTAAATGAATTCTAAGTATGTTTTTATTTAAAATAAAAAGGAAGGAAAGTGTAGTTTAGAAGACTATGAGATCGCCTGGTTAGTACATAATCGCCAATCGCCTAGATTACACGTGATCGCCAATCGCCTATGGTGCATATGATCGCCGAAAGTGCACTCAGTATGTGGTCAGGATACTGGATCAACCAGAGTGGGTTCCACAAAACCACACGTATCAAGGTGTGGGTTAAGCCTTAGATACGCTGTGCATGCGAAGCTCTATGCTTGAGCATAAGAAATCGTCCTTAGTTTTGCATGCATGGGCGCACGAGGAGTGGTGCTGATCTACTCTTGGAAATGTGAAGCTACCGACGTCACCAAGTCATGTGGAGATGATACCTTGGACGTAACATAGTGGGATGAAGAACCTTCAGCAAGGCGTGGCGATGTGTCGTCGGGCATCGCCGGGCGCGAGGCATGCGGGCATCGCCAGGGCGCGAGACTTGCGGGCATCGCCAGGGCGCGACGCATGTGGTCATCGCCAGGGCGAGACATCGGTCGTCTCCCAGGGAGAGATATCGGTCGTCCGCCAGGATGAGGCATCGGTGGTTAGTCATCGCGCGAGCGGTCATTGGTGGAAGGTTATCGCGCGATGTCGAGTTTCACACAGATAAGGTGGGACCCAGGCTCCCAGCATGAAACATCCTGCACGCGCGACACGTAGACAAAAGGGGTGGTTCAGAATAGTGACATCAGAGTGTTGGCCTACGCAGAGGCACGCGTAGTCGTACTGTTCAGGGAAGCATACACGCAAACTTCCCTGCAGAGTGGGTGGTGGCAGCGACTTTTGTGGACAAGTTGGTTTAGATTCAAAAACCCACTTCTGAGAGGCAAAGAACGTTGCAGTGGTTCAAGAGTGAAAGAGTGAGTTTACCTTCATCCTTCTCTTTTCTCTCGTTCGCGCTGCGATTCAGGCATCCTCAAGCACCAGTATGACGAGCGACGACTGCCCTTAGAGCACCTGGGAGGTTCTCTGCAAGTTCTACAAACCAGACGCAAAACCAGAGCTAAGGCATCTTTAAGCTTCGGTGGGTTTTGGAGCTCTTGGTGTTTTGCGCAAGTCCAGGTAAGGGAAGCTAGCCTTATTTCCAACGAAAACCTTATATTAGATGACTGAGATGATGGGGCGACGTGGTCGCCGGTTTTCAACTGTTATTGTATAATCCCTTGTTTTGGACGAGATCGCCGGTTTTGGCGTTGTTTTTCGAACTCCCTTGTTTTTGTGTTGTTTGAAACTGTTTGAGATTTAAATGTGAAATGCATGTGATATTCGAAAATCTGAACCGCGAAACGAATGTTGCTGTGACTGAATCGTTCATTAAGTGTTGTATGATGTGTTGAATGTTGTGAATGTGGGATCAAGGCATAATATTTTCAGGAAAGAAAATACCGTGTAAGATCGTGTAGAGTGTGCATTGACCGGTGATTCGTTTATTATGAGATATCCTGACTCTCCTGATATAATGGAATCATATAGATGAAGTTATTCAGGCGTTGAGAGTCGAAGGAGGTTCATACGTATGGGTGAGTTGTTTGAAAGAGAACGAGCTTGACCCGTTGTATGGATTAACCCTGTCATGCTAGGATAGTGATGATATTGAGATTCATTTATACGCTTGTGAATGTGTGTGATTTCACAGCAACCCTGTGAATGTGTGTGATTTCACAGTGGGGCAGTATGACAGGTGCAGATCTCTGAGTCTAGTCAATGCATGAGTCTTCCGGAAGTGGTGTCAAGTGTCTGTGTGTGATGAGTCAGTGGAAGTCTGACGTGAGAAATGAGAAACATTGAATTGATAGACACTTGATGAATTATGTGATTTGAACGACTCTTGAGGAATTGTGAAATATGTGTTTACTTGATGGTCATGTGAAGGGAATGAGAAAATTGATAGTTTTTACGTGAGTGTCTTAAATTTGTTCTATCTTGATTTTAAAGTTTCATATCTAAACTCTCTTTCAAATATCTAGCTTACCCTGTGTTTTGGTGTTACGTTTGGCTTTTTCTTAAACCTGTGATGATCGTGTATAATTTACACGGGAGCAGATGATGTTGCAGGAAGTAGAGCTCCTCAGTGAGTGGTCGCCGGAAGGAGATCGCCTGTTTCTATTTCTGTTAGGCGATCACCCTTTTTCTGTTTTCTGATAGGAGATCACCTTTTTCTGATAGGAGATCGCCCTTTTGCTGTTAGGAGATCGCCTGTCTTTCTATTTTACTGTATTTTGTTTAAGTTTTGGAAAAGTGACTGGTTATGTATTAAACTCCCTGTGAGGAGAAACTTCATTACATATATATAATTATGTTCACTTCAATATTATTGTTTTACCTTTATTTCATCTTATAATTATGAAAAGAGGATTTGGTGGGATCTTACACGCGATGTGAACAACGCAACCAATGATCAGTAAAGCGCCCAGAGGCAGGGAATGGCCTTAGTAGCGAGACGACCACGCATGAAGATGAGAAGACGCAGTTAGATGCAAAATCCTGCTGGGACAAGAACCCATCAAGGTTAGAGTCTCCCAGTGGGGTTGCATGTCTGCCACGTGGATGGTGAAGATGTTCCCAGAGAATAGGTAGGGCAGATAGGCACAGAAGTCGAGGGGTACAGAGGTACCCACGCAGCCTCCCCTGTCAGACTTTGCACTCAAGTGAAGAAGGCTGGCACGCAAGGTAGCCCTGGGGAGTAGAAACGACAGTGCAGAGTAATCAAGTGGCCCTAGAGGTAGCCAGTAGGGGCTACGCGGGTTTATATGAGGGAGAAGAACACCAAACCAGGTATGCAGTCTTTACCTCAGAATACACAACACAAAACCGAGAACACTCGGTCTTCGAATCAAAGAGGACTGAAGGCACACACACACGGGTCTCACACAGAGAGATCCGAGAGAGAGTTTTGGTGTTCCCGTTGCCTAACTTGAGCGTCGGAGCTACAACGGCCGCTAGAGGCGCCGTTTGTGTGTTTTGCAGGCATCGTTCGGAGTTCCGGCGAAGGTTCCTGGAGCCTCCTTGCAGAACGCGCAGCAGTTAGAAAGCCAGACGAAGGAGTGACGAGGCATTTTCCCCACGCTCGAGTCCGCGGCGAGATCATTTGACGCCCACCGTGGGGCCTGAAGTAAAACGAAGCCCCCATACACAAGAACGAGGGTAGAAATCGCACAGATGAGTAGAAGAACCAGACAAACGACACCTCCACCACCTGCTGGTGAAAGAACTGTGACCATGGCGCAGGTCATGGAGATGATGCGCGCGTTGCAGGATAACGTCGCGGCGTCGAGAGTTGAGCAAGAGAAGATGCATGCAGAGCTGACTGCATCGCATAGCAGGAATGAAGAGTTGAACCGCGTGAACGAGGAGTTGCGTAGGGAGTTGCAGGCGCATAATGAGCGCGTATCCGAAGATAGGACGTCGATGCCACCGTCGCCCCCTAAAGCGTTTCCTATGCCCTTCTCCCCCGAGATCATGAACACGGTGGTGCCCCCCAACCTGGTGGGAGTGAAGGCGTCGTTCACGGGGGTGGAAGACCCAGAGGCACATTTGACAGCCTTCCACACTCAAATGATGCTGTCTGGAGGTTCAGACGCTGTGTACTGCAAAATGCTTATGAGCACGCTGAGCGGAGTAGCTATGGAGTGGTTCGTGAGCTTGCCGGAGGGCCACATCACCTCTTTCCGTCAGTTTTCAAAGCTGTTCACAGAGCAGTACATCGTCAACAGAGCGCCACCAGTGGTGTCTTACGATTTGTTCGACGTGCGCCAGTACCAGGGGGAGTCGCTGAAGGACTTCCTCAACCGTTTCGCTGCGCAGGTGGTGAGATTGTCCAGCAAGGACGAGAACATGTTAGTGCACGCGTTCAAGAAAGGCGTGCTGCCCGGTCCTTTCAGTGAATCCCTTATCAGGAGCCACCCCGCCACCTTTGCTGAGATACGGCGACGCGCGGTGGCGCACATTGTAGCAGAGACAGAGGTCTCTGAGAAGAGAGGCAGCACTGCGCCGACGAAGCCGCGTGGAGGTTAGGGGAAGCAACAGCAGCAGGTGCGGGTATATGAGGCCAAGGAAGGGAGGAAGGTGCAGGGAAGGCCTCGTCCGTATGCGCCCAGGAAGGACCAGCCTAGGGGGCGTGCAAGGGAGAACAACACACCCCCTAGGTATGATTTCGTGATAGAGTTGGCAGAGCTGATCGCCATCCCTGCCGTGGCTGCAAGACTCCGAGTACCAGAGAAAACCGACAAGGTACTTGGAGGGAGGAAGGACGAGTGGTGTGAGTTCCATCAGGCTTATGGACACACGCTCCGATCCTGCCTGACGTTGGGGCATCAACTTGCTGAGTTGGTGAAGACAGGATTCCTGACCAATTACCTGCGGGAGGCACAAGGTGATCGCGCTTCGGGGTCTCAGACAGGCGATCAGCAACACGAGGTCCCTATGCATGGGGACGTGAGGTGATGGAGGATGCAACGCTGGGGGGGCTCCTAGGCAGCTCAGGAGGAAGCTCCTCGTGAATCAGGCGTCGCCAGGGCGGTCATCGCCTATGAGAGGAAGGGGTCCATACAGAGTGGTTGAAGTGTTAGAGAGTGGAGCTTATTGGCTGGAGACTCTGCATGGAGCACCTATCCCCAGGACATGGAACGCTACACACTTGAGATTCTACTTCAGTTAAGTTATAAAGTAGATGCGTTCTTGCGCTGTACACACACTCAATGTATATACTGTAAATAGTTGAACAGATCAGGGGGCACTCTTTCCTGATGAGGGTTTTTAACGAGGCCACCCAAAAAAAAAAAAAAAAAAGATTTCAGTATACCAAGTGTGCACGTGTTTTCCAGTTTCAAGTCCTACTTGCCCCGGATGAAAGTGCAAGTGATCGGTTGGAGCCTGCTCGCCCCAGGCGCGAGTACGGACGACCGATAGGGGTCAACAAGAAAAACTCTTCTTCCCCAAAGCAAGACATCACCTTCGCGTTTAATCACTAAGAAGCAGAACGCGATCATTCATCGGTGCACCCAAAGGACGATCAGTCATCGGTGCACTCGAAGCAGAGCACTTGGTCGGTGCATGGTCATCGGGGTCTTGCTAACACGTGTTAAGCTGGGACCTAGGTTCCCAGCGAGAGCGTTACGCATGCGCCTCGCATGATTCCAGAAGAAGGTTGGTCATCGGGGTCATGCCAACACGTGTTAAGCTGGGACCCAGGCTCCCAGCGAGAGCGTTACGCATGCACCTCGCATGATTCCAAACCAGAAGAAGGGGAGTTGCCCACTCAAAGGGCGTGCGGTGATACCATGCAGGCAGGGATGCGCCTAGCGAGTGCGCTTAGACAGCCACCCCTGGTGCTCCCCTGGGAGCATGCACCCACTCAGATAAAAAGTCCTCACCCTCGACTTTATACAGCGGGGTGCAGGCGAGAGAAAGTCCTCTCCCTCGACTTCGTACAGCGAGGCATGGGCCAGATAAAAAGTCCTCACCCTCGACTTTATACAGCGGGGTGCAGGCGAGAGAAAGTCCTCTCCCTCGACTTCGTACAGCGAGGCATGGGCCAGATAAAAAGTCCTCACCCTCGACTTTATACAGCGGGGTGCAGGCGAGAGAAAGTCCTCTCCCTCGACTTCGTACAACGAGGCATGGGCTAGATAAAAGGTCCTCACCCTCGACTTTATATAGCGGGGTGCAGGCAGAGAAAAGTCCTCTTCTCTGCTTTTTACAGCAAGGTTGAGGCGAGATAAAAGGTCCTTACCTCGACTTAGTATAGCGAGGCTGAGGCGAGAGGAGAAAGACCTCACCTCGACTTCTTACAGCGAGGCTGAGGCAAGAGGGGTCATCGAGAAGCATTCCCCAAAACACAGGCGTCATCCCTGGCGTTCGGGCCTTCTATGGAACTAGCGCTGGAGTGACACAGAAGTAATGCGAAAACTGAAGCGCGGTGACTGATCGGTGGTGCGCTAACATGCTAGTCGGTGGTCGGTAGCAAAGCTCTGAGTATGAAAGCTTCCCCAAACGAGCTCTTGGGCAATCAGTCGAAACATTTGGACACCATCAGGTCAGTCATCCAACATGAATTTATGCATAAAAACTGTTAAAGAGAATGCTAAGGTACAGTCGGTCGCCATCAAGTTAGAGGCCAAGTTTGAAGGGTCACAGTGAGATCGCGCTGGAGCCTAAGCCAGTTTATTAGTTGGCCACATGCAGAGTGAGTTAAAGGTGGAGAGAGAGAAAGGCAGCTGAGAAAAAGAGATTACACAAAGGGAGAAGTCGCAAGGGAAGAAGCTCAAAGAGGAGGAATGAGCTGGCCATCAACAACTGAATGGTGGAGGCTAGGTTGGGTAGAGTCCAAGTCTGGAAGGACGCAGTGAACTTGCTGCCAGCCCATGGAACCCATCTATCAGAGCCTCAGCACTAGCAGCCATGGTCTCAGGTACATCGGCTTCGAGCTCCTTCTTCTCTTTGGCAACGAAGACCACTTAGTCTCTTCGCTGAGAACAAGTTCACATCTCGAGACTGGGGGGCTTGTGATCCGGTCGGTCATCGGTATCCGATGGCGTCAGCAGCAGATGACCACGTGGGCCAGTCACAGAGCAACACGTGGCATGAGATAGCAGATGAACCAGGGGGGAGATCGACTCCTACAAGAGCGCCTCGAAGCAGAGAGCGAGAGTGATGAAGCACCGATCAGTCATCGGTGTATACAGAGTGATCAGTCATCGGTGCATGCAGAGTGATCAGTCGTCGGGGGTTCCTTGCCAACACGTGTTAAACTGGGACCCAGGCTCCCAGCGAGAACGTTACTCAAGGACCTCGCCTGATTCCATAAGCAGAGCATGACAACGTGAAGAAGCGCCATCGGACATCGGCCAGGATGAGAGATACCTCGGTCATCGGTGTGTGTCGAGGTGACATCGGCCGCGCGATGTGAACAACGCAACCAATGATCAGTAAAGCGCCCAGAGGCAGGGAATGGCCTTAGTCGCGAGACGACCACGCATGAAGATGAGAAGACGCAGTTAGATGCAGAATCCTGCTGGGACAAGAACCCATCAAGGTTAGAGTCTCCCAGTGGGGTTGCATGTCTGCCACGTGGATGGTGAAGATGATCCCAGACAATAGGTAGGGCAGATAGGCACAGAAGTCGAGGGGTACAGAGGTACCCACATAGCCTCCCCTGTCAGACTTTGCACTCAAGTGAAGAAGGCTGGCACGCAAGGTAGCCCTGGGGAGTAGAAACGACAGTGCAGAGTAATCAAGTGGCCCTAGAGGTAGCCAGTAGGGGCTACGCGGGTTTATATGAGGGAGAAGAACACCAAACCAAGTATGCAGTCTTTACCTCAGAATACACAACACAAAACCAAGGACACTCAGTTTTCGAATCAAAGAGGACTGAAGGCACACACACACGGGTCTCACGCAGAGAGATCCGAGAGAGAGTTTTGGTGTTCCCGTTGCCTGACTTGAGCGTCGGAGCTACAACGGCCGCTAGAGGCGCCGTCTGTGTGTTTTGCAGGCATCGTTCGGAGTTCCGGTGAAGGTTCCTGGAGCCTCCTTGCAGAACGCGCAGCAGTTAGAAAGCTAGACGAAGGAGTGACGAGGCATTTTCCCCACGCTCAAGTCTGCGGCGAGATCAAAATGAATGTCAAGTCAGCATTCCTAAATGGATTTCTTGAAGACGAAATTTATGTTGAGCAACCTAAAGGTTTCATTGTGGAAGAAAAAAAAGACAAAGTTTATAGGTTGTCTAAAGCTATTTATGACTTAAAAGAGGCTCAAAGAGCATGGTATAGCCGAATTGGTAATTATCTTTTCAGTTTAGGCTTTGACAAAAGTCTTTCAGGATCTGCACTATCCAAAGGTGTTGAATGGAGATTAAGCAAAGTGAGGATGAAAAGAAAATTGCAGATTTGTTTACCAAGCCACTTCTAGCTAGCAAGTTTGAATACTTAAGACAAAAGATTGGAGTTTGCAGTCAAAAAATCAAAGAGGAGTGTTAGATATTATGATTTTGTAACTGCACATAAATACACCTAACTGCATATGACTTTTTATTTTTCTTGTTTCAATTGTTAGAATAAATATTTCTAAGTAACTACTTATAAACATTTAGGAGTCAGTTACTGTAAGTATTATTAATGTAATTGTTAGTAAAGATAATATCAAAGGTTGCTTTTGCTATCAAAGAATACCTTGGCTGCTTTTGCCACACGATAGTGCGCATTCACCCACCCAACGAATAGATGTTCGTAGTTGCTTTCATTATAGGGTGAAAAGAAAATCCTTTCAGCGAATCTTTAATTTGTAACCGAGATGAAAATTTGACGAAGGTTCATATAGAAGCCAAGGAAGTCATGAAGAAGAAAAGAGCTACCAAACCTAGTTCAAACAATAGAGAACTAAAAGGGATGAGGAAATACCCGTGGGATGACCCACTAAGACACAATACACACCTTATATCTCCTAGAGGAGGAGTCACCCTTACCCCTCTCTATCTGCCTCCCACGAAACTATACAAGCAGATAATTATGTAAATTGAAGACTTAGGTAACTATAATTAATTGACTGTTTACTGGGCTCGAATCATGTATAGAGTGGTTTGATTTCCATAAGGCTCATGGACATGACAAAAATGCATTCTATAATCTAACTAACTAGTTGACCAAACTGTCCAATGAAGTACACTTATGTTAGTATAAGGAACCAATAAGGAAGTCTAGACAAATAAGAAGGGAGTCGCCAGATCACTGCCAACTAAAAGACCAATGGAAATGGGTGATGAGCATGAGAAACCCATCTTAGGTGATTTCAATACCTTCTCAAGGGATTTGCAAGGGGAGGTGCAACAAGCTCGAGGAAAAAGTGATATATGCAAGCAATATTGTCCCTGGATACAAAAGACACTAGTTTATCACCCACAATTTCTTTTTCAAAGATTGACCTTGAGGATGTTGTGCCCCACGACATTGACCTAATAATGATATCTATGGTGATGATGGAAGGAATGAACACAAGGTTTTAATAGATCAAGGTCACTCGGTTGATGTCTTGTTTTGGGATACTTTTGTGGGACTGCATGTCCCAAAGGACCAACTCAAACCATTTGATGGAGTCTTGGTTGGTTTCTTGGGTGAAGAGGTAGAGGTTTATGACATGTGGACCTTCATACAACGTTCACAGATGGTGAGCCAGCAAGTACCATAATGATTAGGTATATCATGGTGAAAGCACTCTCAATTTACAACCTTCTTTTTGGGTGACCTTCCCTCAATAAGTTGGAGGTAGTCCTTTCTATGTTGCACCTGGAATTCAAGTTTCCATCCTTGAATGGCAAGGTAGTAACCTTGAAGGTAGATCAAAGGATGACTCGAAAATGTTATCTTTTAGAACAATATGCACGCACATCCACTGGTGCAGAAAGGCTAAAGAAGGGCGGCTATTTTACATTTATGAAAGCGGCTATAGAGCCGCATTTGATAAACACGCATTCGTAAATCGAAGAGATAAGAAGGTGGCTATACAGCCGCATTTGTAAATGCTATTTATGAGGGCAACTATGTGATTAGTCGCATTCATAAATGTTATTTACAAGGGTGGCTATATGTGTTAGCCACTCTTGTATATTGTTCTGAATGAGGGTTTACGGGTTTAGGGTAATGTATTTATGAGGGCGGCTATTACCTTAGCTGCACTCGTAAATAACATTTACAAGGGAAACAATTGTTGCATCAAGATGTGGCAATCATGAGACTTCAAATCTTGCATTGACACTAGATTCTTCACATTTGAGGAATGTCCTTATGGAACTTTCACACCCTTTAGACATTGACAAAATCTAATTTTTTCATCTTTTGACATGGAATAACAGGCTGGGAGCAAATATGTACACTTATCCATTTCTATGGGTGCCAACTCGCCTCGTATATTCATCTCAATCATATCTAAATGAGCATTTAGACCATCCTTCGTCTTCCCGTTAATGTTAAGAAGTATACCAATTAAGCTATCACACACATTCTTCTCAACATGCATTACATCTATACAATGTCTGACTTCTAACCTCGACCAGTACGAAAGATCAAAGAAGATTAATTTTTTCTTCCAAACGTTTGTCACAGATGACTTGTTTTTTTGGACTTACCGAAGGTGTGGTGTAAGGACCTGTAAAATTAAATTGGAATAAAAGGAATATATTTTAAATGAATTCTAAGTATGTTTTTATTTAAAATAAAAAGGAAGGAAAGTGTAGCTTAGAAGACTATGAGATCGCCTGGTTAGTACATAATCGCTTGTCGCCTAGACTACACATGAACGCCAATCGCCTGTAGTGTACATGATCGCCAATCGCCTATGGTGCACATGATCGCCGAAAGTGCACTCAGTATGTGGTCAAGATACTGGATCAACCATAGTGGGTTCCAAAAAACCACGCGTATCAAGGTGTGGGTTAAGCCTTAGATATGCTGTGCATGCGAAGCTCTATGCTTGAGCATAAGAAATCGTTCTTAGTGTTGCATCCATGGGCGCACGAGGAGTAGTGTTGATCTACTCTTGGAAATGTGAAGCTACCGACGTCACCAAGTCATGTGGAGATGATACCTTGGACGTAACATAGTGGGATGAAGAACCTTCAGCAAGGCGTGGTGATGTGTCGTCGGGCATCGCCAGGGCGCGAGACGTGCGGGCATCGCCAGGGCGCGAGGCATGCGGGCATCGCCAGGGCGCGAGACCTGCGGGCATCGCCAGGACGCGAGACATGCGGGCATCGCCAGGGCACGAGACATGCGGACATCGCTAGGGCGCGAGGCATGCGAGCATCGCCAGGGCGCGAGACCTGCGAGCATCGCCAGGACGCGAGACATGCGGGCATCGCTAGGGCGCGAGACATGCGGACATTGCCAGGGCGCGAGGCATGCGGGCATCGCCAGGGCGAGACATCGGTCGTCTTCCAGAGAAAGACATCGGTCGTCCGCCAGGATGAGTCATCGGTGGAAGGTTATCGCGCAATGTCGAGTTTCACACGGATAAGGTGGGACCCAGGCTCCCAGCATGAGACGTCCTACACGCGCGACACGTAGACAAAAATGGTGGTTCAGAATAGTGACATCAGAGAGTTGGCATGCGCAGAGACACACGTGGCCGTACTGTTCAGGGAAGCGTGCACGCAAGCTTTCCTGCAGAGTGGGTGGTGGCAGCGGCAATTGTGGACAAGTTGGTTTAGATTCAAAAACTCACTTCTGAGAGGAAAAGAAGGTTGCAGTGGTTCAAGAGTGACAGAGTGAGTTTACCTTCATCCTTCTCTTTTCTCTCCTTCGCGCTGCGATTCAGGCATCCTCAAGCACCAGTACGACGAGCGACGACTGCCTTTGGATACTTGGGGAGTTCTCTGTGAGTTTTCCGTCAGGACGCTAGAACAGAGTTAAGGCATCTTTAAGCTTCGGTGGGTTTTGGAGCTCTTGGTGTTTTGCGCAAGTTCAGGTAAGGGAAGCTAGTTTTGTTTTCAATAAAACCTTAAGCTAGAAGATTCTGATGTTTGGGTGACGTGATCGCCGGTTTTAATGCAAATTTCGAAATCCCCTGTTTTAGTGTCGTTTTGAAATTGTTTGAGATTGAAAGGTGAAATGCATATGATATTCGAAAATCTGAACTTTGGTATGATGGTTTTTGTGATTGGGATTGTTTAAGAAAAGATTCAAAATATTATATGATGGAATTGTGCTTTTACGTGTGGTATGATGTACTGAATGTTGTGAATGTGGGATCAAGGCATAGTATTTTCAGGAAAGAAAATACCGTGTAAGATCGTGTAGGATGTGCATTGATCGGTGATTTCTATAATGAGATATCCTGACTCTCCTGATATAATGGAATCATATAGATGAAGTTATTCAGGCGTTGAGAGTCGATGGAGGTTCATACCTATGGGTAAGTTGTTTGAAAGATAACTACTTGACCTGTTGTGTGGATTCACCCTGTCATACTAGGAGAGTGATGAGATTGAGATTGAGATTATGTTGATGCGCATAGCTGTGGGAACTTTACAGCAGTGTAGTATGACAGGTGCAGATCTCTGAGTCTAGTCAATGCACGTGTCTTCCGGAAGTAGTGTCAAGTGTCTGTGTGTGATGAGTCAGTGGAAGTCTGACGTGAGAAATGAGAAACATTGAAATTGATAGACACTTGATGGATTATGTGAATTGAACGACTCTTGAGGAAATTGTGAAATATGTGATTACTTGATGGTCATGTGAAGGGAATGAGAAAGTTGATGGTTTTTACGTGGGTGTCTTAAATTTGTTTTATCTTGATTTTAAAGTTTCATATCTAAATTCTCTTTCAAATATCTAGCTTACCCTGCGTTTTTGTTTTGTGGATGTTTTCTTAATCCTGTGATAATCGTGTATAATTTACACGGGAGCAGATGATGTTGCAGGAAGTAAAGCTCCTCAGTGAGTGGTCGCCGGAAGGAGATCGCCTGTTTCTGTTTCTGTTAGGCGATCGCCTGTTTTCTGTTTCTGATAGGAGATCGTCTGTTTTCTGTTAGGAGATCGCCTGTTTTTCTATTTTGCTGTATTTTGTTTAAGTTTGGAAAACTGACTGCATATGTATTAAACTCCCTGTGAGGAGAAATTTCATTATATATATATATATATATATATATATATATATATATATATATGTTCACTTCGATATTATTGTTTTACCTTTATTTCATTATATAAATATGAAAAGAATTTGGCGGGATGTTACATGTGGTCTATGTTATTTACCTTTTTGTAAACCTTAACACCAGTGGTCAAGATACTGGATCAACCATAGTGGGTTCCAAAAACCACGCGTATCAAGGTGTGGGTTAAGCCTTAGATACGCTGTGCATGCGAAGCTCTATGCTTGAGCATAAGAAATCGTCCTTAGTGTTGCATGCATGGGCGCACGAGGAGTGGTGCTGATCTACTCTTGGAAATGTGAAGCTACCGACGTCACCAAGTCATGTGGAGATGATACCTTGGACGTAACATAGTGGGATGAAGAACCTTCAGCAAGGCGTGGCGATGTGTCGTCGGGCATCGCCAGGGCGAGAGACATGCGGGCATCGCCAGGGCGCGAGACATGCGGGCATCGCCAGGGCGAGAGACATGCGGGCATCGCCAGGGCGAGAGACATGTGGGCATCGCCAGGGCGCGAGACATGCGGGCATCGCCAGGGAGCGAGGCATGCGGACATTGCCAGGGCGAGAGACATGCGGGCATCGCCAGGGCGCGAGACATGCGGGCATCGCCAGGGCGCGAGACATGCGGGCATCGCCAGGGCGCGAGACATGCGGACATCGCCAGGGCGCGAGGCATGCGGGCATCGCCAGGGCGAGACATCGGTCGTCTTCCAGAGAGAGACATCGGTCGTCCTCCAGGGAGAGACATCGGTCGTCCTCCAGGGAGAGACATCGGTCGTCTTCCAGGGAGAGACATCAGTCGTCCGCCAGGATGAGTCATCGGTGGAAGGTTATTGCGCGATGTCGTGTTTCACACAGATAAGGTGGGACCCAGGCTCCCAGCATGAGACGTCCTGCATGCGCGACACGTAGACAGAAAGGGTGTTTCAGAATAGTTAGCGTCAAAGAGTTGGTGTGCGCAAAACCCACGTGGTCATACTGTTCAAGGAAGTGTGCACGCAAGCTTTCCTGCAGAGTGGGTAGTGGCAGCGGCAATTGTGGACAAGTTGGTTTAGATTCAAAAACTCACTTCTGAGAGGCAAAGAACGTTGCAGTGGTTCAAGAGTGACAGAGTGAGTTTACCTTCATCCTTCTCTTTTCTCTCCTTCGCGCTGCGATTCAAGCATCCTCAAGCACCAATACGACGAGCGACGATTGCCCTTGGACTCCTGGGAAGTTCTCTGCGAGTTTTCTGATCAGGACGCTAAAACGGAGTTCGGGTATCCTTAAGTTCGGTGGGTTAGAGCTCGTAGTGAGATTCTACGCAAGTCCAGGTAAGGGAAGCTAGCATTTTCGTTTATAAAAACTTTAGGCGAGTAGGTTCTGAAGTGAGGGCGACGTGGTCGCCAATTTCATATTCCTTTTCACAATGCTCTGTTTTTATGTGTGGGGCGACGTGATCGCCGGTTTTAATGTTGTTTTCAAACTCCCCTATTTTAGTGTCGCTTTGAACTTGTTGAGATTGAAATGAAAAATGTATATGCTATTCGAAAACCTGAACGGTGGTATGCTTGCTTTTATGAGTGGGGTTGTTTATGAAAAGATTCAAAGTATTCTATGATGGAATTGTTCTTTATGTGTGGTATGATGTATGGAATGTGGTGAATGTGGGATCAAGGCATAGTATTTTAAGGAAAGAAAATACCGTGTAAGATCGTGTAGAGTGTGCATTGACCGGTGATTCGTTTATTATGAGATATCCTGACTCTCCTGATATAATGGAATCATATAGATGAAGTTATTCAGGCGTTGAGAGTCGAAGGAGGTTCATATGTATGGGTGAGTTGTTTGAAAGAGAACGAGCTTGACCCGTTGTATGGATTAACCCTGTCATGCTAGGATAGTGATGATATTGAGATTCATTTATACGCTTGTGAATGTGTGTGATTTCACAGCGACCCTGTGAATGTGTGTGATTTCACAGTGGTGCAGTATGACAGGTGCAGATCTCTGAGTCTAGTCAATGCACGTGTCTTCCGGAAGTAGTGTCAAGTGTCTATGTGTGATGAGTCAGTGGAAGTCTGACGTGAGAAATGAGAAACATTGAAATTGATAGACACTTGATGGATTATGTGAATTAAACGACTCTTGAGGAAATTGTGAAATATGTGATTACTTGATGGTCATGTGAAGGGAATGAGAAAGTTGATGGTTTTTACGTGGGTGTCTTAAATTTGTTTTATCTTGAATTTAAAGTTTCATATCTAAATTCTATTTAAAAATATCTAGCTTACCCTGCGTTTTTGTTTTGTGGATGTTTTCTTAAACCTGTGATGATCGTGTATAATTTACACGGGAGTAGATGATGTTGCAGGAAGTAGAGCTCCTCAGTGAGTGGTCGCCGGAAGGAGATCGCCTGTTTTATGTTTTGCTGTATTTTGTTTAAGTTTTGGAAACTGACTGGTTATGTATTAAACTCCCTGTGAGGAGAAATTTCATTATATATATATATATATATGTTCACTTCGATATTATTGTTTTACCTTTATTTCATTATATAAATATGAAAAGAATTTGGCGGGATGTTACAGGAAGAATGATCGATTTATGTGGATTGAGGAATATGAAAATGACTTGTAAAGTTGAAAGAGCATTTTTCCAATGAACTAGTTCTTGTGAAACCATGGAAGCGAACACCATTGCAGTTGTACATAACCCTAACCGAGTGAGTCATTAGTTTGACCTAAGTCCAAGAAATTAGAGGAGAACATAAGCGTGTATATTTTATGAGCAAAGTTTTGGAAGGGGCTGAGCTACGACATAAAAAATTAGAAAATGTGGTGTCAGTTGTGGTGGTGATAGCTTGCTGGCTATGTCACTACTTCCAAAGTTATACAGTAGTTTTCCAAATGGATTTACCAATAAAACAAGTGCTTCGTAAACCTGATGTAGTAGGTCGATCGACAAAGTGGGTTGATTGAGCTATCTGAGTATGATTTGAAATACGATTGACATGGAATTGTAAAGGGGCAAGTTCCGAACGACTTAATCACTAAGCTGACCCTTCATTTTAAAAGCTCAGAGTTACTGGTGAATGGATGTATCTTGTCAATAGATGGGTCGTCTAACATCAAAGGAGGTGGAACAAGAATTATTCTTGAAGGACCTGACAAAGTACTTATGGAGAAATGTTTGAGATTCTTGTTCAAAGCCAATAACAATCAAACAAAATATGAGGCATTCATGGTAGGGATGTTGTTGCTAAGGAAATGGGAGCATCAGGCCTTATGGCGAGAAGTGGTTAACAATTAGTCACGAGGTAGGTATATAGGGGCTTTCAGGCACAAGATTCCTATCTTGCCCAATATATGAGGTATGTACATTCCCTAGCTGAATATGTTGAATCCTTTGAACTACTATATGTTCTCAGGGATCAGAATGCTAGGGAAAATTTGTTGTCCAAGTTTACCAGTAGCAAAGGGTCATGCGAGCACTAATCAATCATATAGGAAACCTTGTTTGGGTGTAACCATGGGGACAGAGCATGAGCAAGTTTTAACCTTACAATTTCTAAGGAGGAAACATGAATTAGCCCTATTATGTGATTCTTATCCAATGGGATATAACCATTGGATTCCCAAAAGGCTAAGGAATTGAGGAAAAGTGCTTCCAGGTTTAAATGGTGGATGATTACCTCTTTCGCCACGGATAGTTTAGGTCGTTGTTACAATGTCTCAATAAAATTGAATCTGAACATATTTTGTCTAAACTATATAAAGGTATTTGTGGAAGTCGTATTGGTGGAGGAGCTTTAACTTGTGATAGTGGCAGATTTAAAATTCTTTTCTCAACAAGCAGACTGAGTCAACTGTTGTACATCTGAGAGTTGTCGTATCTACAAGAGATTAATGTTTACCACAATAGTAATAACTTTCAAGATGAAGTGAATTTAAAAATTAGTTTTCATATAATTTTATAAATAATTGAAATAGATATATAACAATAATCTCTTTCATTATTTTTTATTTATGAATACTATGTCTGTTAAAGTTCATTGTTCCTTATGGTCAAATCAAGTCAATTTATTGCATGAGGTTATATAGAACTATAAAATATCTCAATCAATTCCTTGTATCATAATAAATTTTTTATGCACTAAGATAAAATAGTTCAACCGTATTCCCAACTCCAAGGCTCTGTGGGCATTAAGATTTGTGGCTGATTTGATAGGTTTCAGATTTATGTACTCTCCTTTCAACCTTATTCATGCTTCAAGGACATCAATGGTCATTCCTTACCATTAAACATTAAGCATACTATCAAATCGATTGTACTTGACTTAAATAAAAAATGCATTTATAAAAAATAATAACTTAAAAAATATCACATTGTTTTTTCAAACCCAAGAAGATAAGTTTAGCAGCTCATAACCCTAAACCCTAAATCTTACAATGAATGCTCAAGAATGAGAAGTTGAAGAACAACAAATATGGATCCCTGAATGTTGTTGGCTAGCTTAGGCTTTTAGTACTTTCCTTCAGAGTTTGTCTCTACTTCCGCCTTGAGGCTTGATCTAATCACCAGATATGACTTTTCTAAGCTTAGGCAGTATGAGCCCTTGATATGAGCTCTTGTGCTCTTCAACCCTTGTTCCCCTCTTCCTTTTGATGCTTAGAATGAGGCCCAAGGGTCTCTATTAGAAAGGGGTTTCAATAAATTCAACTTTCGCTCAGCCAATTGGTTTTCTGCTTGCTAAAGAAATCTTTTGGGCTTCAAGCCCATTTCTAGGCTTCTTAGGATTTAGGGATTGACTGGGATTCATTTCAAGTTGAGTCAAACATATCCCCTTATTATCCATGAAGTCTTCTTGGGCTTGGGATTGGATCCAAATGAATCTCAATTTTCTTTATTTTGACTTAGGTTGGCTTCAATCCTTTATAGGGCGAATCTAAGTTTTCTTCATGGTGAAAGACTCTTTGTGCTCAATTCATTTGAATTCGCTTAACCTTTTATACTCTGGATCGCTCAATGCGTGACATTGACGCTCAATGATTTGGGAAGTTTGTTTGAAGCTTGCTCTCTAGATTCAATCCGTTGAGTCATTCTTCATGCGCTGGGTGAATTGGTCTTTTATGATTTTGTTGTTGTTTTTCTCTTCTTTTTTTTTCAAGATTTCTTCCATTTCTTCTTTTTCTTTTCCTCTCTAAATCCAACTTGTTTTGTAGGGGTTTTGCATGCTTTTAGATCACTTTTCCATATTATTGTCTCACTTTGAGACAAGATAGTATGAATTTTGCGAAGAAGTATGACAAGTTTTAAAGACATGATGATTCACATCTAGATCTTGCTGAGAATATCCATTCTATAAGCACCCCTTGGCCATTCCACACTTAGGGCATTGACATACTCGGACCCTTTCCACCAGCAGTTTGGTAGTTGAGACACTTGGTAGTAGTGATTGAATATTTCATTAAGTGGGTTGAGGTTGAACCCTTAGCTATTATTTCCACATCAAAGGTGAAGAACTTTATGTGAAAGAATATCGTGTGTCGGTTTGGTGTTTTGAAAGTTCTAATATCAGATAATGGTACGCAATTTACAAGCAATAATGTTAGGCAAATGTGTGAAGAATTGAAAACTTAGCAAGTTTTTTCTTTTGTAGAACACCTTCAAAATAATTGTTCCAGTCGGTTGACCTGGTCACTGTTGACGTTGAAGGCGAGCACTGACTCCGCTTGCCTCTATTGGAATCTGCACTTCTTTGCTATTGCGCTTTGAATGTGGCTTCGTTGAGACAGAGGGTGCCCTACCTGTTGATTGCACTCCAACGATAAAATCAGTACAGGGCTAATAAGAATAAGAAGTATGTGGTTTCAGTATTCGAAAAAGCGTACCTTCACCTAGGATCTCAAGTCCCTTTTATAGAGTACCACTAGGTTACCTCTGGTAACCACCTTCCTCATGAGAATCTTATCTCGAGTGAGAGTATATTCAATGGGAGAGAATTTTGTTATAGTATGTATAATCTTAACAGCACAACTGGGCAGAATCTTATCTCCTTGGAGTTCATAAAATCTTAACAGAATAACCACCTGGGTACCAATTCGGGTAACCACTCTCGAGGTCCAATCTGTTCCAAGCAGGCCCACATGCCCTCACATACCATGCATATATCCTTACGTATCATGCATGCAAATTGTTCTATCTAACCCTAACGCACTTGGGCTTAGGCAGACAGAAGACGTTTTACTTATGTTTGACCCAAATGGACTAAATGCACCCCTAAGCCCATTAACACATGTTTCGCTGACCTACCAAGTCCTGTATATGAACATTTATACTAAATGTATGCATGAGTGTTAATATGCACATACCTGAGCCCAGTTGTGTGGCCCATCTACTCGACCCAACCGCCGAGTTGACCTGCCCATTGCAGACGTTGATGTCCGACCACCGAGCACTAAGCTCTGGTCCAATACAATAATGGAAAGGACTAAATTGTAAATTGAATAATACTCCGAGGGTTGAAAGAGGCAAATTTATTCAGCAAAAGGGTGTTGGCCATAAGAAGTGGCGAGGGTCATATGGTTCTATACCGACCAGTCCTCAGACACCAAGAACAGCTAGTAAAGGTGAGCCACGTCAGTCGGGCCCCACAGCATGGGCCAAAGCCACGTGGGATGGACCCCGCAGGTAGTATGAACTAGTGAGATTATTAGCCGTTAGCATGTCGATCACCAGAGTGGACTGAGGTGTCCTCGTCACTCAGCAGGGTGATGAGTCCTCGACAATTGGGTGCGACGATCTGACATCGGTCTTGGATATTTCGAACAATAGAACTAGAATATCTACAATGGGTCTTAAGAGAAGACCAGTTATCAGTAAAAAGCCCAGAGGTAGGGAGAAGCCTAAGTCACGAAGTGCCCATGCGTGTGGCAGGGAAAGCACAGTTAGGTGTAGAGTCTTGAAGGGTCAAGTACTCATCAGGATTAGGGTTTCCTAGCGAAGCTACATGCATTGCACGTGAATAGTGAAGGCACTCCCAGGACAGGTGGCCACAGAGACTAGGTGCACGAGGGGGTACCCAGGTGGCCATCCTGTTAGAATTTGCACTTCAGTTAAGGAAACCTTACGTGCTAGATCACCCTAAGTTTGGGTGATAGCGGCGCGAGGGTATTCTAGTAAACCCTAAATATGGGTAGCGGCGCAGAGGAAACTCTAGACTATATAAAGGGTAGTTGATCCTGCCGCGAACTTGAACGTGGAGTATGTGCCTTGTCACTCCTTCGTCTAGCCCTCTGCAACCGCGTGTTCTGCAAGAATGCTCCAAGAACCTTCTCTCGAACTCCCAACGATGCCAGCAAAATGTAAGGACCTAGAAAATTTTATTGGAATGAAAGTGATATATTTTAAGTGAATTCTAAGTATGTTTTTATTTAAAATAATAAGGAAGGAAAGTGTAGCTTAGAGGTCTACAAGATCGCCGTTGTTGAAGACGGAGGCGACCTCCGACTTCTCTGGTACATGATCGCCAATCGCCTATGGTGTACATGATCGCCGAAAGTGCACTTAGTATGTGGTCAAGATGCTGGATCAACCATAGTGAGTTCCAAAAACCACGCGTATCAAGGTGTGGGTTAAGCCTTAGATACGCTGTGCATGCGAAGCTCCATGCTTGAGCATAAGAAATCTTCCTTAGTGTTGCATGCATGGGCGCACGAGGAGTAGTGCTGATCTATTCTTGGAAATGTGAAGCTACCGACGTCACCAAGCCATGTGGAGGTGATACCTTGGACATAACATAGTGGGATGAAGAACCTTCAACAAGGCGTGGCGATGTGTCATAAGTCATCGCCGGGATGAGAGACACGCGGGCATTGCCAGGGCGAGAGACAGACGGTCATCGCCAGGATGAGGGACACATCGGTCGTCTTCCAGGGAGAGACATCGGTCGTCTTCCAGGGAGAGACATCGGTCGTCCTCCAGGGAGAGACATCGGTCGTCTTCCAGGGAGAGACATCGGTCGTCTTCCAGGGAGAGACATCGGTCGTCCTCCAGGGAGAGACATCGGTCGTCCGCCAGGATGAGTCATCGGTGGAAGGTTATCGCGCGATGTCATGTTTCACTCAGATAAGGTGGGACCCAGGCTCCCAGCATGAGACGTCCTGCACGCGCGACACGTAGACAGAAAAGGGTGTTTCAAAATAGTTGGCATCAGAGAGTTGGTATGCGCAGAGACACACGTGGCCATACTGTTCAAGGAAGTGTGCACGCAAGCTTTCCTGCAGAGTGGGTAGTGGCAGCGGCAATTGTGGACAAGTTGGTTTAGATTCAAAAACTCACTTCTAAGAGGCAAAGAACGTTGCTGTGGTTCAAGAGTGACAGAGTGAGTTTACCTTCATCCTTCTCTTTTCTCTCCTTCGCGCTGCGATTCAGGCATCCTCAAGCACCAGTACGACGAGCGACGACTGCCCTTGGACTCCTGGGAAGTTCTCTACAAGTTCTCCAAACCGGACGCTAAAACAGAGTTAAGGCATCTTTAAGCTTCGGTGGGTTTTGGAGCTCTTGGTGCTTTTGCACAAGTTCAGGTAAGGGAAGCTAGCATTTTCGTTTATAAAAACTTTAGGCGAGTAGGTTCTGAAGTGAGGGCAACGTGGTCGCCGGTTTCATATTCTTTTTCACGATGCTCTGTTTTTATGTGTGGGGCGACGTGATCGCCGGTTTTAATGTTGATTTCGAACTTCCCTGTTTTAGTGTCGTTTGAAACTGTTTGAGATTGAAATGTGAAATGCATGTGATATTCAAAAATCTGAACCGTGGAATGATTGTTGCTGTGATTGGAATCGTTCATTTAAGTGTTGTATGATGTGTTGAATGTTGTGAATGTGGAATCAAGGCATAGTATTTTCAGGAAAGAAAATACCGTGTAAGATTGTTGTAGAATGTGCATTGATCGGTGATTTCTATAATGAGATATCCTGACTCTCCTGATATAATGGAATCATATAGATGAAGTTATTCAGGCGTTGAGAGTCGATGGAGGTTCATATGTATGGGTAAGTGGTTTGAAAAATAACCACTTGACCTGTTGTATGGATTCACCCTGTCATACTAGGAGAGTGATGAGATTGAGATTGAGATTATGTTGATGCGCATAGCTGTGGGAACTTTACAGCAATGTAGTATGGCAGGTGCAGATCTCTTAGTCTAGTCAATGCACGTGTCTTCCGGAAGTAGTGTCAAGTGTCTATGTGTGATGAGTCAGTGGAAGTCTGACGTGAGAAATGAGAAACTTTGAAATTGATAGACACTTGATGGAATTATGTGAATTGAACGACTCTTGAGGAAATTGTGAAATATGTGATTACTTGATGGTCATGTGAAGGGAATGAGAAAGTTGATAGTTTTTACGTGGGTGTCTTAAATTTGTTTTATCTTGATTTTAAAGTTTCATATCTAAATTCTCTTTAAAATATCTAGCTTACCTTGCGTTTTTGTTTTGTGGATGTTTTCTTAAACCTGTGATGATCGTGTATAATTTACACGGGAGCAGATGATGTTGCAGGAAGTAGAGCTCCTCAGTGAGTGGTCGCCGGAAGGAGATCGCCTGTTTTCTGTTTCTGTTAGGAGATCGCCTGTTTTCTATTTCTGTTAGGAGATCGCCTGTTTTTCTATTTTGCTGTATTTTGTTTAAGTTTGGAAACTGACTGGATATGTATTAAACTCCCTGTGAGGAGAAATTTCATTACATATATATATATATATATATATATATATATATATATATGTTCACTTTGATATTATTGTTTTACCTTTATTTCACTATATAAATATGAAAAGGATTTGGCGGGATGTTACACAAAACAACACAGACGGTGCCTCTAGCGGCCGTGTGCACTCCGACGCTCAAGTCAGGCAACAGAACCACCAAAAACTCTCTCTGAATCTCTTTGTGAGACTCGTGTGTGCTCTCAGATCCACTTTCTCTCTCTATAACTGAATTCTATTATCACTGTGCAACGTGTATAAACGTGCTCACAATGACTCAGAAATGTGTGTAACTCTGTAAAACTGTAAAAACTGTAAAACGTGTATAAACTCTGTGTACCTTACATGACGTGGAGTGCTTTTATACCTGGGCCGCGCCTCTCTCTCAGATGGTGACACGTGGAGGCATGTAACTTACATCTAACCGTACACGTGTCACACCTGAAGGGCCTTTGTGCTTTCTCTGTGCGCCTAAGTTATCCCCTTGCTGAGTAACTTAGCGCGTTTCTTCCCTCTGAGTGAGTCGCATGCTCCCAGGAGAGCACTAGGGGTGGCTGGTCTAGACACACTCGCCAGGCGTTGCACCCTGCATGCATGATCTCACTGTACAGTGCCATGCACGTAATGGGTTAAAAGAGTCACTGATCACTGACCAACTTACTAGCTCTCTTGTACCATCCTCATGCATGATCCTACTGGCGAGCAGCTCTTCTTCTTCTGGTTCGGAATCATGCGAGGTGCATGCGTAACGCTCTCGCTGGGAGCCTGGGTCCCAGCTTAACTGCGTGTTAGCAAGAAACCCCGATGACCATGCACCGATGACTGATCAGTGCTTCTTGCGTAACGCTCTCTCTGGGAGCCTGGGTCCCAGTTTAACTGCGTGTTAGCAAGAAATCCCGATGACCATGCACCGATGACAGATCAATGCTTCTTGCGTAATGCTCTCGCTAGGAGCCTGGGTCCCAGCTTAACTACGTGTTAGCAAGAAACCCCGATGACCATGCAGCGATGACTGATCTGTGCTTCTTTACTTCTTGCGTTTTGCTTCCCAGCGCTCATCTAGGCACTGATCTGCGGGTGGTAGTCACTTAGCAACTGACCACCGATCACCGTTCTGAGTGATCTCCTCCCTGATTCACCTACTATCTTATTCCACGTGTCACCCTGTGAATGGTCCACGTGGTCATCTGCTGCTGACGTCATCGACTACTGACGACCGACCGGATCAGTAGTAAAATACTTCACAAAGGTACGCAGTTTCTAGACCTAACACAGATACTGAATACACTTAGTGTGCTTGCCCTAGTTTTTGACTTGAGCGTCGGAGTGCAAACGGCCTTTAGGGCGCCCCTTTCTATCTTCCAGGTGCAGGTGGTTTTGAGACAGGGAAGCATAATTCAAGGTGAGGAAAGGAGGCGTGTGAGCATCGTAGAGTCAACCGACAGGAGAGTCAACCGGCAAGAACAGGTTCTATCATACTACCTCTTAGTCAACCACACATAAGATTAATGCACTTTCTTATAATATCAAGCAATTTTCATCCTTGAACTTGAACAAAAGAGTTCACACTAATCTTGATATATAGGCTTATGCTTTAATTATGTTCTCCATTTAGATGGTGGACTCATACCTCGAACCTAGAACGCAACAAGTCTTCACTTTTATTCAATTAAATATATTGTATAGATTCATCTTTAGATTTGAATAAAAACTATTTGATGTTTGTGTTGACCTAATTAGGCAAGTGTACCGAGTTAGAAGTAATAATTTGTCTCAAAAGGTGGATATGGAACCTATAAGGAACAATTCTATTAAAATCTTAATGTATAACAGTCACTAGATATTGAAATGGGTGTAATAAATTGTTTCAAGGTATATGAGCATTGTTTAAATAAAATTTGTTTTTAATTTAAGTAAAAACAAAGTAAATGATTATGAAAAGTTGATTGATAGAATTGTGATTGAAGTTAATCTTTATCACTCATTTATATTTTGGTAAATAAAAACATAAAAAAATTTTACTTAATTGATATTGATGCAACAAAAAGAGTATTCATATTGATTCCTCACATATCAAATTATTAGGATAATCTTCTAAACATTGATTCCTCAACTATTTAGCAGAAGTTCTTATCATTAGGCAAAAATGTTTAAAAATATTTGATACATAATAATCTATTCCTAGGATTAAAACACATCAAGTATTTTCGTTTAAGTCAGATCATTAAAAATACTTCCCAGTCAAATTCCAAAGTTCTAAATCAAGAATAAAAATTCAAGCTTTAAGCATAAAATGAAAATAACAATATCAAACAAGAGCAAAAAGATATATATAAATATCACCTTAATACATAGGAGTTTGAAACTATTACATTCAATCCTAAAGGAAAGGAATTAGCCACTCATGGTAGGCATTACATTCACCAAAAGATGATTGAAAGATAAAGAAGAAGATCCAGAGCGTTTCCCCTTGATGGCTGCCTCCTAGGGTTTCCCTCCTTCCCCATTTCACGATGCCTTACGCTCTTATTTAACCTAATTAGGTTTGGGCTAAGTGACATCTCTATTAATAATATATCCATTTGCTTTATCTCTCCTTAAATTTTTGAAAATAACCCAAAATTGAGGATAAATAATTTTATTAATCTCATAACTCCAAAATATATTATTATATTAAGATAAACCAGACCATGGTTCAATTATCAAAATAGCTTCATTCATTGGACAACAGATTAAATTAGAAACCTGATGCTTCCAACTTCAAATGCACCAAGATATAAATGCAATCAATTTTTAGGGTAACCAACTGTAACAATGAAATGACAATTTTAGTAAGAACTTCTCATATTCTCATAGGTGAGTGTTTTCCTCTCAATTTTCACTAAATCTTAACAAATCATAGTTTCCCTCTGTTTTTCTTGATATCAAAATCACATTAGAAACATGAATCTTCAGGTCTTTGATCCAAGTACTGGATTTGTATCTTTCGAAGTGAAAAACTGCATTGACTCGGCTTCAAGAGTAACACCAAAATTTTGAACTGTACTCTTTTCATCCATAGACTTCGTGTAAAATATACAATTATTCACTTCGTACGCTTTACAAGAAATGACATCAAACTTCAATCCAGCAGCCAACCAAGTCAAGGTCTTCAATACCGTTGAATCCTTTAACACCTCGTCTTTAAACCAAGGCATGAAAGTTCTATTATATTCTATCAAGACCCATTTCTCTGTTTGTCTTGGGTTATTTGTGTAACATCCCGCCAAAATACTATACAAATGTATATAATGAAAATAAAGGTAACAAATAGATTGAAGTGAACAAAATATTATATATATGAAATGTAGTTTCTCCTCACAGGGAGTTTTAATACAACTTCGGTCAAATTTTCCAGAAACATAAACGGAATACAGTAAAAAACAAAGCAGGCGATCTCCTATCGGAAGATACCGATCTCCTATCAGAGGACCCAAAACAGCCGATCGGCTACCAGAACAGAAATCAGGCGATCTCCTTTCCGGCGACCCCTCACTAAGGAGCTCTACTTCCTGGAAGATCATCTGCTCCCGTGTAAATTATACACGATCATCACAGTTTTAAGAAGAACAACCACAGAACCAAAACACGCAGGGTAAGCTAGATATTTAAAGAGAGTTTAAATAAGAATAATTAAAATAAAATCAAGGTAAACAATTTCAAGATATTCACGTAAAGCTATAGATTTTCTCAATACCCTTCACCTGATCACCCAGAAATCACACATTTCACAATATTCTCAAGAGTCATTCTATTTCACAAAACTGCATCAAGTGTCTATAAATTTCAAGTTCCTCATTTCACATGTCAGACCACCACTGACCCAGCACACAAGACACTTGACCTACTTCCGGAAGACTCGTGCATTGACTAGACTCAGAGATTCTGCACCTGTCATACAAGCTGTAATGTTTACCAGCTATGCGCATCAACACAATCACAATCTCAAGTTCACCATTCTCACAGTATGACAGGGTTAATCCATATGACAGGCCGAGCTCGTTCTGTTTCACACGACTCACCCATACATATGAACCTCCTTCGACTCTCAACGCCTGAATAACCTCATCTATATGAATCCATTATCTCAGGAGAGTCAGGATAATCCCATTATAGACATCACCGATCAATGCACATCCTACACGATCTTACACGGTATTTTCTTTCCTGAAAATACTATGCCTCGATCCACATTCACCACATCCAACACATCACATAACACTTAAAGGAATGATTTCAATCACAGCAAAACTCAATCCAAGGTTCTTATCTTCGAATATCTCATTTAAATCTCAACAGTTTCAAAGCAACACCAAAAACACAGAGTTTCGCAAACAACGCCAAAACCGGCGACCTGGTTCAAAAACAGGGTATTTCGAAGTCTGCATTTAAAACCGGCGACAACGTCGCCCAACACATAGCACAGAGCATTTTACAAGGATGAAGACAAAAATCGGCGACCACGTCGCCCTCACTTCAGAAAATAGCTAAACTATGGCTTGTATTGAAAATGAAGTCTAGCTTCCCTTACCTGGACTTGCGCAAACCACCAGGAGCTCCGAAACCCAACGAAGCTTGAACAACGCCTTGTCTCTGTTTTTGCGTCTGGTTGAAGGACTTGCAGAGAACTGCCCAGGTGCTCTAATGGTGGCTGTCGCTCGTCGTACTCTCGTGTGAAGGTGCCAGAATCGCAACGCGAAGGAGGCAACTGGAGGAGAAGGGAGGTAACTCACTCTTTCTCTCTTTGAAGGCTGCAACGTTTCTTTCTCTCAGCAGTGGGTTTTCTGCATCTTAAACCAACTTATCCACCAAAAGCAGCTGCCACCACCCACTCTGCAGAGAAGTCTGAGAACCACTGCCCTGAACAGTACGACCACTGTTGTCTCTGGTGCATGCCAACCACTGCTCTGAACAGTACTGCCACTGTTGTCGCTTGTGCATGCCAGCCACTGCTCTGAACAGTACGACCGCGAGTGTCTCCTGCGCATATCAACATTCTGATGTCACCACTCAGAATCATCCTTTTTGTCTACGTGGCGCGCGTGCAGGACGTTTCATGCTGAGAGTCTGGGTCCCACTTTACTCTGTGTGAAACTCGACGTCGTGCGATAACATTCCACTGCTGACTCATCCTGGCGAACGACCGATGTCTCCTTCGCCCTGGAAGACGACCGATGTCTCCTTCGCCCTGGAAGACGACCGATGTCTTCCTCTGGGAGACGACCGATGTCTTCCCTGGCGACGCCCTCATAACTCTCGCGCCTTGGCCACGTCCACATGCCTCGCGCCCTAGCAATGCCCGCTTGCCTCGCGCTCGCGCGATGCCCGCATGCCTCTCGCGCCCGCGCGATGCCCGCATGCCTCTCGCGCCCGCGCGATGCCTGCATGCCTCTCGCGCCCGCGCGATGCATGCATGCCTCTCGCGCCCGCGCGATGCCTGCATGCCTCTCGCGCCCACGCGATGCCTGCATGCCTCGCGCCCTGGCGACGTCCACCTGGCGCTCATGTGTAGCAGGCGTCCGGCGACCTCATAGCCTTCTAAACTTAACTTTTCTTCCTGTACTCTTCTTGATCCACACATCATCCGACCGACTTCTACCAGCTGACCCCAGATCTTGGGCGACTTCCGAGGTCCAGCTACTACGAAACTTCATTTACCAGCTCTTTGTATTTTAAATAATAACTTCTTCTGAAATTATTTAAATATACCATTTTTATTCCAATAAAATTTTCTGGGTCCTTACAATTTGCCTTCACAATGACTTTATGAGCTTCTATGTAAGGTATAACTTCATCTATGTTATTCAATATTGTTCTTGCCAGTTGACTCAGTTGCTGTTGACTTCAAGGGCAGGTGGTGGCTCCTCCTACTTCAGGTGATTTCTATGCTCTCAAGAATGGCTCAGTTGAAACAGAGGGGCCCTACCTGTTGACTGCACTCCAACGATCAAGTCAATACTGAGCTAGAAAATAGTAAGTAAGTAAATAGTTCAAGCTTAGAACTGCGTACATTTCTAGGGCTCTTACCATCCTTTTTATAAGCTGTAGCTAGGTCAACCTGTCTATCCCACGAAAGTCTTTCCTTAAGTGGAATTAGGGTTACTAGCGTGGACCGTCCTGTATGCGCTGTGCAAGCCTAGCGCAACCTTTCCTTAAGTGGAACTAGGGTTACCACTTAAGTCATAGCACGCACGTGGCTTATTCTTAGTCCAGCCGCTGCACAAAACCTTCCTTTCCTGGAGTGCAAAGTCTTAACAGTATGGCCGCCAGGGTACCAACTCATGCATTAGCGCTGTGGGGCCATCTGTTCTGCAGGTGCCCTAAGTATTCACGTGCCATGTATGCTGCCTTCCCTGGAAACCCTAACCCTTATGGGCCTTAGCGCCTCCAGGGAATACTTGCTCGTGCCAGCCCCTGAGCAAGCTATACGCACCACATGCACGAATCCTATCGTGAATTTGGGTCCTCTCTATTCTGGATGGTATCTGGTTGTTATAACTGGGGCCATCCTCGTGGTCCATCTCTAGTGTTAATGGCACCGACGTCCAATGTCAACCTACACCGATGTCCACCTCCGTCGATGTCCACCTCCGTCGATGTCCACCTCTGTCGATGTCCACCTGTGCTGATGTCCTCATGCGTCGATGTCCACCTGTGCCGAGGCCTGAGGTCAGGCCAGTACAAATATATACAATCATATTAGAAACATGAATCTTCAGGTCTTTGACAGGGTTGTAATGAGGTTTGTAAGGACCTAGAAAATTTTATTGGAATGAGAATGATATATTTTAAGTAAATTCTAAGTATGTTTTTATTTAAAATATAAAGGAAGGAAAGTGTAGCTTAGAAGTCTACGAGATCGCCGTTGTTGAAGACGGAGGCGATCTCCGACTTCTCTGGTACATGATTGCCAATCACCTATGGTGCACATGATCGCCAATCGCCTATGGTGTACATGATCGCCGAAAGTGCACTTAGTATGTGGTCAAGATACTGGATCAACCATAGTGGGTTCCAAAAACCACGCGTATCAAGGTGTGGGTTAAGCCTTAGATACGCTGCGCATGCGAAGCTCTATGCTTGAGCATAAGAAATCGTCCTTAGTGTTGCATGCATGGGCGCACGAGGAGTAGTGCTGATCTATTCTTGGAAATGTGAAGCTACCGACGTCACCAAGCCATGTGGAGGTGATACCTTGGACGTAACATAGTGGGATGAAGAACCTTCAACAAGGCGTGGCGATGTGTGATAAGTCATCGCCGGGATGAGAGACACACGGGCATCGCCAGGCGAGAGACACGCGGGCATCGCCAGGGCGGGAGACACGCGGGCGTCGCCAGGGCGAGAGACACGTGGGGATCGCCAGGGCGAGAGATAGACGGTCATCGCCAGGATGAGGGACACATCGGTCGTCTTCCAGGGAGAGACATCGGTCGTCCTCCAGGGAGAGACATCGGTCATCTTCCAGGGAGAGACATCGGTCGTCCGCCAGGATGAGACATCGGTGGATAGTCATCGCGCGAGAAGTCATCGGTGGAAGGTTATCGCGCGATGTCGTGTTTCACACAGATAAGGTGGGACCCAGGCTCCCAGCATGAGACGTCCTGCATGCGCGACACGTAGACAGAAAGGGTGTTTCAGAATAGTTAGCGTCAAAGAGTTGGTATGCGCAGAAACCCACGTGGTCATACTGTTCAAGGAAGTGTGCACGCAAGCTTTCCTGCAGAGTGGGCGGGGGACAGCGGCATTTCTGGGCAAGTTGGCTTAGATTCAAAACTCACTCCTGAGAGGCAGTAAACGTTGCTGTGGTTCGAGAGTGATTGAGTGAGTTAACTTTGGTTCCCTGTTTCTTTCCTCTCCTTCTCCCTGCGTTCAGACGTCCTAGCGAACCAGTTGAAGATCGGCGACTGCCCCTGGATTCCTGACGTTGTGCTCTGCAAGTGTTCTAATCAAAGCCGTGAAACAGAGTTAAGGCATCTTTGAGCTTCGGTGGGTTTTGGAGCTCTTGGTGATTTTGCGCAAGTTCAGGTAAGGGAAGCTAGCACTTTCGTTTATAAAAACTTTAGGCGAGTTGGTTCTGAAATGAGGGCGACGTGGTTGCCGGTTTCATATTCTTTTTCACGATGCTCTGTTTTTATGTGTGGGGCGACGTGATCGCCGGTTTTGATGTTGATTTCAAACTCCCCTGTTTTAGTGTCGTTTGAAACTGTTTGAGATTGAAATGTGAAATGCATGTGATATTCGAAAATCTGAACCTAGGAATGATTGTTTCTGTGATTGGGATTGTTTAAGAAAAGATTCAAAATATTATATGATGGAATTGTGCTTTTACGTGTTGTATGATGCATTGAATGTTGTGAATGTGGGATCAAGGCATAGTATTTTCAGGAAAGAAAATACCGTGTAAGATCGTGTGTAATGTGCATTGACTAGGGACTTGTCTAGAAGGAGATATCCTGACTCTGCTGATATGATGGAATCACATAGATGAAGTTATTCAGTTGTTGAGAGTCGAAGGAGGTTCATATGTATGGGTAAGTTGTTTGAAAGATAACTGACTTGACCTGTTATATGAATTAACCCTGTCATATCGGGAGAGTGATGATATTGAGATTATGTATGCGCATGGCTGTGTGGATTTCACAGCGACCCTGTGTGGATTTCATAGTGGTGTGGTATGACAGGTGCAGATCTCTGAGTCTGAGTCAACGCACGAGTCTTCCGGAAGTAGAGTCATGTATCTATATGTTATGAGTCAGTGGAAAGTCTGACGTGTGAACCATGAGTATTGAATGTATTGAATAGACACTTGACGAGTTTGTGGAATATGGGGATGTTGATGGTTGAAATTGATATATATTATGAATGGTGTGAAGATTTATGCTTTCTATTGATATAAAGCTTCATATTTAAAGTTTTTAAAAATATCTAGCTTACCCTGCGTTTTTGTTTTGTATCGTGGTTGTTTTTCTTAAACCTGTGATGATCGTGTATAATTGCACGGGAGCATATGAGGTTGCAGGTAGTAGAGCTCCTCCGTGAGCACTTTCTGGAGGAGGAGATCGCCGGTTTTGAATGCTGTGGTTTTTGTTTTATTTTGAAAACTCCTGTATGGAGATGTATTAAAACTTCCTCGAAAGGGGATATTATTTTGAGGCACATTTGTATTATTGGATGAATTATATTATGTATACATCTATGTTAAATTTTGATATTATTGTTTCACCTTTATTTCATTATATAAAAATGACCAAGATTTTGAGGGGCGTTACAAGGTTGAGTTACAAAACGTATTGGTTTTTCAGATAATAAAATGCATACTTTAAAAGAAAAAGAGCATACCTACAATTCAAATACAATTATATTTGTGCTATCTAATTACCAATTTCTCTTAACAATTTCCACATTTTTTTTTTTGTATCCCAGATTTATTATAATTTTTTTCTTTTTTTATCTTTTTTTTTTCTTAAAGAGAATAAAAATAGATTATTCTTATTTCCAACAAAATGAATTATTTAAACGTAAAATATGAAAAACAACAAAAACCAACCATTCCCTTTTCTATATATAAATTTCATCTGTGTTCTCCTTCCCTAACATGCTAGCAGGTACGGAAATATATCACTTAAGGTTCAGGGTACAATAAAAAAAGTCTTGGCTCTGAGTTTTTTAATTCAAATTTATACTAATACCTTAATCATTTTCATGTTCTTTTGTGATGTAACATAATAAAAAAATCAGGCAACCACAACTGTTAATTCATCAGTGAAACTCTCAAACTGTTTGAGGTTCACAAACTTATTTGGTTTAATTAGTTTAATTTCTTACTTGCTTGTCATTCACTGTTTCAACTAATTATCCCATTCAATTTTCATACAACAAAATCTAAACTCCATTTGGACATAGATTCAACACAATTTCTTCTTTTCACCTGATCTCGCCGCGGACTCGAGCGTGGGGAAAATGCCTCGTCACTCCTTTGTCTGGCTTTCTAACTGCTGCGCGTTCTGCAAGGAGGCTCCAGGAACCTTCGCCGGAACTCCGAACGATGCCTGCAAAACACACAGACGGCGCCTCTAGCGGCCGTTGTAGCTCCGACGCTCAAGTCAGGCAACGGGAACACCAAAACTCTCTCTCGGATCTCTCTGTGTGAGACCCGTGTGTGTGTGCCTTGTAAGGACCTGTAAAATTGAATTGGAATAAAAAGGGATATATTTTAAATGAATTCTAAGTATGCTTTTATTTAAAATAAAAAGGAAGGAAAGTGTAGTTTAGAAGACTATGAGATCGCCGGTCTTCTACTACACATGATCGCCAGGGCGCGAGAGGCATGCGGGCATCGCCAGGGCGCGAGGCATGTGGACGTCGCCAGGGCGCGAGAGGAATGCGGGCATCGCCAGGGCGCGAGGCATGTGGACGTCGTCGGGACGCGAGGCATGCAGGCATCGCCGGGTCGCGAGAGGCATGCGGGTGTCGCCAGGGATAGACATCGGTCGTCTCCCAGAGAGAGACATCGGTCGTCTTCCAGGGAGAGACATCGGTCGTTTGCCAGTATGAGACCTCAGTGGATAGTCATCGCGCGAGCGGTCATCGGTGGAAGGTTATCGCGCGATGTCGAGTTTCACACAGATAAAGTGGGACCTAGACTCCCAGCATGAAACGTCCTGCACGCGCGCCACGTAGACAAAAAGGGTGGTTCAGAATAGTGACATCAGAATGTTGGCATGCGCAAGAGACACTCGCGGTCGTACTGTTCAGGGCAGTGGTTGGCATGCACAAGAGACAACAGTGGTCGCACTGTTCAGGGCAGTGGTTGGCATGCACAAGAGACACCAGTGGTCGTACTGTTCAGGGCAGTGGTTGGCATGCACAAGAGACAACAGTGGTCGTACTGTTCAGGGCAGTGGTTGGCAGGCGCAAGAGACAACCGTGGCTGTACTGTTTAGTGAAATAGTACACTCAGGCTTTCCTGCAGAAGGGGTGGCAGCAGCAGCATACGTGGACAGGTAGGCTTGGATTCAAAAGCCCACTGCGGGAAGGCAAAGAAGGTTACAGAGACTCGAGAGTGAAAGAGGGGGTGCATCTTCATCCCTCTCTTTTCTCTCCTTCGCGCTGCGATTTAGGAAACATCAAGCACCAGTGCAACTGTAACATCCCGCCAAAAAAACTATGCATATTTATATAATGAAAATAAAGGTAAACAAATAATGTTGAAGAGAACATAATTATATATATAAGTAATGAAGTTGCTCCTCACAGGGAGTTTAATACATAACCAGTCAAATTTTTCAAAAACTTAATAAATACAGTCATAAACATCTAAACCGGCGGTCTCCATACATAAACCGGCGATCTCCTAACAGAAGACCCCAAAACAGGCAATCTGCTATCAGGACAGAAATCCGGCGATCACCACAAAGAGATAGAAACAGGCGATCTCTTCCCCAGCGACCACTTACTAAGGAGCTCTACTTCCTGGAAGATCATCTGCTCCCGTGTAAATCATACACGATCATCACAGTTTTGAGAAAACAGCCACAGAACCAAAACACGCAGGGTAAGCTAGATATTTCAAAGAGAGTTTAAATAAGAACATTAAAATCAAGATAAAACAATTTCAAGATATCCACGTAAAACTATAGAGTTGCTCATTCCCTTCACCTGATCGCCAAGGAATCACACATTTCACAAGATTTTCAAGAGTCGTTCTATTTCACATCATGCATCAAGTGTCTATCAAATTTCAAAGTTCCTCATTTCACACGTCAGACTACACTGACTCAGCACACAAGACACTTGACACTACTTCCGGAAGACTCATGCTTTGACTAGACTCGTGTATTTGCACCTGTCATACTGCCCACTGTGAAATCACACACATTCACAGGGTCGCCGTGAAATCACACACATTCACAAGCGTATAATGAATCTCAATATCATCACCATCCAAGCATGACAGGGTTAATCCATATAACAGGCCGAGCTCGTTCTTTTTCACACGACTCACCCATACATATGAACCTCCTTCGACTCTCAACGCCCGAATAACTTCATCTATATGATTCCATTATATCAGGAGAGTCAGGATATCATAACGAATCACCGGTCAATGCACATCCTACACGACCTTACACGGTATTTTCTTTCCTGAAAATACTATGCCTTGATCTCACATTCACAACATTCAACACATCATGCCACACTTAAAGGAATGATTTCAATCACAGCAAAACTCACTCCAAGGTTCATGTTTTCGAATATCACATTTAAATCTCAAACAGTTTCAAAGCAACACCAAAAACAGGGAGTTCGCAAACAACGCCAAAACCGGCGATCTGGTTCAAAAACAAGGTATTTCGAAGTCTGTATTTAAAACCGGCGACCACATCGCCCAAACACATAGAACAGAGCATTCACGAAGATGAAAACGAAACCGGCGACCACGTCGCCCTCACTTCAGAAACAGCTAATCTATGGCTTGTATTGAAAATGAAGGCTAGCTTCCCTTACCTGGACTTGCGCAAAACACCAGGAGCTCCGAAACCCAACGAAGCTTGAAGAATGCCTTGGCTCTGTTTTAGCGTCTGGTTTGAAGGACTTGCAGAGAGCCTCCCAGGTGCTCTAATGGTGGCCGTCGCTCGTCGTACTCTTGTGTGAAGGTGCCAGAATCGCAGCGCGAAGGAGAGAATGGAGGAGAAGGGAGGTAAACTCACTCTTTCGCTCTTGAACAACTGCAACGTTCCCCTCTCTCAGAAGTGGGTTTTTGCATCTTAAACCAGCTTGTCCACAAAAGCAGCTGCCACCACCCACTCTGCAGAGAAGTCTGAGTGTACGTTTCTCTGAACAGTACGACCACTGTTGTCTCTTCTGCATGCCAACCACTGCCCTGAACAGTACGACCGCGAGTGTCTCTTGCGCATGCCAACATTCTGATGTCACTATTCTGAACCACCCTTTTTGTCTACGTGGCGCGCGTGCAGGACGTTTCATGCTGGGAGTCTGGGTCCCACTTTCTCTGTGTGAAGCTCGACATCGCGCGATAACCTTCCACCGATGACCGCTGGCGCGAAAACTATCCACCGATGACCTCTCGCGCGAAGGCTATCCACCGATGTCCTCTCGCGCGAAGGCTATCCACCGATGACCTCTCGCGCGAAGACTATCCACCGATGACATCTCGCGCGAAGACTATCCACCGATGACCTCTCGCGCGAAGACTCTCCACCGATGACCTCTCGCGCGAAGACTCTCCACCGATGATCTCTCGCGCGAAGACTAACCACCGATGATCTCTCGCGCGAAGACTAACCCCGCATGCCTCGCGCCCTGGTGATGCCCGCATGCCCCTCGCGCCCTGGCGATGGCCGCATGCCTCTCACCTGGCGATGCCCGACGACACATCGCCACGCCTTCCTGAAGGTTCTTCATTCCACTACGTTACGTCCAAGGTATCATCTCCACATGACTCGGTGACGTCGGTAGCTTCACATTTCCAAGAGTAGATCAGCACCACTCCTCGTGCTCCCATGCATGCAACACTAAGGGTGATCTCTTTTGCTCAAGCGTAGAGCTTCGCATGCACAGCGTATCTAAGGCTTAACCCACACCTTGATACGCGTGGTTGTTGGAACCCACTCTGGTTGATCCAGTCTCTTGACCACATACTACGTGCATTCCCGCCGATCACGTACACTCTAGGCGATTGGCGATTATGTGTCAGAGGAGTCGGAGATCGCCTCCGTCTTCACTAACGGCGATCTTGTAGAAGACTTCTTAGTTACACTTTTCCTCCTTTACTCTTCTTGGTCCACATGTCATCCGACCGACCTCTACTAGCTTACCCCAGATCATGGGCGACGTCCGATGTCTGCTACTACGAAACTTCAATTACCAACTCTTTGTATTTTAAATAATAACATTTTTCTGAAATTATTTAAATATAACACTTTTATTCCTATTAAAGTTTCTAGGTCCTTACAGCAACCAGCGACGACTGCCCTTGGAGCACCTGGGAGTTTCTCTGCAAGTCCTACAAACCAGACGCTAAAACAGAGCTAAGGCATCCTTTAAGCTTGGTGGGTCTTGGAGCTCTTGGTGTTTTGCGCAAGTCCAGGTAAGGGAAGCTAGCCTTCATTTTCAATACAAGCCATAGATTAGTTGTTTCTAAAGTAAGGGCGACGTGGTCGCCGGTTTCGTTTTCATCTTCGTGAATGCTCTGTTCTATGTGTTTGGGCGACGTAGTTGCCGGTTTTAAATACAGACTTCGAAATACCTTGTTTTTGAACCAGATCGCCGGTTTTGGCGTTGTTTGCGAACTCCCTGTTTTTGGTGTTGCTTTGAAACCGTTTGAGATTTAAATGAGATATTCGAAAATAAGAACCTTGGAGTGAGTTTTGCTGTGATTGAAATCATTCCTTTAAGTGTTATGTGATGTGTTGAATCTGGTGAATGTGGGATCAAGGCATAGTATTTTCAGGAAAGAAAATACCGTGTAAGATCATGTAGGATGTGCATTGATCGGTGATTCCTAATGAGATATCCTGACTCTGCTGAGATAATGGAATCACATAGAGGAAGTTACTCAGTTGGTGAGAGTCGAAGGAGGTTCATATGAATGGGTGAGTCGTGTGAAAAAGAACGAGCTCGGCCTGTTCAATGGATTAACCCTGTCATACTGTGAGAATGATGAACTTGAGATCGAGAATGTGTTGATGCGCATAGCTGTGGAAACATTACAGCAGTTTAGTATGACAGGTGCAGATCTCTGAGTCTAGTCAATGCACGAGTCTTCCGGAAGTAGTGTCAAGTGTCTTGTATGGTGAGTCAGTGGAAGTCTGATGTGGGAAATGAGAAACATTGAATTGATAGACACTTGGTGCATTATGTGAAATAGAACGACTCTTGAAAATATTGTGAAATGTGTGATTTCTTGGCGATCAGGTGAAGGGAATGAGAAACTCTATAGTTTTACGTGGGTATCTTGAATTTGTTTTATCTTGATTTTAATGTTCATATCTAAACTCTCTTTAAAATATCTAGCTTACCCTGCGTGTTTTGGTTCTGTGGCTGTTTTCTTAAAAACTGTGATGATCGTGTATAATTTACACAGGAGCAGATGATCTTCCAGGAAGTAGAGCTCCTTAGTGAGTGGTCGCCGGGGAAGAGATCGCCTGTTTCTGTCTCTTTGCGGTGATCGCCTGAATTTTGTCCTGATAGCAGATCGGTTGTTTTGGGCCTTCTGATAGGAGATCGCCGGTTTATGTATGGAGACCGCCGGTTTCAATGTATTTGACTGTAGTTTGTTTAAGTGTTTAGAAAAATTTGACCGGTTATGTATTAAACTCCTTGTGAGGAGCAACTACATTTTATATAAATAAGTATTTTCACTTAAATATTATTGTTTTACCTTTAATTCATTTTATATTTATGAAAAGTAATTTGGCGGGATGTTACATGCCTTCAGTCCTCTTTGATTCGAAGACCGAGTGTTCTCGGTTTTGTGTTGTGTATTCTGAGGTAAAGACTGCATACCTGGTTTGGTGTTCTTCTTCCTCATATAAACCCGCGTAGCCCCTACTGGCTACCTCTAGGGCCACTTGATTACTCTGCACTGTCGTTTCTACTCCCCAGGGCTACCTTGCGTGCCAGCCTTCTTCACTTGAGTGCAAAGTCTGATAGGGGAGGCTGCGTGGGTACCTCTGTACCCCTCGACTTCTGTGCCTATCTGCCCTACCTATTCTCTGGGAACATCTTCACCGTCCACGTGGCATACATGCAACCCCACTGGGAGACTCTAACCTTGATGGGTTCTCTTCCCAGCAGGATTCTGCATCTAACTGCGTCTTCTCATCTTCATGCGTGGTCGTCTCGCGACTAAGGCCATTCCATGCCTCTGGGCGCTTTACTGATCATTGGTTGTGTTGTTCACATCGCGCGGCCGATGTCACCTCGACACACCAATGACCGAGGTATCTCTCATCCTGGCCGATGTCCGATGGTGCTTCTTCACGTTGTCGTGCTCTGCTTATGGAATCAGGCGAGGTCCTTGAGTAACGTTCTCGCTGGGAGCCTGGGTCCCAGTTTAACACGTGTTGGCAAGGAACCCCCGACGACTGATCACTCTGCATGCACCGATGACTGATCACTCTATATACACCGATGACTGATCGGTGCTTCATCACTCTCGCGCTCTGCTTCCAGGCGCTCTTGTAGGAGCCGATCTCCACCCTGGTTCATCTACTATCTCATGCCACGTGTTGCTCTGTGACTGGCCCACGTGGTCATCTGCTGCTGACGTCATCGGATACCGATGACCGACCGGATCACAAGCCCCCCAGTCTCGAGATGTGAACTTGTTCTCAGCGAAGAGACTAAGTGCTCTTCGTTGCCAAAGAGGAGAAGGAGCTCGAAACTGATGTACCTGAGGCCATGGCTGCTGGTGCCGAGGTTCTGATAGATAGGTTCCATGGGCTGGCAGCAGGTTGACTGCGTTCTTCCAGACTTGGACTCTGCCCAACCTAGCCTCCACCATTCAGTGGTTGATGGCAAGCTCATTCCTCCTCCTTGAGCTTCTTCCCTTGCGACTTCTCCTTTTGTGTAATCTCCTTTTCTCAGCTGCCTTTCTCTCTCTCCACCTTTAACTTACTCTGCATGTGGCCAACTATTAACAGGCTTAGGCTCCAGCGTGATCTCACTGTGACCCTTCAAACTTGGCCTCTAACTTGATCGCGACCAATTGTACCTTAGCATTCTCTTTAACAGTTTTTATGCATAAATTCATGTTGGATGACTGACCTGATGGTGTCCAAATGCTTCGACTGATCGCCCAAGAGCTTGTTTGGGGAAGCTTTCATACTCAGAGCTTTGCTACTGACCACCGACTAGCATGTTAGCGCACCACCGATCAGTCACCGCGCTTCAGTTTTCGCATTACTTCTATGTCACTCCAGCGCTAGTTGCATAGAGGGCCCGAACGCCAGGGATGACGCCTGTGTTTTGGAGAATGCTTCTCGATGACCCCTCTTGCCTCAGCCTCGCTGCAAGAAGTCGAGGTGAGGTCTTTCTCCTCTCGCCTCAGCCTCGCTGTACTAAGTCGAGGTGAGGACCTTTTATCTCGCCTCAACCTTGCTGTAAAAAGCAGAGAAGAGGACTTTTCTCTACCTGCACCCCGCTGTATAAAGTCGAGGGCGAGGACCTTTTATCTGGCCCATGCCTCGCTGTACGAAGTTGAGGGAGAGGACTTTCTCTCGCCTGCACCCCGCTGTATAAAGTCGAGGGTGAGGACTTTTTATCTGGCCCATGCCTCGCTGTACGAAGTCGAGGGAGAGGACTTTCTCTCGCCTGCACCCCGCTGTATAAAGTAGAGGGTGAGGACTTTTTATCTGAGTGGGTGCATGCTCCCAAGGGAGCACCAGGGGTGGCTGTCTAAGCGCACTCGCTAGGCGCATCCCTGCCTGCATGGTATCACCGCACGCCCTTTGAGTGGACGACTCCCTTTCTTCTGGTTTGGAATCATGCGAGGTGCATGCGTAACGCTCTCACTGGGAGCCTGGGTTCCAGCTTAACACGTGTTGGCATGACCCCGATGACCAACCTTCTTCTGGAATCATGCGAGGTGCATAAGTAACGCTCTCGCTGGGAACCTGGGTCCCAGCTTAACACGTGTTAGCAAGACCCCGATGACCAACCTTCTTCTGGAATCATGCGAGGCGCATGCGTAACGCTCTCGCTGGGAACCTGGGTCCCAGCTTAACACGTGTTAGCAAGACCCCGATTACCATGCACCGACCGAGTGCTCTGCTTCGAGTGCACCGATGACTGATCATCCTTTGGGTGCACCGATGAATGATCGCGTTCTGCTTCTTAGTGATTAAATGCGAAGGTAATGTCTGGCTTTGAGGAAGAAGAGTTTTTCTTGTTGACCCCTATCGGTCGTCCGTACTCGCGCCTGGGGCGAGCAGGCTCCAACCGATCACTTGCACTTTCATCCGGGGCAAGTAGGACTTGAAACTGGAAAACACGTGCACACTTGGTATACTGAAATCTTTTTTTTTTTTTATTGGGTGGCCTCGTTAAAAACCCTCATCAGGAAAAGAGTGCCCCCTGATCTGTTCAACTATTTACAGTATATACATTGAGAGTGTGTACAGCGCAAGAACACATCTACTTTATAACTTAACTGAAGTAGAATCTCAAGTGTGTAGCGTTCCATGTCCTGGGGATAGGTGCTCCATACAGAGTCTCCAGCCAATAAGCTCCACTCTCCAAAGCTTCAACCACTCTGTATGGACCCCTTCCTCTCATAGGCGATGACCTCCCTGGCGACGCCTGATTCACAAGGAGCTTCCTCCTGAGCTGCCTGGGAGCCCCCCCAGCGTTGCATCCTCCCTCACCTCACGTCCCCATGCACAGGGACCTTGTGTTGCTGATCGCCTGTCTGAGACCCCGAAGCGCGATCACCTTGCGTCTCCCGCAGGTAATCGGTCAGGAATCCTGTCTTCACCAACTCAGCAAGTTGATGCCCCAACGTCAGGCAGGATCGGAGCGTGTGTCCATAAGCCTGATGGAACTCACACCACTCGTCCTTCCTCCCTCCAAGTACCTTGTCGGTTTTCTCTGGTAGTCGGAGTCTTGCAGCCACGGCAGGGATGGCGATCAGCTCTGCCAACTGTATCACGATATCATACCTAGGGGGTGTGTTGTTCTCCCTTGCATGCCCCCTGGGCTGGTCCTTCCTGGGCGCATACGAACGAGGCCTTCCCTGCACCTTCCTCCCTTCCTTGGCCTCATATACCCGCACCTGCTGCTGCTGCTTCCCCTGACCTCCGCGCGACTTCGTCGGCGCAGTGCTGCCTCTCTTCTCAGAGACCTCTGTCTCTGCTACAATGTGCGCCACCGCGCGTCGCCGTATCTCAGCAAAGGTGGCGGGGTGGCTCCTGATAAGGGATTCACTGAAAGGACCGGGCAACACGCCTTTCTTGAACGCGTGCACTAACATGTTCTCGTCCTTGCTGGGCAATCTCACCACCTGCACAGCGAAACGGTTGAGGAAGTCCTTCAGCGACTCCCCCTGGTACTGGCGTACGTCGAACAAATCGTAAGACACCACTGGTGGCGCTCTGTTGACGATGTACTGCTCCGTGAACAGCTTTGAAAACTGACGGAAAGAGGTGATGTGGCCCTCCGGCAAGCTCACGAACCACTCCATAGCTACTCCGCTCAGCGTGCTCATAAGCATTTTGCAGTACACAGCGTCTGAACCTCCAGACAGCATCATCTGAGTGTGGAAGGCTGTCAAATGTGCCTCTGGGTCTTCCACCCCCGTGAACGACGCCTTCACTCCCACTAGGTTGGGGGGCACCACCGTGTTCATGATCTCGGGGGAGAAGGGCATAGGAAACGCTCTAGTGGGCGACGGCGGCATCGACGTCCTATCTTCGGATACGCGCTCATTCTGCGCCTGCAACTCCCTACGCAACTCCTCGTTCACGCGGTACAACTCTTAATTCCTGGTATGCGATGCAGTCAGCTCTGCATGCATCTTCTCTTGCTCAACTCTCGACGCCGCGACGTTATCCTGCAACGCGCGCATCATCTCCATGACCTGCGCCATGGTCACAGTTCTTTCACCAGCAGGTGGTGGAGGTGTCGTTTGTCTGGTTCTTCTACTCATCTGTGCGATTTCTACCCTCGTTCTTGTGTATGGGGGCTTCGTTTTACTTCGGGCCCCACGGTGGGCGCAAAATGATCTCGCCGCGGACTCGAGCGTGGGGAAAATGCCTCGTCACTCCTTCGTCTGGCTTTCTAACTACTGCGCGTTCTGTAAGGAGGCTCCAGGAACCTTCGCCGGAACTCCGAACAATGCCTGCAAAACACACAGACGGCGCCTCTAGCGGCCGTTGTAGCTCCGACGCTCAAGTCAGGCAACGGGAACACCAAAACTCTCTCTCGGATCTCTCTGTGTGAGACCCGTGTGTGTGCCCCTTCAGTCCTCTTTGATTCGAAGACCGAGTGTTCTCGGTTTTGTGTTGTGTATTCTGAGGTAAAGACTGCATACCTGGTTTGGTGTTCTTCTTCCTCATATAAATCCGCGTAGCCCCTACTGGCTACCTCTAGGGCCACTTGATTACTCTGCACTGTCGTTTCTACTCCCCAGGGCTACCTTGCGTGCTAGCCTTCTTCACTTGAGTGCAAAGTCTGACAGGGGAGGCTGCGTGGGTACCTCTGTACCCCTCGACTTCTGTGCCTATCTGCCCTACCTATTCTCTGGGAACATCTTCACCGTCCACATGGCATACATGCAACCCCGCTGACCGAGGTATCTCTCATCCTGGCCGATGTCCGATGGCGCTTCTTCACGTTGTCGTGCTCTGCTTATGGAATCAGGCGAGGTCCTTGAGTAACGTTCTCGCTGGGAGCCTGGGTCCCAGTTTAACACGTGTTGGCAAGGAACCCCCGACGACTGATTACTCTGCATGCACCGATGACTGATCACTCTGTATACACCGATGACTGATCGGTGCTTCATCACTCTCGCGCTCTGCTTCCAGGCACTCTTGTAGGAGCCGATCTCCACCCTGGTTCATCTACTATCTCATGCCACGTGTTGCTCTGTGACTGGCCCACGTGGTCATCTGCTGCTGACGTCATCGGATACCGATGACCGACCAGATCATCACCCTTGTCCAGATCACTAGCTATTGTAATCTTAAAACCCAAGGTCTAATTTATAATTAACCACAAAACAAAATACATAAAAAACAAAACTTAAATACTAGAAAAACTAAACACCTAAATATTAAAAAAAAAGAAACTAGAAAAACTAGCAAAATAAGAAAAATAAGAGAGCTAGAAAAATAATAAAAATAAAAATAACAATTAAAATAAGAAAAAAAATCAAAATAATGAAACCATCTTCATTTTAGCACCGATCAATTTTCTCTGAGTTCATCCAATTTTGTGTGAAATTCTTCATATATATTTGTATCAACATCATCTGCTCCCTAAGAAAAGAGTACCTAAACTCAAAACAAGAATTAAACCAAGAGATTGACGTAAGAACACTTAATGTAAATATACTAAAATAAAAGAAAAAAAAATTAAAAAATTAAATATAACCGAACATAAAAAAAGCACAAGGTTACCTCCTAGAAAGGCTTGTTTAACGTCATATAACTTGACATCTATTTCAATCACGGTGGATGAGCCCTTTGTTGCAACATTTTCTTGGTTACAACTTTAATTCTTTTGGAGTATGGACTTTCAAGTTTAATAATTTTAGCAGTCTTGATTTACTTAACAACCCACGAACTTGCCCATTTTATCTTAGAGCTACTAAACATAATTGGTTTAACAAATTTAAACGCATCTTTCATTATGATTGCATCCTAATGAACTTTGTCTTCCTCCTTCATCCATGATGCAAATATCTTATTAGCAGAGAGTTTCTTTTCCACAAATTCCAGTATAGGCTCTTTCTTCTCTTCAATTGCTTGTGGAGTCCAACAATGTAGAACTTTTTCTAACGTATTTGATTGGTTCAACTTCTTTTTAGTTCCAGGAAAGGCTTCATTTGATCCATCTATTCATAGACAATCTTTCCCTTTATTAAAATGTTGCAAAACCTAAAAAACAATGAAAGTCACCTCATCAAGTCTGGACAACATTGCTAGGGTCAATCACTGCATCCGAGGTATTGTCCACTTTGGAGGTCAGTGCTCCATCACGGTTTTGTCCATAAAAGGCGCCTCGGAGGGTGAAGGGAGGAAGGTGTATTTAAACTGACCTTGGCCTCAACTCCTAAGCGATGTGGGACTATATTGGCCATATCAGGACAAGCCCCCAGTCAAGGGCTAAGGGAAAGCCTTTATGATCCCTATAGACGACAGTAATGTTCCGACCTCAAGTCCGTTGGACAGCATCGCTAAGGTCAATCACCGCATCTGAGGTATTGTCCGCTTTGAAGGTCAGTGCTCCGTCACGTTTTTGTCCTTAAAAGGCGCCTCGGAGGGTGAAGGGAGTAAGGTGTATTTAAACTGACCTTGGCCTCGACTCCTAAGTGATGTGGGACTATATTGGCCGTATTGGAACAAGCCCCACAATCGAGGACTAAGGGAAAGTCTTTACAATTCCCACAGACGACGCCATGTGTATTGGACCAGAGCGCGTAGAGCTCAGTGCTCGCTGGTCAGACATCAACATCTGCCTCAAACAAATCAGCTCGGTTAGTGGGCCGAGTTGGTGGGCCATGTGATTGGGCTCCAGGTATGTGTGTGTTAACTCTTATTCATATACTTAATGTAATCCTTCACGTACAAGGCCTGGTCAGTCAAGTGAGGGGTGGTAGTGGGCCGAGGGGTGCGTTTAGTGCATCTGGGTCTAGTATAAGTAAAATGTTCTTTCTAAGCCTAAGCCCAAGAGTGTTAGGACACGATAAGTTAGGTTGCGTGCATGATACGTAAGGGCATGTATTTTCAAGTTGAAAATTAAGTAAAGTTACTCTGCACAATTATTGTGTGAGCTTGAGTGAGTGTGTCTCCTCTCCCTTTGGTCTTATCTTGAAGTAAATGAAGCTCTCAAGTGGCGGCCTAGCACTTATCTTGGTGGTTTCCACCCATCAAGTGTCGTGATCATCCATCCACCACCTTCCATAAGTTTCTTCTTCCATTTCTATTCCATTTTCCCTTCCATTTATATTCTTGTCTCTTATTTTCTTATTTGTCACTCTCGGTTTTGGAGACTCCATTCTTGAGTATGGTTCATCATTTGGATTGGCTTTGACCACCATTGATGCATATCTTGTCTCCTTTTAATTTTCGGCATTTGCATTCCATTCTTACCATATATATGTCTTTTCTCTTTGTCTTTGGAAATGAACCTTCACACTTACTTAACCACTTGGTTAAGTTAGTGTCCAATGGGAATTTTCCTTAGATTCTCACCATCAATTATTTAAAAAATCCTAACTATAAGTCAAGTGTCATCTATAAAAATGAAATCATTTAAAATCAAGTCACATTAGGCAAGGTGCAATATTTATAGGGGAGAGTGCCTTGGAGAGCAAGAGTGAAAGGTAGGGGGCAACAATGAAGAGAAACCTTTTAGAAGGTAGGTCAACTTAGGGCGCCACCCATGCTAGACGAAATCTTTTGGTAACTAGGTTAAGTGAAGGCAAGGGGCGATTTTGGGATGTGTTTCTGGAAGCTAGGTTGAGGTGGGCTTGGCACAAGCCCAATTTATGCTAAGTACATCCTAATCTACTAAAACTAAAAGTAGTTAAAATAGTTGGTGCTCAGGTCTAATTATGTGGGCTCTGCTCCTGGTAATCCTCTGAGGAATAAGAGGCTTTGAAGCATTGGCTATGGGATGAACCTGACCTAGCCCTGGGTCTTGTGTCATGCTCCTAATCATCCTTATGGCAGGCTGGGCTAGCTCAGTGGTTGCTCTATCACTCAGGGTTTCATCATTGTTTTAGTTATTTTTCATTTACTAGTGCTTTGATGAACAATTTTATTTTTGCTTGTTTAAAGACATGGTGCGACACTCTTTTTCCTTGAGTTTTTTCTAAGCGTTTTCTCAAGGATTTTTTTAACGATGTCGTCTCTAACAAATTCTCATGTTTATTTAACATTCATGTTTGCTTCTCACGAATAAAAGATTTCAAAATTAGATCTACTTCTCCGATCAAAACACAGATATACTTTTGCTTTCAGAATGGGATCTATTTTTCCTACCAAAAACATGAATATAATTTTCCATTCAAAATTAGATCTCCTTTTTCGAACAAAATCACAAATCTACTTTTTTGTTCAAAATAGGATATATTTTTCCAATCAAAACACGACTCTACTTTTCGGTTCAAGTTTGAATCTAATTTTCCGATCTCATATGTAATTTTCTGACCAAAAACATGAATCTACTTTTTTTTTTTTATCTTGGATCTACTTTCCCATTCTCAGATCTACTTTTCCGACCAAAACACAAATATACTTTTCCGTTCAAAATCGGATCTACTTTTTCGATCAAAACACGAATGTAGTTTTCCATTCAAAATTGGATCTACTTTTCCAATCTCTATTTAGTCTTCCAACCAAAAAACACGGATCTACTTTTTCATTAAAAAATGGATTTACTTTTCGATCTCGGATCTCCTTTGTCGACCAAATCGGAATCTGATTTTCATATCAAAACACAAATTTACTTTCCCCTTCAAATTCATAGTCTAATTAAATGAGGGTAGTATTTGAATTAAATTAGAAAAAAATTAGTTTGGTTGAGTTCTATTGATTTCTTGAAGAAAATTTTTACTTTGGGATAATGACTCCTTGAACTGAAACCTCTTGATAAAAATTCGCTCATGGGTGAAATTTTGGTAAAGTCAAACCAAAGTTTATTTTGGTAAAAGATTTTGGGTCAAATTTTGAATAACAAGTCAAAGTTAACAAATAAGTTATTGCACTTGCATAATGGAATTTCGATTAAAATAAAACATTTAAAGAGATGTTCAAATGCATAAAAACAAGTAAATCAAATGGTCAAAAGACAGAAAAAGAAATTAAATATCCTTTACTAATCTCCCATTGACCACAACTTTGCATGGATTTATCTCAAATAAATCAATAGATGGGTGAACGATGGAGGTTTTCTCCAAGGTAGCTTCAAAGTCGACTTCGTAAGAGCTGGCGATATCATTCTTCAAAACCTCAACAGTTTTGTTCAGGTCGACTTCCTTCCGAGCAAACTCTTCTTTCCCTGCAAGAATCTCTTCATATTTTGATTTCAAATCCTTCTTTATTTGGTGAACTTAGACATGAAGGTTGACTTTCTCTTAAGCCTAACAAGTTGCTTCGAAACGAAGACAATCAACTTCAACAGCTTTAGTTTGAAGCTGCCCTACTTCCTTCTAAAAGTTGGATATTTGTGTTACTTTTTGTGTTTTATCTTAGAATTTTTCTTAGCTTTTATATTATCCAAGCTTATTAATGTGGTAACTTGGCTAAAAGACTCTCAACATTTTTGTAAAGGAGATCCACACTTGCATGCTAAAAATGTCGTTCTTTAGAAGATTGTGGGATTTGTCATGGGAAGGCACGTCGTATGAAGGGTCTCTAAAGCTTTCCCTTTGTACTGACCAGTCCTCGGACGTGGAGACCTGCTGACGACAGCAAGCCACGTCAGCTGGGCTCTACAGCCATGTAGGCAGGGTTCCACAAGTGGCGTGGAATAGAGAGTCGATGAGTAATTAGTGGTGTCGATCACCAGGGTAGACTGATGTGTCCTCGCATAGCGCAGGGTGATGAGTCCTCAGCAACAGAGTGTGACGAGGTGACATTGGTGCTAGGTGATTTGAGTGACATGACCAGAATAGTTAAGATTGGTTCCCAGAGGGGGCCAATGCGAAGGGAAAACCTAGAGATAAGGTGAGGCCCAAATCACAAAAAACTTATGCGTGTGGCAGGGAAAGCACAGTTAGGTGCAGAGGCCTGAGGGGTCGAGTACTCATCAGAACTAGGGTTTCCTAGTAAAGCTACATGCATGGCACATGAACAGTAAAGGCACTCCCAAAATAGGTGGCCCCAGAGACTAGGTGCACGAGGAGGCACCCAGGTGGTCACCTTGTTAGAGTTTGCACTCCAGATAAGGAAACCTTATGTGCTAGATTACCCTAAGACTGGGTGATAGCGGCACAAGGGTATAGAGATGAGGAATACTAGACAAGGATCCTGATCCTGCCACTTGACTCGAACGTGGAGGTTTGCCTCGTCACTCCTTCGTCTAGCCTTCTGTTCTGCAAGAACGCTCCAAGAACCACCACTGGAACTCCAAACACTGCCTGCAAAACACACAGATGGTGCCTCTAGCGGCCGTTGTAGCTCCGACGCCCAAGTCAGGCAACAGGAACACCCAAAACTCCCACTGAATCTCTCTGTGAGACTCGTGTGTGCTCAGATCCACTCTCTCTCTCTCTGTAACTGAATTCTGTTATCACTGTGCCACGTGTAAGAACGCTCTCACAATGACTCAGAAACTAAGTGTAGTGAATTTGTGTAAACTGGTAATCTGAAAACTTGTGTGTACCTGACATATCGTGGACTACTTTTATACTTGGGCCGCACCTCTCTCCCAGATGGTGACACGTGGAGACATGCAACTGGCATCTGACCGTACACGTGTCAACCCTGGAGGGCTTTTGCGCATCTCTCTGTGCGGCTAAGTTATCCTCTTGCGGAGTAACTTAGCGCGTTTCTTCTCTCTGAGCGAGTGCATGCTCCCAGGAGAGCGCCTGGTGGGGCTGGTCTAAGCATACTCACCAAGCGCATCCTGCCTGCATGGCCTCACCGCCCGTCCTCTGATTGGGCATCATGTGAGATGCATGCGTAACGCTCTCGCTGGGAACCTAGGTCCCAGCTTAACGCGTGTTGGCAAGAACCCCGACGACCGATCGCGCTCTTCATGCCCTTACGACCGATCGTACTCTTCATACCCTTACGATAGATCGCGCTCTTCAAGCCCTTACGACCGATCGTGCTCTTCAAGCCCTTACGACCGATCGTGCTCTTCAAGCCCCTACGACCGATCGCGCTCTTCTCGCACCTTACGACCGATCGCGCGGTGCCTCATCACTTCACGCGCTCTGCTTCCAGGCGCTTATCTAGGCACAGATCCGGGGCGGTGGCCACCTGTCCACCGATCGCTGTTCTAAATGATCTCCTCCCTGATTCACCTGCCATCTCATGCCACGCGTCACCCTGCGTCTGGTCCACGTGGTCATCTACGGTTGACGTCACTGACTACGGATGACCGACCGGATCAGATCCGTTCCACCAAATGGGGGTGAAAGCGTTACCATGCAACAACTCATGGAAACGATGCGCGCTCTCCAGGAGACGGTGGCAAAGTCTAAAGCGCATCAGGCGCGTATGCAGGCAGACCTGGCCGCATCACAGGCCAGGAATGAGGAATTACACAGGGCGAATGAGGAGCTACACTTGAACCTGCACCATATGCAGCAAGCTGGGGATCGCGTGGGAGACGATCGTGCTCCACCAACGCCGCCAAGGGCTTTTCCCATGCCCTTCTCCCAAGCGATCATGGACATAGTGGTCCCAGCCACCTTCGTGGGGCCTAGGACCGTGTTGACCGGGGTAGAAGATCCTGAAGTGCATCTCATAGCGCTCCACACGCAGATGATGCTGTCAGGTGGGTCTGATGTAGTGCATTGCAAGCTCTTCATGACCACGTTGACAGGAACAGCACTGGAGTGGTTCGTTAGTTTGCCCGAGGGACATATCACGTCTTTCGCGCAATTCTCCATGCTGTTCAGAGAACAATACATTGTCAACAGGGCCCCTCCACCAGTGTCCTATGATCTCTTCGATGTAAGGCAGCATCAGAGGGAGTCCCTTAAAGATTACCTCAACAAATTTGGGGCAATGGTGGTGAGGCTGCACACCGAGGATGAAGATATGGTGGTGCATACCTTCAGGAAAGGAATATTGCTAGGGCCTTTTAGCGAGTCCCTAATTCGAAATCGCCCCAAGACCTTTGACGACATTAAACGACGTGCTATTGCTCACATTGTCGCAGAGGGAGAGCTCAAGGAGAAGCGAGAGAGCGCAGTCCCTTCAAGGCCGCGAGTGCCTAGTCAACCTCACCCCCTGCGGATGCATGAGGCCACAATAGAAAAGAGGGCTCAAGGAAAGCAGAAGCCCTATGAGGCCAGAAAGCCCCAGACTAGGGCATGCGCTAAGGAGGATGTGCCCCCTAGACATGATTTCCTGGTGGAGCTGAAGGAGCTGATTGCCATTCCTAATGTGGCAGAAAGGTTGAAGATGCCCCCAAAGACGGACAAGAGGTTGGGGCCCAACAAGAACGCCTGGTGCGAGTTCCATCAGGCTTTTGGCCACCCCATTCGCAACTGTCTGGCCTTAGGCCACTAGTTGGACAAATTGGTCAAGAGTGGGTTCTTGAGTGATTACCTGAGGGAGACACAAGGGGGCGAGGTGATGGTAGCCCCGAGGGCTGATCAGGGGGCACGAAGTACCCATACATGGCGAGATCCACACTATAGCAGGTGGATTCTCAGGAGGAGGGTGCACCTCGTCACAACGCAAGAAGTATGCGCGATCAGTGATGGCAGTGGAAACATGTGAGGAGGACCACTTTCCAGACATCGACCTTGTCTTCACAAAGGCTGATCGCCGGGACGTTGTCCCCCATGATAATGATCCAGTGGTGATATCAGTGGTCACTGCAGGACGCAGGGTGCATCGAGTCCTGGTGGATCAAGGAAGTTCGGCCGATGTGATTTTCTGGTCGACCTTCAACAAACTACAACTGTCTCTTGATCAGTTGAGGCCTTACGTAGGCTGTCTGTATGGATTCGCGGGCGACCAGGTAGAAGTGCGGGGGTACATTGAGTTAAGGACCACTTTCACTGATGGAGTGGCCTCGCTCACCGAGGGCATTAAGTATCTGGTGGTGAATGCCCCGTTTGCCTATAACATGCTGTTGGGCAGACCAGCCTTGAACAGGTTGGGAGCAGTGGCGTCCACAAGGCATATGAAGGTGAAGTTGCCCTCGATGGAAGTGATAGTGATCACCATCAAATCAGATCAAAAGGAGGCTAAGAAGTGCTATGAAAACAGCCTCAAGACAAGAAGAGGAGTATGCACAGTAACCACCCAACCTCCAGGGGGGAGGTGCAATGCCACTGACCTACCCCGAGGAGACGTTGGGGTCACACGAGCAGAGGCCGCCCAGGTGAGGCGACCTGAACCAGTAGAGGAGGTGGTAGAGAGGGAGATCGGGGGCAAGGTTTTCAGACTTGGCAAATCCCTACCCCAGGAGACGTAGGACCAAGTAGCGGGAGTGATAGAGTGACATATGGACGCTTTCGCTTGGTCCGCCTCAGACATGCCAGGCATTGATCCAGACTTCCTGTGTCATCGCCTTGCGTTGGATCCCTAGGCTAGACCTGTGAGACAGCGCAGGCGTAAGTTTAACGATGAAAGGAGGCAGGTGGTCAGGGAGGAGACGCAGAAGCTGGTCGACGCAGGCCACATACGGGAAATCCAATATCCTGAGTGGTTAGCAAACGTCGTGTTGGTGAAGAAGGCCAATGGAAAATGGAGGATGTGCGTAGACTTCACCGACCTCAACAAGGCATGCCCCGAAAGACTCCTACCCCTTACCCAATATTGACACATTGGTAGATAGCGCCTCGGGGTGCAAGTTGCTTAGTTTCTTGGATGCCTTCTCTGGGTACAATCAGATAAAGATGCACCTGAGGGATGAAAGCAAGACAACATTCATGACTGAGCTGTCCTGCTACTATTACACAGTCATGCCATTTGGTTGAAGAATGCAGGCGCTGTAACATCCCGTAAAATAAAACCATACATACATGTATAATGAAAATAAAGGTAAACAAATAATATTGAAGAGTACATGATATTATATATATAAGGAATGAAGTTGCTCCTCTTAGGGAGTTAAATACATAACCAGGTCAAATGTTTTCAAAATTTAAAACGAAATTCAACCAAATACAACAAGACCGGCGATCTCCATTCATGAACCGGCGATCTGTAACAGAAGGCCCAAAACAGCCGATCTGCTATCAGGACAGAAAAACAGGCGATCACCCGATGGAGGCAAAACAGGCGATCACCCGATAGAGACGGAAACAGGCGATCTCCTTCTGGCGACCACTCACTGAGGAGCTCTACTCCCTGGAAGATCATCTGCTCCCGTGTAAAATACACGATCATCACAGTTTTTAAGAGAAAACAGCCACAGAGCAATACAAAATAAAGGGTAAGCTAGATATTTTTAAAGAGAATTTAGATATGAAACTTTAAAATCAAGATAAAACAAATTTCAGATACCCACGTAAAACTATCAATTTCTCATTCATATCACACAGCCATCAAGAAATCACATATTTCCCAATTTCCTCAAGAGTCGTTCAGTTCACATAATTCCATCAAGTGTCTATCAATTTTCAATGTTTCTCATTTCTCACGTCAGACTTCCACTGACTCATCATACAAGACACTTGACACTACTTCCGGAAGACTCATGCATTGAACTTAGCATCCAGAGACCTGCACCTGTCATACTTCATTGCTGTAAAGTTCCCACAGCTGTGCACATAACCATAATCTCAATATCATCACTTTCACAGTATGACAGGGTTAATCCATATAACAGGCCGAGCTCGTTCTTTTTCACACGACTCACCCATTCATATGAACCTCCTTCGACTCTCACCAACTGAATAACTTCCTCTATATGATTCCATTATCTCAGCAGAGTCAGGATCGCCTCATTCACAGGATACTCACAGATCAATACACTTCATAACCAAATCTCAACACGGTATTTCCTTTCCTGAAAATACTATGCCTCGATCCCACATTCACAGCATTCATAACATCATACCACTCAAATGAATGATTCAAATCACAGCAACAATCATTTCAAAGGTTCAAACTTTCGAATATCACATTTAAATCTCAAGCAGTCTCAAAACAACACCAAAAACAGGGGAGTTCGCAAAACAACGCCAAAACCGGCGATCTGGTTCAAAAACAGGGTATTTCGAAGTCTGTATTCAAAACCGGCGACCACGTCGCCCAAACACATAGAACAGAGCATTCACGAGGATGAAAACGAAACCGGCGACCACGTCGCCCTCACTTCAGAAACAGCTAATCTATGACTTGTATTGAAAATGAAGGCTAGCTTCCCTTACCTGGACTAGCGCAAAACTCCAAGAGCTCCGAAACCCAACGAAGCTTAAAGATGCTTTCACTCTGTTTTAGTGTCCCGGTCTGGAGGAACTTGCAGAGAACCTCCCAAGTGCTCTAAGGGCAGTCGTTGCTCGTCGTACTGGTGCTTGGGGAATGCCTGAATCGCAGCGTGAAGGAGAGGAAGGAGAAGGAGCCAACTCTAATTCTCTAAATCACTTTCTAACCACCAACGTCTCTTACCTCTCAGGAGTGAGTTTAAATCTAAGCCAACTTGCCCAGGAATGCCGCTGCCTCCACCCACTCTGCAGGAAAGGTTGCGTGTACGCTTCCCTGAACAGTACGACTACGCATGCCTCTGCGCAGGCTAACACTCTGAGGTCACTATTCTGAACCACCCTTTTTGTCTACGTGTCGCGCGTGCAGTACGTCTGATGCTGAGAGCCTGGGTCCCACTTTACTCTGTGTGAAACTCGACGTCGCGCGATAACTTTCCACCGCTGACTCATCCTGGCGAACGACCGATGTCTCCCTCGCCCTGGAAGACGACCGATGTATCCCTCGCCCTGGAAGACGACCGATGACTCTCTTGGGAGACGACCGATGTCTATCCCTGGCGACGCCCTCATGCCTCGCGCCCTGGCGATGCCCGCATGCCTCTCGCGCCCTGGCAATGCCCGCATGCCTTTTGCGCCCTGGCAACGCCCGCATGCCTCGCGCCCTGGCGATGCCCGCATGCCTCTCGCGCCCTGGCCACGTCCACATGCCTCACGCCCTGGCGATGCCTGCATGCCTCTCTCGCCCTGGCGCTCATGTGTAGCAGGCGACCGGCGATCATGTACTACTAATCTACACTTTTCTTCCTTTACTCTTCTTGATCCACACGTCATTCGACCGACCTCTACCAGCTGACCCCAGATCTTGGGCGACGTCCGAGGTCCGACTACTACGAAACTTCATTTACCAGCTCTTTGTATTTTAAATAGTAACATCTTCTGGAATTATTTAAATATACCACTTTCATTCCAATTCAATTTTACAGGTCCTTACAGGCGCCACGTATCATAGGCTAATGGACAAAGTCCTCGCCCCTATGCTGGGGCACAATGTACAGGCCTATGTGGACGACATGGTGGTGACGTCCCAGTTGCGAGATCAGCATGTCACTGATTTGGAGAGCTATTTAATACAATAGCTAAGTACAGGTTGAAGCTAAATCCAGAGAAATGCTTCTTTGGGGTAGAGGCAGGCAAGTTCCTTGGCTTCCTACTCACGGAGTGAGGGATTGAGGCCAACCCAGACAAATGTGCGGCGATCATAGCCATGAGGAACCCAACGTCGATCAAGGAAATGCAGCAATTGACGGGTCGGATGGTTGCCCTCTCCAGGTTTGTGTCAGCAGGAGGGGACAAGGGCCACCCCTATTTCCAATGTTTGAGGAGAAACAGTAGATTCTCATGGACATCGGAGTGTGAACAGGCGTTCCTTAAACTCAAGGAGTACCTGGCTAGCTCGCCAGTCTTGTGCAAACCCCAACTCGGCACCCCGCTACGACTGTACTTCGCAGTCATAGAGAAGGCGGTGAGTTTTGTCTTGGTCCAGGAATAGGAACAAAGCCAAAAGCCCATCTACTTTGTTAGCAAAGTGTTACAGGGGCCAGAGGCAAGATACCAGGCCATAGAAAAGGCAGCCTTGGCAGTTGTGTTCTCAGTGCGTAGACTTCGTCACTACTTTCAGAGTTTCACAGTGGTGGTGATGACAAATTTGCCAATACGTAAGGTCTTGCAAAAACCAGACGTGGCAGGAAGAATGGTACGATGGGCGGTCGAGTTGTCAGAATTTGACATACAGTATGAGCCCAGAGGTCCAATCAAGGGACAGGTCTACGCTGATTTTGTGGCCGAGATGTCCTCCACTGAGTCCCAACAAGAAGGACCTAGTTTCAAATGGGTGTTGTCAGTAGATGGGTCCTCAAATCAGCAAGGTAGCGGAGCAGGGGTAATCCTTGAAGGGCCCAAGGGATTATTGATAGAGCAGGCCTTGCGGTTCGCCTTCAAAGCCAGCAATAACCAAGCGGAGTATGAAGCCTTGATTGCTGGAATGCTGTTGGCCATGGAGATGGGAGCATAGAGTCTTATGGTGAAGAGTGACTCACTGTTGGTCACAGGTCATGTGGCGGGAGAGTACTAGGCCAAAGATCCCCAGATGGCCTCCTACTTGGAGTATGTTCAGCAGTTGAAGAGTTCTTTTGAAACCTTCGAGCTAGTGCATGTGCCCAAGGAGCAGAATGCCAGAGCTGACTTGTTGGCAAAACTCACCAGCTCAGGCAAGGAGGGTGTAACATCCCGCCAAATTACTTTGAAAATAAATATAAAACGAAAATAAAGTGACAAATAGATTGAAGTGAGCAAAATCTTTATATAAAATAAATAAGTTTCTCCTCGCAGGGAGTTTAATACAAACAATCACTTCTCCATTAAAAACGTAAACGAAATACAATACAAAAGACAGATAGGCGATCTCCTGGCAAAAAGGGCGATCTCCTATAAGAAGGGCGATCTCCTTTCATATAGGCGATCTCCTATTATAAAGCAGCAAGAGGGGCGATCACCCAACAGAAAAGAAAACAGGCGATCTCCCGATGGAGGCATAAACCGGCGATCACCCGGTAGAGACGGAAATAGGCGATCTCCTTCCGGTGACCACTCACTGAGGAGCTCTACTCCCTGGAAGATCATCTGCTCCCGTGTAAAATACACGATCATCACAGTTTTTAATAGAAAACAGCCACAGAGCAATACAAAATAAAGGGTAAGCTAGACATTTAAAAAGAGTTTAAATAAGGATACTTAAAATAAAATCAAGGTAAACAATTTCAAGATATTCACGTAAAGTTATCAAGTTTCTCATACTCTTCACCTGATCACCCAGAAATCACATATTTCACAATATTCTCAAGAGTCACTCTATTTCACAATACAGCATCAAGTGTCTATCAATATTCAATGTTTCTCATTTCTCACGTCAGACTTTCCACTGACTCACCACACAAGACACTTGACACTACTTCCGGAAGACTCATGCATTGATTAGACTCAGAGATTTGCACCTGTCACACTGCCCACTGTGGAATCTCACACATCCACAGGGTCGCCGTGAAATCTCACACATTCACAAGCGTACGATGAATCTCAACACATCACCATACAGCATGACAAGGTTAATCCACGCAAAACAGGTCGGTTTGTTCTCTTTCAAACAACCCACCCATACAGGTGAACCTCCTTCGACTCTCCCCAACTGAGTAACTTCCTCTATGTGATTCCATTATCAGCAGAGTCAGGATATCTCGTTCATAATCACCGATCAATGCACCTCTTACACGATCTTACACGGTATTTCCTTTCCTGAAAATACTATGCCTCGATCCCACATTCACAACATTCAACATATCATGCCACACTTAAAAGAATGATTTCAATCACAGCAATAGCCATTTCAAAGGATTCATATTTTCGAATATCTCATGTAAATCTCAAGCAGTTCTCAAAACAACATCAAACACAAGGAGTTCGCAAAACAGCGCCAAAACCGGCGATCTAGTTCAAAAACAAGGTGTTTCGAAGACTATGTTTATAAAACCGGCGACCACGTCGCCCAAGCACACAACCCAAGCATTTCACGCAGATGAAGACGAAAATGGCGACCACGTGGCCCTCACTTCAGAAAATAACTAAACTATGGCTCGTATGGACAAAGAGGTCTAGCTTCCCTTACCTGGACTTGCGCAAACACCTAGAGTTCCGAAACCCAACAAAGCTTGAAGAACGCCTTGGCTCTGTTTTTGCGTCTGGTTGAAGGACTTGCAGAGGACTGCCCAGGTGCTCTAATGGTGGCTGTCGCTCGTCGTACTCTCGTGTGAAGGTGTTAGAACCGCAGCGCGAAGGAGAGAATGGAGGAGAAGGGAGATAAACGCACCCTTTAGCTCTGGAACCACAGCAACGTTTCTTTTTTTCTCCCTCAGAAATGGGTTTTTGCATCTTAAGCTGACTTCTCCACAAAAACCGCTGCCACCACCCACTCTGCAGGGAGTTTGCGTGTACGCTTCGCTGAACAGTACACCTAAGCATGCCTCTGCGCAGGCTACGCTCTGAGGTCACTATTCTGAACCACTCTTTTGTCTACGTGGCGTGCATGCAGAACATCTCCTGCTGGGAGTCTGGGGCCCACGTTCTCTGGGTGTAACTCAACGTCGCGCGATGACCTTTCGCCGATGACTACCAGCTCGAAGAGAAATCACTGATGACCTCTTCCTGGCGAACGACCGATGTCTTCCTCTGGGAGACGACCGATGTCTCCTTCGCCCTGGAAGACGACCGATGTCTCCTTCGTCCTGGAGGACGACCGATGTCTTCCCTGGCGACGCCCTCATAACTCTCGCGCCTTGGCCACGTCCACATGCCTCGCGCCCTGGCAATGCCCGCATTGCCTCGCGCCCGCGCGATGCCCGCATGCCTCTCGCGCCCGCGCGATGCCTGCATGCCTTTCGCGCCCGCGCGATGTCCACCTGGCGCTCATGTGTAGCAGACGACCGACGACCTCGTAGCCTTCTAAACTTAACTTTTTCCTCCCTTTCTATTCTAAATAAAAACATACTTAGAATTCATTTAAAATATAACTCTTTTATTCCAATAAATTTTTCAGGTCCTTACATTCTCCCCAACAAGAAAAATTTTCGTCCTCGAAAATTGGATTACAAGGAAAAGAGGTATGGATAAGCCTCCCCCATGGGTTCTTCTAACTCCCAAGTAGAATCCCCCGATTTCTCATCCCACACCACTTTCACCATGTTGAGGATCTTGCCTCTGAGCTGCTTACTTTGCCTATCGTCAATCCTGACTGGTTTCACTTCAAAAGACAAGTCATCCCTGATCTGCACCTTCTCGGTCGTCTGCTGAATCAACTCTGGTTCAACCAATACTGCTTCCTGGTACCAGTACAAAGGAGTTCTGCATTTCCTTCCATACAAAGCTTCATACGTTGCCATCCCAATGCTAGCATGATCACCGTTATTATAGGTAAACTCTTCCAACTCGGCTGGAGCCCTCCTGTAAGGTGCCATTGACACTGGTCCAGCCCCAGGTACCAAAATCAATAGAGAACTCCACTTCTCTCTTAGGAGGTAATCCGGATATTTCTTCTGAAATTACATCCATGAAATCTTTCACCACAGGTATCCAACTTACGTCCTCTTCATTCTTCACTCCCAACTGAGCTAGGATTCACGAAGCACCTCGCTTCTTTCTCCCAACTCCGACCACCCTCGCTGAGTAGATATCACGTCTGCCCCTTGGAGGTCTGGAAATGCTATCTTCTGACTACCACAGACTACGAGAACGTGATTGGCAGCTAGCCAATCCATTCCCAGGATAACATTCAGATCCTGAAGAGGTAGGCAGATCAAGTCCACCTTGAATCTGCGTCCCTCTACTAACACTGGACATTCGGGGCAAACTGTAGAGGTCAACACCTGTCCTGACGCAGGTGTAGAGACCAACAGCTCGAAAGGTAACTCCTTCACTAGGAGGCCCAACTCGGCTACACACAGGCTTGACACAAAGGAGTGTGTCGCTCCAAAATCAAACAAAATTCTAACGCATCTACCAGCTATAGAGCAACATTCTGTACTAAGTTACCTGACTGAGATGCCTCTGCTCCTGACATGGCAAACACTCTCCCCGTTGCCTGAGGTCGACTGCCTCCATTCCTCAACTGTTGGGATCCACTGGGTTGAGTCATCCTATTCTGGGTAGGACAATCTCTAGCAACGTGTCCCGTCCTTTGACAGGCAAAACATCTTCTCTCTGAATCTCTCTTGGGGCACACATTGGCTGTGTGTGGTCCACCACAGTGGAAACATTTAAGTTTCCAGGGTTGTTGCTGCTGAAACTGGGGCGGTGCTGCTTCTGCCCTATGCTGAGAGGGTCTCGAATAAGGCTTGCTTTGTGGGTGCTGCACCTTGGCCTCCCCACTGGAAGAACTCCCTGGGTGTGACCTCATCACCCGAGAATCACCCTTGTCCAGAGTCTCCACCATCTTCGCCTTCTCTACTAAGGCGTGAAATTCCCTGATGCACATCGGGGCTATGGCCCTCTTCAGCCCATGCTTCAGCCCCTCTTCGAACTTCCTACACCTCCAGGCCTCGGAGGTCGGCTGGGTATAGAACCGGGCGAGGTACTCAAAACGAGCAGCATAGGCGTTCACTGACATATCCCCCTGCTCCAGCTTCAGGAACTCAGCTTCCCGCGCAAACTTGGCGCTGTCAGGGAAATATTTCTCCAAGAACTTCACTCTGAAGCTCTCCCAATCCAAAACATCCCCTCGGGCATCCATCATCTGCTGAGCCCCCATCCACCAGAACTCAGCTTCTCCTGATAGCAGATAAGTGGCGAACAGCAATTTCTTCTCTTCAGGGCAGGAGGTCGCCCTAAAGATTTTCTCCAACTCTCTGACCCACTGATCTGCCTGATCAGGGGTAGCATTCCCACTGAACTTGGGTGGGTTGTGCCTCATGAACTCGGTCAGTCCCATCCGTTCTTGAGGCTGACCGCCGTGGGAGTTTGTCTCAGCCGACCGAGCAGTTTCCCAGTGGTGCATTGTAGCTTGATGGTTCTGAGCCATCGCTGCATTCTGCTGCTGGATGGCAGTTGCCATCATCTCGATAGCCTTAGCGATCTGGCTCATCTCTGAAGAAGATTGGGGAGGGGTAGAAGGTCTACGTGCCATCTCCTTCGTTTTCAGATTTTGAAACTATAATATTCCTATATTCCCTACAACTACAAGAATGAGATCGATAAGAAATCAATTCATTCAAGGGGGGTAACAGCTAGACCTTACAAAGGTTAGCATCTCAAAATCATTAAGAATTTGAGCTCATCAACAGAATCATAATGCTTATAACATCAAGCATAACACCAGCACAACTACTGGTATGCAGTCACCAGTCCAATCAACCATTTTCAATCAATTACAAAGACACTCAAGAGAATGAGATAGCTCACACCAGAATTCAATATATGCTAAACATCAAACCTTTGGAATTAAGATTGAGACTCATCTCGATCCAGTTATGAGTGTGCACCCTCACTACTTTATCAAGACCTTCTCATTCTTAATACTAAGATTTTCAATTAGAACATATATTCACCAAAGCACACACAAAATTTCAATACAAAAACGTTTGAAAACCTTTCACTATAGTTATTATTTTAAACTCAAATAACTTTCATGAGCAGAAGAAACACAATGGATCCACAGCCCTCAGGTCATCCTAAGGACGAACTGCTCTGATACCATTAATGTAACATCCCGCCAAATTACTTTGAAAATAAATATAAAACGAAAATAAAGTGACAAATAGATTGAAGTGAGCAAAATCTTTATATAAAATAAATAAGTTTCTCCTCGCAGGGAGTTTAATACAAACAATCACTTCTCCATTAAAAACGTAAACGAAATACAATACAAAAGACAGATAGGCGATCTCCTGGCAAAAAGGGCGATCTCCTATAAGAAGGGCGATCTCCTTTCATATAGGCGATCTCCTATTATAAAGCAGCAAGAGGGGCGATCACCCAACAGAAAAGAAAACAGGCGATCTCCCGATGGAGGCATAAACCGGCGATCACCCGGTAGAGACGGAAATAGGCGATCTCCTTCCGGCGACCACTCACTGAGGAGCTCTACTCCCTGGAAGATCATCTGCTCCCGTGTAAAATACACGATCATCACAGTTTTTAATAGAAAACAGCCACAGAGCAATACAAAATAAAGGGTAAGCTAGACATTTAAAAAGAGTTTAAATAAGGATACTTAAAATAAAATCAAGGTAAACAATTTCAAGATATTCACGTAAAGTTATCAAGTTTCTCATACTCTTCACCTGATCACCCAGAAATCACATATTTCACAATATTCTCAAGAGTCACTCTATTTCACAATACAGCATCAAGTGTCTATCAATATTCAATGTTTCTCATTTCTCACGTCAGACTTTCCACTGACTCACCACACAAGACACTTGACACTACTTCCGGAAGACTCATGCATTGATTAGACTCAGAGATTTGCACCTGTCACACTGCCCACTGTGGAATCTCACACATCCACAGGGTCGCCGTGAAATCTCACACATTCACAAGCGTACGATGAATCTCAACACATCACCATACAGCATGACAAGGTTAATCCACGCAAAACAGGTCGGTTTGTTCTCTTTCAAACAACCCACCCATACAGGTGAACCTCCTTCGACTCTCCCCAACTGAGTAACTTCCTCTATGTGATTCCATTATCAGCAGAGTCAGGATATCTCGTTCATAATCACCGATCAATGCACCTCTTACACGATCTTACACGGTATTTCCTTTCCTGAAAATACTATGCCTCGATCCCACATTCACAACATTCAACATATCATGCCACACTTAAAAGAATGATTTCAATCACAGCAATAGCCATTTCAAAGGATTCATATTTTCGAATATCTCATGTAAATCTCAAGTAGTTCTCAAAACAACATCAAACACAAGGAGTTCGCAAAACAGCGCCAAAACCGGCGATCTAGTTCAAAAACAAGGTGTTTCGAAGACTATGTTTATAAAACCGGCGACCACGTCGCCCAAGCACACAACCCAAGCATTTCACGCAGATGAAGACGAAAATGGCGACCACGTCGCCCTCACTTCAGAAAATAACTAAACTATGGCTCGTATGGACAAAGAGGTCTAGCTTCCCTTACCTGGACTTGCGCAAACACCTAGAGTTCCGAAACCCAACAAAGCTTGAAGAACGCCTTGGCTCTGTTTTTGCGTCTGGTTGAAGGACTTGCAGAGGACTGCCCAGGTGCTCTAATGGTGGCTGTCGCTCGTCGTACTCTCGTGTGAAGGTGTTAGAACCGCAGCGCGAAGGAGAGAATGGAGGAGAAAGGAGATAAACGCACCCTTTAGCTCTGGAACCACAGCAACGTTTCTTTTTTTCTCCCTCAGAAATGGGTTTTTGCATCTTAAGCTGACTTCTCCACAAAAACCGCTGCCACCACCCACTCTGCAGGGAGTTTGCGTGTACGCTTCGCTGAACAGTACACCTAAGCATGCCTCTGCGCAGGCTACGCTCTGAGGTCACTATTCTGAACCACTCTTTTGTCTACGTGGCGTGCATGCAGAACATCTCCTGCTGGGAGTCTGGGGCCCACGTTCTCTGGGTGTAACTCAACGTCGCGCGATGACCTTTCGCCGATGACTACCAGCTCGAAGAGAAATCACTGATGACCTCTCGCGCGAAGACGATCCACCGATGACCTCGCGCGAAGACTACCACCGATGACCTCGCGCGAAGACGATCCACCGATGACCTCTTCCTGGCGAACGACCGATGTCTTCCTCTGGGAGACGACCGATGTCTCCTTCGCCCTGGAAGACGACCGATGTCTCCTTCGTCCTGGAGGACGACCGATGTCTTCCCTGGCGACGCCCTCATAACTCTCGCGCCTTGGCCACGTCCACATGCCTCGCGCCCTGGCAATGCCCGCATTGCCTCGCGCCCGCGCGATGCCCGCATGCCTCTCGCGCCCGCGCGATGCCTGCATGCCTTTCGCGCCCGCGCGATGTCCACCTGGCGCTCATGTGTAGCAGACGACCGACGACCTCGTAGCCTTCTAAACTTAACTTTTTCCTCCCTTTCTATTCTAAATAAAAACATACTTAGAATTCATTTAAAATATAACTCTTTTATTCCAATAAATTTTTCAGGTCCTTACATTCTCCCCAACAAGAAAAATTTTCGTCCTCGAAAATTGGATTACAAGGAAAAGAGGTATGGATAAGCCTCCCCCATGGGTTCTTCTAACTCCCAAGTAGAATCCCCCGATTTCTCATCCCACACCACTTTCACCATGTTGAGGATCTTGCCTCTGAGCTGCTTACTTTGCCTATCGTCAATCCTGACTGGTTTCACTTCAAAAGACAAGTCATCCCTGATCTGCACCTTCTCGGTCGTCTGCTGAATCAACTCTGGTTCAACCAATACTGCTTCCTGGTACCAGTACAAAGGAGTTCTGCATTTCCTTCCATACAAAGCTTCATACGTTGCCATCCCAATGCTAGCATGATCACCGTTATTATAGGTAAACTCTTCCAACTCGGCTGGAGCCCTCCTGTAAGGTGCCATTGACACTGGTCCAGCCCCAGGTACCAAAATCAATAGAGAACTCCACTTCTCTCTTAGGAGGTAATCCGGATATTTCTTCTGAAATTACATCCATGAAATCTTTCACCACAGGTATCCAACTTACGTCCTCTTCATTCTTCACTCCCAACTGAGCTAGGATTCACGAAGCACCTCGCTTCTTTCTCCCAACTCCGACCACCCTCGCTGAGTAGATATCACGTCTGCCCCTTGGAGGTCTGGAAACGCTATCTTCTGACTACCACAGACTACGAGAACGTGATTGGCAGCTAGCCAATCCATTCCCAGGATAACATTCAGATCCTGAAGAGGTAGGCAGATCAAGTCCACCTTGAATCTGCGTCCCTCTACTAACACTGGACATTCGGGGCAAACTGTAGAGGTCAACACCTGTCCTGACGCAGGTGTAGAGACCAACAGCTCGAAAGGTAACTCCTTCACTAGGAGGCCCAACTCGGCTACACACAGGCTTGACACAAAGGAGTGTGTCGCTCCAAAATCAAACAAAATTCTAACGCATCTACCAGCTATAGAGCAACATTCTGTACTAAGTTACCTGACTGAGATGCCTCTGCTCCTGACATGGCAAACACTCTCCCCGTTGCCTGAGGTCGACTGCCTCCATTCCTCAACTGTTGGGATCCACTGGGTTGAGTCATCCTATTCTGGGTAGGACAATCTCTAGCAACGTGTCCCGTCCTTTGACAGGCAAAACATCTTCTCTCTGAATCTCTCTTGGGGCACACATTGGCTGTGTGTGGTCCACCACAGTGGAAACATTTAAGTTTCCAGGGTTGTTGCTGCTGAAACTGGGGCGGTGCTGCTTCTGCCCTATGCTGAGAGGGTCTCGAATAAGGCTTGCTTTGTGGGTGCTGCACCTTGGCCTCCCCACTGGAAGAACTCCCTGGGTGTGACCTCATCACCCGAGAATCACCCTTGTCCAGAGTCTCCACCATCTTCGCCTTCTCTACTAAGGCGTGAAATTCCCTGATGCACATCGGGGCTATGGCCCTCTTCAGCCCATGCTTCAGCCCCTCTTCGAACTTCCTACACCTCCAGGCCTCGGAGGTCGGCTGGGTATAGAACCGGGCGAGGTACTCAAAACGAGCAGCATAGGCGTTCACTGACATATCCCCCTGCTCCAGCTTCAGGAACTCAGCTTCCCGCGCAAACTTGGCGCTGTCAGGGAAATATTTCTCCAAGAACTTCACTCTGAAGCTCTCCCAATCCAAAACATCCCCTCGGGCATCCATCATCTGCTGAGCCCCCATCCACCAGAACTCAGCTTCTCCTGATAGCAGATAAGTGGCGAACAGCAATTTCTTCTCTTCAGGGCAGGAGGTCGCCCTAAAGATTTTCTCCAACTCTCTGACCCACTGATCTGCCTGATCAGGGGTAGCATTCCCACTGAACTTGGGTGGGTTGTGCCTCATGAACTCGGTCAGTCCCATCCGTTCTTGAGGCTGACCGCCGTGGGAGTTTGTCTCAGCCGACCGAGCAGTTTCCCAGTGGTGCATTGTAGCTTGATGGTTCTGAGCCATCGCTGCATTCTGCTGCTGGATGGCAGTTGCCATCATCTCGATAGCCTTAGCGATCTGGCTCATCTCTGAAGAAGATTGGGGAGGGGTAGAAGGTCTACGTGCCATCTCCTTCGTTTTCAGATTTTGAAACTATAATATTCCTATATTCCCTACAACTACAAGAATGAGATCGATAAGAAATCAATTCATTCAAGGGGGGTAACAGCTAGACCTTACAAAGGTTAGCATCTCAAAATCATTAAGAATTTGAGCTCATCAACAGAATCATAATGCTTATAACATCAAGCATAACACCAGCACAACTACTGGTATGCAGTCACCAGTCCAATCAACCATTTTCAATCAATTACAAAGACACTCAAGAGAATGAGATAGCTCACACCAGAATTCAATATATGCTAAACATCAAACCTTTGGAATTAAGATTGAGACTCATCTCGATCCAGTTATGAGTGTGCACCCTCACTACTTTATCAAGACCTTCTCATTCTTAATACTAAGATTTTCAATTAGAACATATATTCACCAAAGCACACACAAAATTTCAATACAAAAACGTTTGAAAACCTTTCACTATAGTTATTATTTTAAACTCAAATAACTTTCATGAGCAGAAGAAACACAATGGATCCACAGCCCTCAGGTCATCCTAAGGACGAACTGCTCTGATACCATTAATGTAACATCCCGCCAAATTACTTTGAAAATAAATATAAAACGAAAATAAAGTGACAAATAGATTGAAGTGAGCAAAATCTTTATATAAAATAAATAAGTTTCTCCTCGCAGGGAGTTTAATACAAACAATCACTTCTCCATTAAAAACGTAAACGAAATACAATACAAAAGACAGATAGGCGATCTCCTGGCAAAAAGGGCGATCTCCTATAAGAAGGGCGATCTCCTTTCATATAGGCGATCTCCTATTATAAAGCAGCAAGAGGGGCGATCACCCAACAGAAAAGAAAACAGGCGATCTCCCGATGGAGGCATAAACCGGCGATCACCCGGTAGAGACGGAAATAGGCGATCTCCTTCCGGCGACCACTCACTGAGGAGCTCTACTCCCTGGAAGATCATCTGCTCCCGTGTAAAATACACGATCATCACAGTTTTTAATAGAAAACAGCCACAGAGCAATACAAAATAAAGGGTAAGCTAGACATTTAAAAAGAGTTTAAATAAGGATACTTAAAATAAAATCAAGGTAAACAATTTCAAGATATTCACGTAAAGTTATCAAGTTTCTCATACTCTTCACCTGATCACCCAGAAATCACATATTTCACAATATTCTCAAGAGTCACTCTATTTCACAATACAGCATCAAGTGTCTATCAATATTCAATGTTTCTCATTTCTCACGTCAGACTTTCCACTGACTCACCACACAAGACACTTGACACTACTTCCGGAAGACTCATGCATTGATTAGACTCAGAGATTTGCACCTGTCACACTGCCCACTGTGGAATCTCACACATCCACAGGGTCGCCGTGAAATCTCACACATTCACAAGCGTACGATGAATCTCAACACATCACCATACAGCATGACAAGGTTAATCCACGCAAAACAGGTCGGTTTGTTCTCTTTCAAACAACCCACCCATACAGGTGAACCTCCTTCGACTCTCCCCAACTGAGTAACTTCCTCTATGTGATTCCATTATCAGCAGAGTCAGGATATCTCGTTCATAATCACCGATCAATGCACCTCTTACACGATCTTACACGGTATTTCCTTTCCTGAAAATACTATGCCTCGATCCCACATTCACAACATTCAACATATCATGCCACACTTAAAAGAATGATTTCAATCACAGCAATAGCCATTTCAAAGGATTCATATTTTCGAATATCTCATGTAAATCTCAAGCAGTTCTCAAAACAACATCAAACACAAGGAGTTCGCAAAACAGCGCCAAAACCGGCGATCTAGTTCAAAAACAAGGTGTTTCGAAGACTATGTTTATAAAACCGGCGACCACGTCGCCCAAGCACACAACCCAAGCATTTCACGCAGATGAAGACGAAAATGGCGACCACGTCGCCCTCACTTCAGAAAATAACTAAACTATGGCTCGTATGGACAAAGAGGTCTAGCTTCCCTTACCTGGACTTGCGCAAACACCTAGAGTTCCGAAACCCAACAAAGCTTGAAGAACGCCTTGGCTCTGTTTTTGCGTCTGGTTGAAGGACTTGCAGAGGACTGCCCAGGTGCTCTAATGGTGGCTGTCGCTCGTCGTACTCTCGTGTGAAGGTGTTAGAATCGCAGCGCGAAGGAGAGAATGGAGGAGAAGGGAGATAAACGCACCCTTTAGCTCTGGAACCACAGCAACGTTTCTTTTTTTCTCCCTCAGAAATGGGTTTTTGCATCTTAAGCTGACTTCTCCACAAAAACCGCTGCCACCACCCACTCTGCAGGGAGTTTGCGTGTACGCTTCGCTGAACAGTACACCTAAGCATGCCTCTGCGCAGGCTACGCTCTGAGGTCACTATTCTGAACCACTCTTTTGTCTACGTGGCGCGCATGCAGAACATCTCCTGCTGGGAGTCTGGGGCCCACGTTCTCTGGGTGTAACTCAACGTCGCGCGATGACCTTTCGCCGATGACTACCAGCTCGAAGAGAAATCACTGATGACCTCTCGCGCGAAGACGATCCACCGATGACCTCGCGCGAAGACTACCACCGATGACCTCGCGCGAAGACGATCCACCGATGACCTCTTCCTGGCGAACGACCGATGTCTTCCTCTGGGAGACGACCGATGTCTCCTTCGCCCTGGAAGACGACCGATGTCTCCTTCGTCCTGGAGGACGACCGATGTCTTCCCTGGCGACGCCCTCATAACTCTCGCGCCTTGGCCACGTCCACATGCCTCGCGCCCTGGCAATGCCCGCATTGCCTCGCGCCCGCGCGATGCCCGCATGCCTCTCGCGCCCACGCGATGCCTGCATGCCTTTCGCGCCCGCGCGATGTCCACCTGGCGCTCATGTGTAGCAGACGACCGACGACCTCGTAGCCTTCTAAACTTAACTTTTTCCTCCCTTTCTATTCTAAATAAAAACATACTTAGAATTCATTTAAAATATAACTCTTTTATTCCAATAAATTTTTCAGGTCCTTACAGAGGGCAGGCAGAGGACGGTCATCCAAGAGACCCTGAGGGCGCCTCGTACCTATACAGCTGATAATTTGGTGGGAGTCCATCAGATCAGTTAATCACACGACCAGAAGAGGAGTCATCGATCGTTGACCCAAGAAACTTTGAAGAAGCCACGGGTCAACGCCTGCATACCAATGGGGGAGGGGCCATCGCAAGTTTGCCTGTTGCAGAGTAGAGAGAAATGGATGACGCCCTATAAGCGCTACATAGCCAATGGGATGCTCCCAATGGAGCCAATGGAAGCAAGGAAGATAAAGAAGAACTCGGCCAAGTACACACTCATTGATGGCGAGCTGTACAGGCATGGGTTTACCCACCCCATCCTGGTGTGTGTACATGGTGAGCAGTGTATGAGAACAATGGCAGAGCTCCATGAGGGCATATGTGGGAGTCACATCGGAGGTTGTGCTTTGGCATCTAAGGCCATTCGAGTAGGGTACTACTGGCCGACTATGAGGGAGGATTGCACTAAGTATGCGCAGCAGTGCAAGCAATGCCAATTCCATGCTGATTGGTATAAGGTGCCACGAGAAGAGCTGAGGTCGATATATAGCCCTTGGCCATTCCATACCTGGGGAATTGACATCCTGGGCCTTTTCATTTGGCGGTGCGGCAGATGAAGTACCTCGTGGTCGCCATTGAATATTTCACGAAGTGGATCGAGGCTGAGCCAATAGCACAGATCATAGTCCAGAAGATCCAGCACTTTGTGTGGAAGAATATAGTGTGCCGCTTTGGGGTACCCAAGCGTTTGGTTTCTGATAATGGCACCTAGTTCGCAAGTCAACAGTTGGGAAAGCTATGCACAAAATTGGGGATCAAGCAGGTGTTCGCATCGGTCGAGCACCCACAAACCAATGGGCAGGTCGAGTCGGCCAATCGAGTTCTACTCAGGGGACTGAAGAAAAGGATGGAGAAGGAAAAGGGAATGTGGGCTGAGGAGGTTCCCAGAATTGTATGGGCTTACCATACTACTCCCCCGTCCACCACCAAGGAGACCCCCTTCAGCTTGGTGTATGGGTCAGATGCCATGATCCCTGTGGAGATCCAGGAGAGCTCACCACGTTTCCAGAACTTTGTGGCGGAGGAGTCCAATGAAGAAAGGAATGTGAACCTCGATCTCTTGGATGAAGTTAGGGAAGAGGCAGGAATCAAGGTCGAGGCGTTGAAGAGGAGAGTTGAGCTCAAGCACAGTTCCAAGTTGAGAGCTCGGAAGTTCCAGGTGGCTAACCTAGTTATGCGAAAGGCATCTCCATACCTGATAGAGAACAAGCTATCCCCTAAGTGGACTGGTCCCTTTAGAGTGACAGAGGCCCTGGGGAATGGAGCATATAGGCTGGAGACTTTAGAAGGTGGTCCGATTCCTCGTACATGGAATGCGACTCACCTGAAGTTCTATTTTAGTTAAAGCCATGTAATATTGTACACAGTTTAGGGGACACTCTTTTTCCCTTTTTAAGGGTTTTTAATGAGGTCACCCAATAAAATTTTCAGTTAAAATGTATATCTGGATGTGTTTGTACAATGCAGTTAGAACCTGACACTTGGGGTTAGAAGTCTCGTAAGTGGGAAGGTAGGTTCGTAGAGAACACCTCCCCTTCGAGTGAGAACTCCCAATATGAACAGAAGGGTTCACCCAGTTAAATCCACCCTCGCCTATGAGCGATGTGAGGTTAGTTCGAACCTGTCACTTGGGGTTAGAAGTCTCATAAGTGGGAAGGTAGGTTCGTAGAGAACACCTCCCCTTCGAGTGAGAACTCCCAATGTGAACAGAAGGGTTCACCCAGTTAAATCCTCCCTCGCCTATGAGCGATGTGAGGTCAGTTCGAACCTGTCACTTGGGGTTAGAAGTCTCGTAAGTGGGAAGGTAGGTTCGTAGAGATACTTCCCCTTCGAGTGAGAACTCCCAATGTGAACAGAAGGGTTCACCCAGTTAAATCCTACCTCACTATGAGCGATGTGAGGTCAGTTCGAACCTGTCACTTGGGGTTAGAAGTCTCGTAAGTGGGAAGGTCGGTACGTAGAGAACACTTCCCCTTCGAGTGAGAACTCCCAACGTGAACAGAAGGGTTCACCCAGTGAAATCCTCCTTCGCCTAAGACCGATGTGAGGTCAGTCTGAACTTGTCGTTTGGGTTAGAGGTCTCGACAGTTGGAAGGTAGGTTCGTATGGAACACCTCCTCTTCGAGTAAGAACTCCCAATTTGAACAGAAAGGTTCACCAGTGACGTCTATCCTCGCCCAATGGCGATAAGTGCTTTGACAAAATACGTTAGCATTCCCCTCTGCTTCGAGCAAGGAGGGGTCATGTGCATGCAGATCAGCGTTGAAGTCCTCATAATACCAAGAGATGTGGGTGATGACGAGGTGGTGAGGTACTTTCCAGCAGAGAAGTCATCATAAAGTTTTGCTCATAGCGATTCAATAGAGTTAAAAGTGCTACCTATGGGTCATTCTGAGTCGAGCGTGATGCTTATGGTTTATTCTATGCTGAGTGGTGAGTTCAACCAGGTATGCCAAACAATCAAACAATAGCAGAGATGCGAATGCAAGTCAATTAAAGTACAAAGGTGAACAAGTATGGTAGACAAAATGATCATATTTTATTGAGGAAGTGCTTACAAAAAATAATTACAAGAGGTTCAGCTATAGAATACAACTGCTCAAGTAGACCTATCTGGGCACTATTTGCCCGTCGACTACCTGCGAAGTTACGGAGAATGGCGAGAGGTCCGTCTCAGGATGCACGCAGGCAAACTGAGCAAGGGCATCGCTAAACCCTTCCTCATAGGCGTCAGCGGCATCTTCAGTGAGCTTGGCCTCAATCTTCTTAAGCAGCTCCGTTTGTTGGGCAAGTTCCTCCTCAACCTTGCCTAGCTGAACCTCTCGGCTGGTAGCCGTTTCCTCCAGCTTGGTCATTTTGGTTTGAGCCCCCACCAATTGGTCTTCCAGCTCAATGACTTTGTTGCGGAGGGGGAGAATCTTGGCTTCAAGCTGGAGGGCCTCCTGCCCTTTGGAGAAGAGGAGTCTCTTGGCCTCCTTCTCAGATTGGCGGAGACTGCCCAGCTCCTGGTTCAGAGCAGTCTCGCGCTTGGCAGCTTGTTGGAGTTGGAGGTCCAAGTTCTTTTTCTGCTCCAGCTCCCTCTCCAGGTTGGCAACTTTCTCCAACAACTCTACCTCTGCGCTGCCTTTGGTCAATAAGAAATTGGAGGCAGCAAGGAACTCCCCAAGGCCATGGCTGAGGAGGTCCCCCAGAGAGTTCCTGCCCATAGCCTCCATTGCAGCTTGGCCAGGCATCTGAGCAAGGGCTCGCTGGAGGAGAGGAGGCAGTTCAGGAGCACGAGGCGCTTGGCTACATGAAGGGGCACTCTCCCCTCCACCCTCGAGCGCCAAGAGTGGGTCGGGTGGAGATGAGGCACTGGGAGGGTGCTCCCTGAAGGAAGGAAGTTGCCCCTCTGTTACAGAAGAGACCTCTGCAACAACCTCCACTCTTTTTCTCTTGAAGACGAGACCGGAGCAGGTGTCCTTGTCTTTAGAGATTTCTATTGGGGCTGCCCTTTTTGACTTGTCAGCAGTTGGTTCGGGGGCAGCCACAGCGGGCGAGGAATGGCCAGCAGGGCCTGGGCCACCTGCAGTGCGGCAACTTATCACATCTGCCAGCCTCTTCTTCTTCTCAGTGTTTAGTACCATGCCTGCAATGGACAACAAGAAGGGGGTGAGAAGAGTCAAGTATGAAACACAAAGACAGGTATATGCGAGACAAAGACAATGTACCAATGTAAACGTTGAGGGTCTCGACATCATATTCGTGCCTGATCAGCTGGGTGGTGTCGAACACCACGCCCCAGCTGGAGAGAGTTTGGCACACTTCGCGATCAAAGGGCATCAGCTCCTCGAGTCCGCGAGGCTTCTTAAACTTCAACTTCTCCACCCAATATAGTGGGAACCCATCGAGCATGGTGGAGTCGTAGGAGCTGCAGCAGACTCGGAAGAACTTCCCCTTGAAGCCCTTATATGATTGAGAGAAGAGGGTGAGTAGAACCCTCCCAGCCACTCCATTTAGGCTTACCCAAAGCCTTTTCCCAGGGCTCTTCGCCTCGAAGAAGTATAGAAATACATCTACCAAGGGAGTGAACCCTAGGTTGCTGCAAAGTATGGAGAACGCCCTGATGAAGGCCCAGCTGTTGGGGTGCAGCTAAGCGGGCGCTACGTTCAACTCCGTGAGTAAGGCCCTCTCGAACCCGGTGAAGGGAAGACGAACCTTGACTAGTTTGAACACGGTGGCATAGAAGAAGCAGAAGGGTTCCCCACCATTGCATTGCTCGTTGGTGCAGACAGGTTCACCCTCGGTGTAAGGACACACTGAGATGTACGCGTCGCTCTCCCTGCCAAAGACGCGCCCTTTGATCTCATTTTCATCATCCTTGTGCTTCCTCCAATCTTCAGTGGAAGTGAGTTTGGAGGTCTTAGCAAGGAGATCCTCAGAAGCCCAGGGGTAGAGGGCCCTGTAATCAACCGCTACGGTTGGAGGAGGGTTGGAGGTGGTTTTGGTTCTGGCCATCTCGAATCTAAAACAAATGAGAGGCAGGAAGAAGGAAGGGGGTTTTAGAAGAAAATGATGACGAAAACTATGGCGGACAAAGACTCAAAAGAAGAACGAACGCAGAAAAGAAGAACAGAAACCCTAAAATGCAGAAATCGTAAACAGACCCAGCGCAGTTAGGATATGTAAAGAGAAGCAGAATCATAAAGTGAAGGCAGAAAGGGAGAGTAAAGATTATACCTTTGCATGAGCAAAGTTGAAGGGTCGCGAGCGTAGGGGTTGGAGTACGACAGAAGCGTGCGAGAGAAGTTAGAAGGTATGAAGGCTAGAATGCAAAGTGATGAAATAGTGAAGTGGCGCGGGATTTTGAAGGGGTTTAACGTAGCCCTAGGGAGCGCAAACGTTAAGAATCCCAGACCGTTGATGCGACCACGTGTCTACAGAAAAAAGGGGGTTGGTGAAACATCCCCTCAGCGCACTATTCACGTCCTTATGCACAGAGCCACGTAGGTCGCCGGGCAGATTACTTAGTCTCTTCGCTGAAACAAGTTAGCAGCTTGAGATTGGGGGGCTTGTGTACTGACTAGTCCTCGGACGTGGAGACTTGCTGATGACAGTAAGCCACGTCAACTGGGCCCTACAACCATGTAGGCAGGGTCCCACAAGTGCCGTGGAATAGTGGGTCGAAGAGTAATCAGTGGTGTCGATCACCAGGGTAGGCTGATGTGTCCTCGGCAACAGAGTATGACGAGGTGACATCGGTGCTAGGTGATTTGAGTGACATGACCAGAACAGTTAAGATTGGTTCCCAGAGGGGGCTAATGCGAAGGGAAAACCTAGAGATAAGGTGAGGCCCAAATCACGAAGAACTTATGCGTGTGGCAGGGAAAGCACAGTTAGGTGCAGAGGCCTGAGGGGTCGAGTACTCATCAGAACTAGGGTTTCCCAGTAAAGCTACATGCATGGCACGTGAACAGTGAAGGCACTCCCAGAACAGGTGGCCCCAGAGACTAGGTGCACAAGGAGGCACCCAGGTGGTCACCCTGTAAGAGTTTGCACTCCATATAAGGAAACCTTATGTGCTAGATTACCCTAAGACTGGGTGATAGCGGCGCAAGGGTATTCCAGTAAACCTTGAATATGGCTAGCAGCGTAGTGAACCCTAATTAGGGCTAGCGGCGCAGTAAACCCTAGACTATATAAAGGGCAGAAAAATACTTCACAAAGGTACGCAATTACAAACCCTAAACACAGTTACTCAAAGACTTGGTGTTTCTTGCCCAATCTTGAGTTGAGCGTCGGAGTGCAAACGGCCTCTAGGGCGCCCCCTTTCTCTTTCGCAGGTGCAGATTGCTTCGAGAGAACCAAGCACATATCAACGTGAGGAAGGAAGCGTGTGAGTGTCGCAGAGTCAACCGACAGGTGGGTCAACCGGCGAGAACACCCTTGATCTTGACCTATCCATGATATTCTGATTTTCCGCTAATAAATTTTCTACCTCGGAAGCATGACCATCCGAGTTTGAATGAGCAGAAGGAACGGGATTTTCAGATTTCCTCCTTTTGAACAGCAAACTTGATGTTGTCCATTCTTCATTATCTGAATGAATGCGGACGACACAGGGACCAATGTAGCTAACAACCGAATTTGGTTTTGTTGCTAAAATCTCCTTAAGATGACGAGCCAACTCATTTTTGGTCAAAGAAGTCATCATTTTTTCTACAAGACGAAAGGATACAGTTAGTAAAACAAAAACAAGTATAAATTTAGCCCTTACAAGAAAATGACTCAAGGAAGTGCTATACCGATATATGCCTTTAAAGTTATAAGTCAGTATCGCGCTTCAAGATGGTAGAAGTGTCAAACACAATATCAAGTTTTTCCAAGAAGTCATAGATCCCCCGATCCTTAGGGTCTAGATTTTCCATTTGATGAGCACTCTAAAAACAGGGTTATGGGTCAAATACAGGAGGAACCCTTACAAATGGTTTGGGTCGAACTTTCATAAAACAACCTTTGAAGTTCTTATATAAAGACAACCCCTCCTGCAACTACTGCTAAAGGAAGCCCACAATTGCCTAGTAGAGCTCTTAAACTAAAACAAAATAAAGAAATCTATTTGAAGGAGGAAAAATGCCAAAATGTGTGCAAAGGATATTGAATGTATGAATGAAATCCCAACTATTCGGATGGAGCTGGGTCGAGGCAAACACAAACCTAGTTTAATAAACATGGTATCATAGAAATAACAAAATGGATTAGCAGGGTCAGTGGATTCATCCTTACAAATAACTTCATCTTGATCACACGCAGAAACCTTGATAAGATTCAGATCATTTTTACTAAGTGTACCGACCAGTCCTCGGACATCGAGAACAGCTGGTAATGGTGAGCCACGTCAGCTGGGTCCCACAGCATGGGCCAAAGCCACGTGGGCTGGGTCCCACAAGTAATAGGGACTAATGGGATGATCAGTCATCAGCGTGTCGATCACCAGAGTGGACTGATGTGTCCTCATCACTCAGCAGGATGATGAGTCCTAGGCATCAGAGTGGGACGATGTGACATCGGTCTTGGGTGTTTTGAACAACAGGATTAGAGCATCTGATGTGGATCCTAAAAGAAAACCTGTTATCAGTAAAATGCCCAGAGGTAGGGAGAAGCCTAAGTCACGAAGCGCCCATGTGTGTGGCAGGGAAAGCACAGTTAGGTGCAGAGTCCTAAAGGGTCGAGTACTCATCAGGATTAGGGTTTCCCAGTGAAGCTATATGCATGGCACGTGAATAGTGAAGGCGCTCCCAGGACAGGTGGCCCCAGAGACTAGGTGCACGAAGGGGTACCCAGGTGGCTATCCTGTTAGAATTTGCACTCCAGTTAAGGAAACCTTACGTGCTAGATTACCTAAGTTTGGGTGATAGCGGCACGAGGGTATTCCAGTAAACCCTAAATATGGGTAGCGGCGCAGAGGAAACCCTAGACTATATAAAGGGTAGTAAAATACTTCACATAGGTACGCAGTTTCTAGACCTAACACAGATATTGAATACACTTAGTGTGCTTGCCCTAGTTTTTGACTTAAGCGTCGGAGTACAAACAGCCTCTAGGGTGCCCCTTTCTATCCCACAGGTGTAGGTTGTTTCGAGACAACAAAGCATAATTCAAGGGGAGGAAAGGATTCGTGTGATTGTCGTAGAGTCAACCGACAGGAGAGTCATTCGGCAAGAACATTTGGCGCCCACCGTGGGGCCAAAGTAAAACAAGGTCCCATACACAAGCGAAAGAGAAGAAACCAGAGACATGAGGAATACCAGGCAAGGATCTGTCCCGGCAAATGGGGGTGAGAGTGTTACCATGCAGCAACTCATACAAACGATGCGCGCCCTCTAGGAGACGGTGGCGGAATCAAGGGTAGATCAAGTGCTAATGCAGATGGACCTGACCGCTTCACAGGCCAGGAACAAGGAGCTACACAGGGCAAACGAAGAATTGCGTGTGAATTTGCGTAATTTGCAGCAAACAGGGGATCGTGTGGTGGATGATCGAGCTCCACCAACGCCGCCAAGGGCTTTTCCAATGCCTTTCTCCCAGGCAATCATGGAGACGGTGGTCCCAACTACCTTCGTGGGCCCTAAGACTGTGTTCACGGGGGTGGAGGATCTAGAAGCACATCTCACGGCATTTCACACGCAGATGATGCTATCAGGGGGATCAGACGCGATGCATTGCAAGCTCTTCATGACCACGTTGACGGGGACAGCGCTGGAGTGGTTTGTTAGCCTGCCTGAGGGACATATCACTTCTTTCGCGCAGTTCTCCATGCTGTTCACGGAGCAATATATCGTCAACCAGGCTCCGCCACCAGTGTCTTATGACCTCTTTGATGTTAGGCAATATCAGAGGGAGTCCCTGAAAGATTACCTCAACCGATTTGGGGCGATGGTGGTGAGGCTGCACACCAAAGATGAGGATATGGTGGTGCATGCCTTCAGAAAGGGAATATTGCCAAGACCTTTCAGTGAGACCCTTATCTGAAGTCACCCAAAGACCTTTGGCGACATCAAGCGTCGCGCTGTTGCTCACATTGCTACCGAAGGAGAACTCAATGAGAAGCGTGAGAGCGCAGCCTCTTCACGACCGCGAGTGCCTAGTCGCTCTCAGCCCGTACGGGTACATGAGGCGACGACAGAAAAGAGAGCTCAGGGAAAGCAGAAGCCCTACGAGGCCAGTAAGCCCCAGACTAGGGCACTCGCTAAGGAGGATGTGCCCCCCAGACATAACTTCCTGGTGGAGCTCAAAGAGTTGATCGCCATACCTAACGTGGCAGAAAGGATGAAGGTGCCTCCAAAGACAGACAAGAGACTAGGGCCCAACAAGAGCACATGGTGCGAGTTCCATCAAGTGTTCGGCCATCCCATTCGAAACTGCTTGGCCTTGGGTCATCAGCTAGATGAGTTGGTCAAGAGCGGCTTCCTGAATGATTACTTGCGGGAGTCACAAGGGGGAGAGGTGGTGGTGGCACCGAGGGCTGATCAAGCATACACGACGAGATCCATACCATCGCAGGTGGGTTCTCAGGCGGGGGGTGCACCTCTTCGCAGCGCAAGAAGTATGTGCAATCGGTGATGGCAGTGGAAACATGTGAGGAAGACCATTTTCCAGATATTGACCTCACATTCACGAAGGTAGATCGCCTGGACGTTGTTCCCCATGACAATGACCCAGTGGTGATATCGGTGGTTACCGTGGGGAGAAGGGTGCATCGGGTACTTGTCGATCAAGGAAGTTCGGCCGATGTGATGTTCTGGTCGACCTTTAACAAGTTTCAGCTATCCCCAGATCAGCTAAGGCCTTATACTGGCTGCCTGTATGGGTTCGCAGGAGACCAGGTCAAGGTGTAGGGTTATATAGAGCTAAGGACCACTTTCACTGATGGGGTGGCCTCCCGCACCGAGAACATCAAGTACCTGGTTGTGAATGCCCCATCAGCCTACAACATGCTGTTGGGCAGGCCAGCTTTGAATAGGATGGGAGCTGTAGCGTTGACGAGGCATATGAAGATGAAGTTGCCCTCAATGGAAGGTGTGGTGATCACCATTAGGTCAGATCAGAAGGAGGCTAAGAAGTGCTATGAGAACAGCCTCAAGACAAGAAGGGCAGTGTGCACGGTGACCACCCAACCATCGGGTGGAGAGTGCGCTGATACTGACCTGCCCCGAGGAGACGTCGGGGTTGCACGAGTAGAGGTCGTCCGAGAGAGACGACCTGAACCAGCGGAGGAGGTAGTAGAGAGGGAGATTGGAGGCAAAATGTTCAAACTCGGCAAATCCCTATGCCAAGATACGCAAGACCAAGTAGTAGGAGTCATAGAGCGGCATTTGGATGCTTTTGCTTGGTCTGCCTCAGACATGCCAGGTATTGACCCAGATTTTCTATCTCATCGCTTAGCGTTAAATCCCCAAGTCAGATCTGTCCGTCAGAGGAGGAGAAAATTCAACGAAGAAAGGAGACAGGTGATCAGGGAAGAGACACAAAAGCTGCTCAAGGCTGGTCACATACGGGAAATCCAGTACCCTGAGTGGCTAGAGAATGTGGTGTTGGTGAAGAAGGCCAATGGGAAGTGGCGGATGTGTGTGGACTTTACCGACCACAATAAGGCATGTCCAAAGGATTCTTATCCTTTGCCGAGTATTGATGCACTGGTAGATAACGCCTCGGGGTGCAAGCTGCTTAGCTTCTTGGATGCTTTTTCCGGTTATAACCAGATCAAGATGCACCCAATGGACGAGAGCAAGACAGCGTTTATGATTGAGCTGTCCTGCTACTGCTATACAGTCATGCCATTTGGGTTGAAGAATGCAAGTGCTACCTACCAACGGCTGATGGACAAGGTCCTTGCACCCATGATAGGACACAACGTGCAGACCTACGTAAATGATATGGTGGTAACATCCTAGGTGAGAGATCAGCACGTCGCTGATTTAGAGGAGCTATTCACTACCATAGCTAAATGCGGGTTAAAGCTTAACCCAGAGAAGTGTCTTTGGGGTGGAAGTAGGCAAGTTCCTCCTGTTTCTTGCTCACCGAACGAGGAATCGAGGCCAACCCAGACAAGTGTGCAGCGATCTTAGCCATGAGGAGCCCGACGTCGGTCAAGGAAGTTCAACAACTGACAGGTCGGATGGCTGCTCTCTCCAGGTTTGTGTCAGCTGGGGGTGATAAGGGCCACCTTTACTTTCAATGCTTGAGGAGGAACAACAGGTTCTTGTGGACTGAGGAGTGTGAAGAAGCATTCCTTAAGTTAAAACAATATCCGGCCAGCCCGCCAGTGCTGTGCAAACCACAGATCGGCACCCCACTGTGTTTGTACTTTGCCGTCACTGAGAAGACAATAAGTTCAATTTTGGTGCAGGAGCAGGACCAGAGCCAAAAACCTATCTACTTCATTAGCAAGGTGTTGCAAGGGCCCGAGGTGAGATACCAGGCCATAGAAAAGGCGGCATTGGTCGTGGTGTTCTCTGTGCGTAGGCTTTGCCATTACTTCCAGAGCTTTACCGTGGTGGTGATGACAAACCTACCCATTAGGAAGGTCTTGCAGAAGCCAAATGTAGCAGGGAGGATGGTGCGATGGGCAGTGGAATTGTCTGAATTTGACATACAGTATGAGTCCAGAGTCCCGATCAAAGGCCAAGTATACGCCGACTTCGTAGCCGAGATGTCCTCGGCAGAAACCCAGCAAGATGGACCTGACTTCAGATGGGTGCTCTCGGTAGATAGGTCTTCTAATCTGCAATGTAGCAGAGCTGGGGTGATCTTGGAGGGACCAAAAGGGCTGTTGATTGAGCAAGCCCTACAGTTTTTCTTTAAGGCCAGCAATAACCAGGCTAAGTATGAGGCTCTAATCGCTGGAATGTTTTTGGCCAAGGAGATGGGAGCACAGAGTCTTTTGGCAAAGAGTGACTCCCTATTGGTCACAGGTCAGGTGACGGGAGAGTACCAGCCCAAAGATCCTCAAATGGCCTCCTACCTAGAGTATGTCCTGGTACTGAAGAGTTCCTTTGCGGCTTTTGAATTGGTGCATGTGCCCAGAGATCAGAATGCCCGAGCTGACTTGCTAGCAAAACTCGCAAGCTCGGGCAAGGGGGGTAGGCAGAGGACGGTCATCCAGGAGACCCTGAGGGCACCTCGCACCTACACAGCTGATAACTTAGTAGGAGTCCACCAGATTAGTCAAACAGACAGTAGGAGGAGGAGTCATCGGTCGTTGACTCAGGAAACTTTGAAGAAGCCAAGGGTCAACGCGTATATGGCACTGGAGGAGGCGTCACCATAGGTATGCTTGTTACAGAATGGAGAAACGTGGATGACGCCCTACAAGTGCTACTTGGTTAATGGAATGTTGCCAATGGAGCCAATAGAGGCGAGGAAAGTAAAGAAGAACTCAACCAAGTACACACTCATTGATGGGGAGTTGTATAGGCACGGGTTCACACACCCTATTTTGGTGTGTGTGCATGGTGAGCAGTGCGTGCGTATAATGGCAGAGCTCCATGAAGGAATATGTGGGAGTCACATAGGAGGTCGTGCTTTGGCATCAAAGGCCATTCGAGCAGGGTATTACTGGCCAACCATGAGGGAAGACTGCACGAAGTATGCGTAGCAGTGCAAACAGTGTCAGCTACATGCAGATTGGCACAAGGCGCCTCTAGAGGAGCTCAGATCTATATACAGCCCTTAGCCATTCCACACCTGGGGAATTGACATCCTGGGGCCCTTTCCTTTGGCTGTGCGGCAGATGAAGTACCTCGTGGTCGCCATAGAATACTTCATGAAGTGGATCGAGGCTGAACCGGTAGCACAAATCACAGCCCACAAGATCCAGTACTTCGAAGAACATAGTATGCCGCTTTGGTGTACCCAAGCGCTTGGTGTCTGATAATGGCACCCAGTTTGCAAGTCAACAGTTGGGAAAGCTATGCACAGAGTTGGGAATCAAGCAGGTGTTTGCATCAGTCAAACATCCTCAGACTAATGGGCAAGTCGAGTCAGCCAACCGAGTCCTACTCAGAGGGCTGAAGAGAAGGCTGGAGAAGGCGAAGGGGACTTGGGCTGAGGAGGTTCCCAGAATTGTATGGGCCTATCATACCACTCCTCAGTCCACCACCAAGGAGACCCCTTTCAGCTTGGTGTATGGTTCAGATGCCATGATCCCTGTAGAGATCCAGAAGATCTCACCATGTTTCCAGAACTTCGTGGCTGAGGAATCCAACGGAGAAAGGAAGGTGAATTTAGATCTCTTGGATGAAGTTAGGGAAGAGGCAGGAATCAAAGCTGAAGCGTTGAAGAGGACGGTTGAGCTCAGGCACAATTCCAAGTTGAGAGCTCGGTAGTTCCAGGTCGCCGACCTAGTCATGCAGAAGGCATCTACCTACTAGATAGAGAACAAGCTATCCCCTAAGTGGACTGGTCCCTTTAGAGTGTCAGAGGCCCTAGGGAATGGAGCGTATAGGCTTGAAACTCTGGAAGGTGGTCCGATTCCTCGTACATGGAATGGGACTCACCTAAAGTTTTATTTCAGTTAAGACTATGTAACATTGTACACAGTTTATGGGGACATTCTTTTTTCCCTTTTAAGGGTTTTTAATGAGGTCACCTAATAAAATTTTCAATTAAGATATATTCTTGAATGTGTTTGTACAATGCAGTTCGAACTTGTCATTTTGGGTTAGAGGTCTCGTAAGTGGGAAGGTAGGTTCGTAGAGAACACCTCCTCTTCGAGTGAAAACTCCCAACTTAAACAGAAGGGTTCACCAGTGAAATCTGTAAGGACCTGAAATTTATTGGAATGAAAGAGTATGTTTTAAATAAATTCTAAGTATGTTTTTATTTAGAATAGAAAGGGAGGAAAAAGTTAAGTTTAGAAGGCTACGAGGTCGCCGGCCGCCTGCTACACATGAGCGCCAGGTGGTCATCGCGCGGGCGTTAGAGGCATGCAGGCATCGCGCGGGCGCGAGAGGCATGCAGGCATCGCGCGGGCGTGAGAGGCATGCAGGCATCGCGCGGGCGCAAGAGGCATGCAGGCATCGCGTGGGCGTGAGAGGCATGCAGGCATCGCGCGGGCGTGAGAGGCATGCAGGCATCGCGCGGGCGCGAGAGGCATGCAGGCATCGCGCGGGCGCGAGAGGCATGCAGGCATCGCGCGGGCGCGAGGGGCATGCGGGCATCGCGCGGGCGCGAGGGGCATGCGGGCATCGCGCGGGCGCGAGGGGCATGCGGGCATCGCGCGGGCGCGAGGCACGCGGGCATTGCCAGGGCGCGATGCATGTGGACGTGGCCAAGGCGCGAGAGTTATGAGGGCGTCGCCAGGGAAGACATCGGTTGTCTCCCAGAGGAAGACATCGGTCGTTCGCCAGGAAGATGTCATCGGTGGTAGTCTTCGCGCGAGGTCATCGGTGGTAGTCTTCGCGCGAGGTCATCGGTGGTAGTCTTCGCACGAGGTCATCGGTGGATCGTCTTCGCGCGAGAGGTCATCAGTGGTTTCTCATCGAGCTGGTAGTCATCGGCGAAAGGTCATCGCGCGACGTTGAGTTACACCCAGAGAACGTGGGCCCCAGACTCCCAGCAAGAGATGTTCTGCACGCGCGCCACGTAGACAAAAGAGTGGTTCAGAATAGTGACCTCAGAGCGTAGCCTGCGCAGAGGCACGCTTAGTAGTACTGTTCAGGGAAGCGTGCACGCAAACTTCCCTGCAGAGTAGGTGGTGGCAGCTGCTTTTGGAGGGATAAGTTGGTTTAAGTTACAAAAATCCACTGCTGAGAGAAAAGGAAAACATTGTTGTATTCGACGAGAGAAAGAGTGAGTTTCTTCCCTTCTCCTCCAGTTACCTCCTCCGCGTTGCGATTTCAGCATCTCCACACAAGAGTACGACGAGAAGCAACACCATTGGAGCCCCTGGGAAAGTTCTCTGCAACTCCTTCAAAACCAGACGCAAAAACAGAGCCAAGGCGTTCTTCAAGCTCTGTTGGATTTCGAAGCTCCTGGTGGTTGCGCAAGTCCAGGTAAGGGAAGCTAGCCTTCATCTTTACTACGAGCCATAGTTGAACCATTTCTGAAGTGTGGGCGACGTGGTCGCCGTTTTCGCTTTCGTCTTCGTGAAATGCTCTGTGTTGTGTGCTTGGGCGACGTGGTCGCCTGTTTTAATATACAGCCTTCGAAATACCATATTTTGAACTAGATCGCCGGTTTTGGCGCTGTTTTGCGAACTCCTTGTGTTTGATGTTGTTTTGAGAACTGGTTGAGATTTACATGAGATATTCGAAAATATGAATCCTTTGAAATGGCTATTGCTGTGATTGAAATCATTCTTTTAAGTGTGGCATGATGTCTTTGAATGCTGTGAATGTGGGATCGAGGCATAGTATTTTCAGGAAAGAAAATACCGTGTAAGATCTTGTGGTAGGTGCATTGATCGGTGATTCCTAAGGGGATATCCTGACTCTGCTGAGGTAATGGAATCACGTAGAGGAAGTTACTCAGTTGTTGAGAGTCGAAGGAGGTCTATATGATGGGCGTCTCGTGTGAAAAAGAACGAGCTCCGTCTGTCCTATGGATTAACCCTGTCATACCAGGAGAACTATGGTAACATTGAGATGATATATGCGCATGCTGTGTGGATTCACAGCGACCCTGTGTGGATTTCACAGTGGTGTGGTATGACAGGTGCAGATCTCTGAGTCTAATCAACGCACGAGTCAATCCGGAAGTAGTGTCAAGTGTCTTGTGTGGTGAGTCAGTGGAAAGTCTGACATGTGAAATGAGAAACTTGAATATTGATAGACACTTGATGCTGTATTGTGAAATGGAATGACTATGGGTGAATGTTGTGAAGTTTGTGATTTTGGGCGATCAGCTGAATGCTATGAGCAGCTCTACGTTTTACATGGATATTTTGGAACTTGGTTTACTTGGATTTTCATGTTCTTGATTTAAACTTCTTTTAAATTATCTAGCTTACCCTTTTATCTGTTATTGTGGTTGTTTTCTCAAAACTGTGATGATCGTGTAATTGTTACACGGGAGCAGATGATCTTCCAGGAAGAAGAGCTCCTTAGTGAGTGATTGCCGAGGAGGAGATCGCCGGTTTTCTTCTGTCTCTATCGGGTGATCACCTGTTTCTGCCTCTATCGGGTGATCGCCTGTTTTTTTTTTCTGTCCTGATAGGTGATCGGCTGTTTTGGCTCCTCCGATAGGAGATCGGTTTCTTCCGATAGGAGATCGCCTGCTTTGTTTTTTTTACTGTATTTTGTTTATGTTTCTGGAAAATTTGACCGAATTTGTATTAAACTCCCTAAGAGGAGCAACTTCATTTCATATATATATTATTTTGTTCATAGAATCTATTTGTTACCTTTATTTCATTATACATGTATGTATGTATTATTTTGGCGGGATGTTACATTAATGGTATCAGAGCAGTTCGCCTTAGGATGACCTGAGGGCTGTGGATCCATTGTGTTTCTTCTGCTCATAAAATTTATTTGAGTTTTAAATAACCACTATAGTGGAAGGTTTTCAAACGTTTTAGTTTTGAACTCTTGTGTGTGCTTGGGTGAACGTGTGCCTAACTGAAAATCTTAGTATTAAGAATAAGAAGGTCTTGATAAAGTGGTGAGGGTGCACACTCATAACTGGATCAAGATAATTCTTGATCTTAATTCCAAAGGTTTGATGTTTAGCCGACATTGAATTCTGGTGTGATTTTTGAGTGTTCTTGAATTTGACTGAGGTGGTAGTTTGGACTGATGTTTGCACACCAGTAACTGTTCTGGTGTTTTGTGTGAAGTTATAAGTGTTATGATTCTGTTGATGAACTCAAATTCTAGATGACTTTGAGATGCTGACCTTTGTAAGGTCTAGCTGTTACCCCTTGAATGAATTGATTCTTATCGATTTCATTCTTATACTTGTAGGGAATATAGAAGTCAATAGATTCAGAAGATGGCACGTAGACCTGCTACCCCACCCCAACCTTCCTCAGAGATGAGTCAGATCGCCAAGGCCATCGAGATGATGGCGACTGCCATTCAGCAGCAGAATGCGGCGATGGCTCAGAACCATCAAGCCACAATGCAGCACTGGGAAACTGCCTGATCTGCTGAGACAAACTCCCACGTCGGTCAGCCCCAAGAACAGATGGGACTGGCCGAGTTCATGAGGCACAACCCACCTAAGTTCAGTGGGAATGCTACCCCTGACCAGGCAGATCAGTGGGTCAGGGAGGTGGAGAAAATCTTTAGGGCGACCTCCTGCCCTGAAGAGAAGAAGCTGTTGTTTGCCACGTATCTGCTATCAGGAGAAGCTGAGTTCTGGTGGATGGGAGCTCAGCAGATGATGGAGGCCCGAGAGGATGTTCTGGATTGGGAGAGCTTCAGGGTGAAGTTCTTGGAGAAATACTTCCCAGACAGCGCCAAGTTTGCAAGGGAAGCTGAGTTCTTAAAGTTGGAGCAGGGGGACATGTCAGTAAACGCCTATGCTGCCCGTTTTGAGTACCTCGCCCGGTTCTATACCCAGGCGACCTCCGAGGCCTGGAGGTGTAGGAAGTTCGAGGAAGGGCTGAAGCATGGGCTGAAGAAGACCATAGCCCCGATGTGCATCAGGGAGTTCCACGCCTTAGTGGAGAAGGCGAAGATGGTGGAGACCCTGGAAAAGGGTGAGTCTCGGGTGATCAGGTCACACCCAGGAGGTCCTTCCAGTGGGAGAGCTAAGGCACAGCACCCACAAAGCAAACCCTATGCGAGACCTCCATCACATCGGGCAGGAGCAGCACCTCCCCAGTTCCAACAGCAACAACCTTGGAAACCTAAGTGTCTTCACTGTGGTGGACCACACGCCTCCAATGCTTGTTTCAAGAAGATTTCAGAGAGGAGATGTTTTGTCTGCCAAAAGATGGGGCACGTTGCTAGAGAGTGCCCTAGCAGGAATGGGGCGACCCAACCCAGTGGCTCCCAACAGTTGAGAAACGAGGGCGGCAGACCTCAGGCAACAGGGAGGGTGTTCGCCATGTCTGGAGCAGAGGCAGCTCAGTCAGGTAACCTCCTCCAAGGTGTTTGTTTTATTGCTGGTAGAGGTGTAAGGGCCTTGTTTGATTCTGGAGCGACACACTCCTTTGTGTCAAGCCTGTGTGTAGCCGAGTTGGGCCTCCTAGTGAAGGAGTTACCTTTCGAGCTGTTGGTCTCTACACCTGCGTCAGGACAGGTGTCGACCTCTACAGTGTGCCCTGAATGTCCAGTGATTGTAGAAGGACGCAGATTCAAGGTGAACTTGATCTGCCTACCCCTTCAGGACCTGGATGTCATCCTGGGAATGGATTGGTTAGCTGCCAATCACGTTCTCATAGACTGTGGTAGGCAGAAAGTAGCGTTTCCAGACCCCCAAGAATTGGATGTGTTATCAGTTCAACGAGGGCGATCAGAGCTGGAAGGAGGGGCGAGGTGCTTCGTGGTGCTCGCCCGGTTGGAAGTGGAGAATAAAGGGGACGTAAACAGGATACAAGTGGTGAAAGATTTCACAGATGTATTCCCAGAAGAGGTGCCTGGGTTACCCCCTAAGAGAGAAGTGGAATTCTCTATTGACTTGGTACCTGGAGCTGGACCAGTGTCAATGGCACCTTACAGGATGGCACCAGCCGAGTTAGTGGAGTTAAAGAAGCAAGTGGAAGAGTTGCTGGAGAAGCAGTTCATCAGACCCAGCGTATCTCCATGGGGAGCTCCAGTGCTCCTAGTCAAGAAGAAGGATGGAGGGTCTCGGCTGTGTATAGACTACAGGCAATTGAACAAATTGACCATCAAGAACAAGTACCCCCTACCTCGGATTGATGATTTGATGGACCAAATTCATGGGGCCTCGGTGTTCTCCAAGATTGACCTGAGATCGGGGTATCACCAAATCTTGGTAAAAGCTGAAGATGTTCAGAAGACAGCTTTTAGGTCTCGATATGGGCACTACGAGTATGTAGTGATGCCATTTGGAGTCACCAATGCTCCAGCTCTATTCATGGACTACATGAATAGGATCTTTCGCCCTTTCTTGGATAAGTTTGTGGTGGTCTTCATAGATGACATCCTCATTTATTCAAGGACCGAGGAAGAGCATGAGGAACACTTGAGGACAGTATTGGAAATACTGAGGGAGAAGCAGCTCTATGCCAAGTTCTCTAAGTGTGAGTTCTGGCTAAGGGAAGTCAACTTCTTAGGACACGTGATATCTGCCCAGGGGATCTCGGTAGATCCAGCCAAGGTAGAGGCAGTGCTGCAATGGGAACGTCCTAAGACAGTGACTGAGATAAGGAGCTTTGTGGGGTTGGCGGGCTACTATCGGAGGTTTATTGAGGATTTTTCCAAAGTAGTGGCTCCTTTAACACAACTGACCCGCAAGGACCAACCCTTTGCTTGGACCGACCGATGTGAGCAGAGCTTCAGGGAACTAAAGGAGAGGTTGACCAGTGCTCCAGTGCTGGTGATTCCAGAAGTAGGAAAACCTTTTGATGTCTTCTGTGATGCCTCACATCAAGGCTTGGGATGCGTCTTGATGCAAGAGAAGAGAGTGGTTGCATATGCTTCAAGGAAACTCAAGGTGCATGAGAGAAACTACCCTACTCATGATTTGGAGTTGGCAGCGGTAGTGTTTGCCTTGAAGATCTGGAGGCATTATCTTTATGGAGCTCGGTTCCAGGTATTCAGTGACCACAAGAGCTTGAAGTACCTGTTCGATCAGAAGGAACTAAACATGAGACAAAGAAGGTGGATGGAATTCCTAAAGGACTACGACTTTGAACTCATGTATCACCCAGGGAAGGCCAATGTAGTGGCAGATGCCTTGAGTAGGAAGTCTATACAAGTCGCCACCATGATGATGGAAGAGCAGAAACTGATCGAGCAGTTCAGAGACTTAAACTTTGGAGTAGAATTTCACGTGAATCACATTAGTTGTAGTAAGCTGACTATAACTAATGACTTCCTTGGGATGTTGAAGGATAAACAATTGGAGGACCCTAGCCTGAAGCGCACTGTGGAGTCACTAGGGACAGATCAGGCGAGAGGCTTTGAGATGGGCGATGATGGGATCTTGAGGTTTGATGGCAGAATTTACATACCTGCAAATGATGAGTTGAAGAAGATGATCCTAGAGGAAGGTCATAAGAGCCGCCTCAACCTTCACCCAGGCATGAACAAGATGTACCATGACTTGAAGGAGTCATTTTGGTGGTCAGGCATGAAGAGGGACGTCGCCCAGTACGTGGCAACCTGCTTAACGTGTCAAAAGGCGAAGGTAGAGCATCAAAGACCTGGCGGGCTGTTGCAGCAACTGGATATCCCTGAGTGGAAGTGGGACAGCATCGCCATGGATTTTGTCACTCATTTACCCAGATCGACAAAAGGTCATGATGCAATCTGGGTCATCATTGATAGGCTGACGAAGAGTGCCCACTTTCTCCCAGTGAATATGAAGATGCCTATGGTCAAGCTGGCACAGCTATACATCCAAGAAATAGTAAGGCTGCATGGAGTGCCTTCCAGCATCGTTTCAGATAGAGATCCCAGGTTTACTTCACGGTTTTGGCAGACCTTACAAGAATGCTTGGGAACTAAGTTGAGGATGAGCTCTGCATATCATCCCCAAACAGATGGTCAGTCAGAGAGGACGATCCAATCTTTGGAAGATCTGCTGAGGGCATGCGTTTTGGATCAATTGGGAGGTTGGGAGGAGGTGTTGCCACTAGTGGAGTTTACCTATAACAATAGCTACCACGCCAGCATTGGGATGGCACCATATGAAGCCCTGTATGGGAGGAAATGCAGAACTCCCTTATGTTGGTACCAGGAGGGCGAGGCAGTCTTGGTTGGGCCAGAGTTGATTCAGCAGACGACCGAGAAGGTGAAGCAGATACAAAGCAGAATGAAAGCCTCTCAGAGTAGGCAGAAGTCCTATGCAGATCAGAGGAGAAAGCCTTTGGAGTTTGCTGCTGGAGATCACGTGTTCATGAAAGTGACACCAACCAAGGGTGTAGGGCGGGCGATCAGGTCAAAGAAGTTGTCCCCTAAGTTCGTGGGACCATATCAGATCTTAAGAAGGATTGGCCCAGTGGCGTATGAGATCGCCCTACCTCCCCATCTGGCGAATCTGCACAATGTGTTTCACGTGTCACAGCTGAGGAAGTACATGGCAGACCCTAGTCACGTGCTGGATGTAGACGACGTGCAGATTAGGGATGACTTGTCCTTTGAAGCCAAACCAGTCAGGATTGACGATCGGCAATGTAAACAGCTCAGGGGCAAGACCATCGACATGGTGAAAGTGGTGTGGGATGAGAAATCGGGGGATTCTACTTGGGAGTTAGAAGAACCCATGAGGGAGGCTTATCCATACCTCTTTTCCTTGTAATCCAATTTTCGAGGACGAAAATTTTTGTTGTTGGGGAGAATGTAAGGACCTGAAATTTATTGGAATGAAAGAGTATGTTTTAAATAAATTCTAAGTATGTTTTTATTTAGAATAGAAAGGGAGGAAAAAGTTAAGTTTAGAAGGCTACGAGGTCGCCGGCCGCCTGCTACACATGAGCGCCAGGTGGTCATCGCGCGGCGTTAGAGGCATGCAGGCATCGCGCGGGCGCGAGAGGCATGCAGGCATCGCGCGGGCGTGAGAGGCATGCAGGCATCGCGCGGGCGTGAGAGGCATGCAGGCATCGCGCGGGCGCGAGAGGCATGCAGGCATCGCGCGGGCGTGAGAGGCATGCAGGCATCGCGCGGGCGCGAGAGGCATGCAGGCATCGCGCGGGCGCGAGAGGCATGCAGGCATCGCGCGGGCGCGAGGGGCATGCGGGCATCGCGCGGGCGCGAGGCACGCGGGCATTGCCAGGGCGCGATGCATGTGGACGTGGCCAAGGCGCGAGAGTTATGAGGGCGTCGCCAGGGAAGACATCGGTTGTCTCCCAGAGGAAGACATCGGTCGTTCGCCAGGAAGATGTCATCGGTGGTAGTCTTCGCGCGAGGTCATCGGTGGTAGTCTTCGCGCGAGGTCATCGGTGGTAGTCTTCGCACGAGGTCATCGGTGGATCGTCTTCGCGCGAGAGGTCATCAGTGGTTTCTCATCGAGCTGGTAGTCATCGGCGAAAGGTCATCGCGCGACGTTGAGTTACACCCAGAGAACGTGGGCCCCAGACTCCCAGCAAGAGATGTTCTGCATGCGCGCCACGTAGACAAAAGAGTGGTTCAGAATAGTGACCTCAGAGCGTAGCCTGCGCAGAGGCACGCTTAGTAGTACTGTTCAGGGAAGCGTGCATGCAAACTTCCCTGCAGAGTAGGTGGTGGCAGCTGCTTTTGGAGGGATAAGTTGGTTTAAGTTACAAAAATCCACTGCTGAGAGAAAAGGAAAACATTGTTGTATTCGACGAGAGAAAGAGTGAGTTTCTTCCCTTCTCCTCCAGTTACCTCCTCCGCGTTGCGATTTCAGCATCTCCACACAAGAGTACGACGAGAAGCAACACCATTGGAGCCCCTGGGAAAGTTCTCTGCAACTCCTTCAAAACCAGACGCAAAAACAGAGCCAAGGCGTTCTTCAAGCTCTGTTGGATTTCGAAGCTCCTGGTGGTTGCGCAAGTTCAGGTAAGGGAAGCTAGCCTTCATCTTTACTACGAGCCATAGTTGAACCATTTCTGAAGTGTGGGCGACGTGGTCGCCGTTTTCGCTTTCGTCTTCGTGAAATGCTCTGTGTTGTGTGCTTGGGCGACGTGGTCGCCTGTTTTAATATACAGCCTTCGAAATACCATATTTTGAACTAGATCGCCGGTTTTGGCGCTGTTTTGCGAACTCCTTGTGTTTGATGTTGTTTTGAGAACTGGTTGAGATTTACATGAGATATTCGAAAATATGAATCCTTTGAAATGGCTATTGCTGTGATTGAAATCATTCTTTTAAGTGTGGCATGATGTCTTTGAATGCTGTGAATGTGGGATCGAGGCATAGTATTTTCAGGAAAGAAAATACCGTGTAAGATCTTGTGGTAGGTGCATTGATCGGTGATTCCTAAGGGGATATCCTGACTCTGCTGAGGTAATGGAATCACGTAGAGGAAGTTACTCAGTTGTTGAGAGTCGAAGGAGGTCTATATGATGGGCGTCTCGTGTGAAAAAGAACGAGCTCCGTCTGTCCTATGGATTAACCCTGTCATACCAGGAGAACTATGGTAACATTGAGATGATATATGCGCATGCTGTGTGGATTCACAGCGACCCTGTGTGGATTTCACAGTGGTGTGGTATGACAGGTGCAGATCTCTGAGTCTAATCAACGCACGAGTCAATCCGGAAGTAGTGTCAAGTGTCTTGTGTGGTGAGTCAGTGGAAAGTCTGACATGTGAAATGAGAAACTTGAATATTGATAGACACTTGATGCTGTATTGTGAAATGGAATGACTATGGGTGAATGTTGTGAAGTTTGTGATTTTGGGCGATCAGCTGAATGCTATGAGCAGCTCTACGTTTTACATGGATATTTTGGAACTTGGTTTACTTGGATTTTCATGTTCTTGATTTAAACTTCTTTTAAATTATCTAGCTTACCCTTTTATCTGTTATTGTGGTTGTTTTCTCAAAACTGTGATGATCGTGTAATTGTTACACGGGAGCAGATGATCTTCCAGGAAGAAGAGCTCCTTAGTGAGTGATTGCCGAGGAGGAGATCGCCGGTTTTCTTCTGTCTCTATCGGGTGATCACCTGTTTCTGCCTCTATCGGGTGATCGCCTGTTTTTTTTTTCTGTCCTGATAGGTGATCGGCTGTTTTGGCTCCTCCGATAGGAGATCGGTTTCTTCCGATAGGAGATCGCCTGCTTTGTTTTTTTTACTGTATTTTGTTTATGTTTCTGGAAAATTTGACCGAATTTGTATTAAACTCCCTAAGAGGAGCAACTTCATTTCATATATATATTATTTTGTTCATAGAATCTATTTGTTACCTTTATTTCATTATACATGTATGTATGTATTATTTTGGCGGGATGTTACAAAATCCTCCTTCGCCTATGAGCGAGGAGAGGTCAGTTCGAACCTGTCATTTGGGGTTAGAGGTCTCGTAAGTGGGAAGGTAGGTTCGTAGAGAAAACCTCCTCTTCGAGTGAAAACTCCCAACTTGAATAGAAGGGTTCACCAGTGAAATCCTCCTTCGCCTATGAGCGAGGAGAGGTCAGTTTGAACCTGTCATTCGGGGTTCGAGGTCTCGTAAGTGGGAAGGTAGGTTCGGAGAGAACACCTCCTCTTCGAGTGAAAACTCCCAACTTGAACAGAAGGGTTCACCAGTTAAATCCTCCCTCGCCTGCGGGCGATGCGAGGTCAGTTCGAACTTGTCATTTGGGGTTAGAGGTCTCGTAAGTGGGAAGGTAGGTTCGTAAGGAACACCCCTCCTTTTTCGAGTGAGAACTCCCAACTTGAACAGAAAGGTTCACCAGTTAAATCCTCCTCTGCCTTTGGACGATGCGAGGTCAGTAAAGACTCGTTAGATTGGGTTAGAAGTCTTGGAAGCGGGAAAGGAAGGTTCATCGAGAACGCCTCCCCTTTCGGGTGAGAACACCAAGGACGACTCGTACCAGTGAAATCACACATGCCTATGGGCGATAAGAGGTCGGCCAAGGAATAGCCTTTGTGTTAGAAGTCTCGAAGTGGAAGAGAGGGGGTTGCAGATGATACCCTCCCAGTGTGGTCTCTTATCCTAAAGGGGAATTACATTCGTCGCCTCTCATCAGAGTCAAGTGTGCTACATTACAAGGAGACGAAGCTATAAGCTAAGTACGCTAAGGTGTCCAAGCAACCATTGAGTACCAGATATGCAAGTTGTGCAAAGGAAATGTGAGGCGCCAATGAAAGCAAGTTGTTCAAGACAAATGATATACATAAAGTTAAATACTTTATTAGATTGGAAGAATAATTACAAATGTGATTACAAGAGGTCCTGCTACAGTATATAGCTGCTCAAGAGACCTATCTGGGCACTATTTGCCCGTCGACTACCTGCTTTGACACAGAGAATGGCGAGAGGTCCATCTCAGGATGCGCACAGGCAAACTGAACAAGAGCATCGCCAAACCCCTCCCCGTAGGCGTCAGCGGCGTCTTCAGTAAGTTTGGCCTCGGTCTTCTTAAGCAGCTCAGTTTGTTGGGCAAGCTCTTCCTCAACTTTGCCCAGCTGAACCTCTTGGGTGGTCGCCTTGTCCTCCAGCTTGGTCATTTTCGCTTGGGCCCCCTCCAATTGTTCCTCCAGGTCTATGATTTTGTTGCGGAGAGGGAGAATCTTTGCTTCAAGCTGAAGGGCCTCCTGCCCCTTGGAGAAGAGGAGTTTCTTGGTTTCTTTCTCAGACTAGCGGAGATTGCTCAGTTCCTAGTTCAGAGCAGCTTCGCATTTGCTAGCCAGTTGGGCTTGAAGTTCCAGCTCCCTCTCCAGTTGGGCCACCCTCTCCTTCATCCCCGCATCAGCATGAACTAGCAAGGCGCTGGAGGCGGTGATAAACTCACCAAGGTTGTGGCTAATGCGAGTTCTTAGTGAGTCCTTGTCGAAGGCCTCCATCACCTCTTTGGCTGGCAGGTATGAAAGAGTTTCTTGAAAAAGGGGAGGCAGTTTCGGGGCAGGAGGTGCTTGGTTGGCTGGGGGAGAATTCTCTCCTCCACCCTCGAGTGCCAAGAGTGGCTCGGAGGGAGAGGAGGTGCTGGGAGGATGCTCCCTAAAAGATGGAGGTTGCCCCTCTGTTGCAGAAGAGGTCACCGCAGCAACCTCCACCCTATTTCTCTTGAAGATGATGCCTGAACAGTTATCCTCGTCCTCAGAGATTACCACCACAGCTCCCCTCTTGTGCTTACTTTTGGAGGTTGGGCCTGGGGCATCCACGGCGGGGGAAGAAGGACCGGCAGGGCATGAGCCACCTGCTCGGCGGCGGCTCAGCAGATCAGCCAGCCTATTCTTTTTACCAGCGTCCAACACTATATCTGCAACAAACATCAAGGTCATGAGAAGAGACATACAGTTTTTAAATACAGATACATGAAGATGGTAAAGAAAGCAAGGAAATACCAATGTAGATGTTGAGGGTCTCAGCATCATACTCGTGCCTGGTCAGCTGGGCAGTGTTGAATACTACCCCCCAGCTGGCCAGGAGTTGGCATAAGTCGTTGTCGAAGGGTGTCAGCTCCTCGAGTCCTCTGGGTTTCTTGAATTTCAGCTTCTCCAACCAATATAGGGGGAACCCATCGAGCATGGTGAAATTGTAGGAGCTGTAGCAGACCCAGAAGAACTTCCCCTTGAAGCCTTTGTAGGACTGCTGGAAGAGGGTTAGCAGAACCCTCCCTGCCACCCCGTTGAGGCTTACCCAGAGCCTCTTCCTAGGGCTCTTCGCCTCGAAGAAGTACAAGAATACATTCACTAAGGGAGTGAACCCTAGGTTGTTGTAGAGGATTGAGAACGCCCTGATGAAGGCCCAGCTGTTGGGGTGCAGCTGGGCAAGTGCCACATTCAGTTTAGTGAGCAGAGCCCTCTCGAAGCCAGTGAAGGGCAGACGGACTTTGACTCGTTTAAAGACGATGGCGTAGAAGAAGAAAAAAGGCTCCCCGTTGTTGCATCGGTCATTAGAGCAGATAGGTTCGCCCCCGGTATTGTAAGGACCTAGAAACTTTAATTGGAATGAAAGTGTTATATTTAAATAATTTCAGAAGATGTTATTATTTAAAATACAAAGAGTTGGTAATAGAAGTTTCGTAGTAGTCGGACATCGGACGTCGCCCAAGGTCTGGGGTCAGCTGGTAGAGGTCGGTCGGCTGACATGTGGATCAAGAAGAGTAAAGGAGGAAAAATGTAGCTAAGAAGTCTTCTACGACATCGCCGTTATTGAAGACGGAGGAGATCTCCGACTTCTCTGGCACATAATCGCCTGTCGCCTAGAGGAGACAGGACCGCCAATCGCCTATGGTGTACGTGATCGACGGGAGTGCACGTAGTATGTGGTCAAGATGCTGGATCAACCATAGTGGGTTCCAAAAACCACGCGTATCAAGGTGTGGGTTAAGCTTTAGATACACTGTGCATGCGAAGCTCTATGCTGGAGCATAAGAAATCGTCCTTAGTGTTGCATGCATGGGCGCACGAGGAGTAGTGCTGATCTATTCTTGGAAATGTGAAGCTACCGACGTCACCAAGTCATGTGGAGATGATACCTTGGACGTAACATAGTGGGATGAAGAACCTTCAGCAAGGCGTGGCGATGTGTCGTCGGGCATCGCCAGGGCGCGAGGCATGCGGGCATCGCCATGGCGCGAGGCATGCTGTCTTCGCCAGGGCGAGAAGTCGGTCGTCTCCCAGGGAGAGACATCGGTGGTCTGCCAGGGTGAGACATCAGTGGTCCTCCAGGGTGAGACATCGGTTGTCTGCCAGGATGAGGAATCAGTCGTCCGTCAGGAAGAGAAATCAGTCATCACCGGGATGAGGCACAATCAGTCATTGCCGGTATGTGAGACATCGGTCGTCTGCCAGGATGAGACATCGGTGGATAGTCATCGCGCGAGCGGTCATCGGTGGAAGGTTATCGCGCGATGTCGAGTTTCACACAGATAAGGTGGGACCCAGGCTCCCAACAATGAAACGTCCTGCACGCGCGACACGTAGACAAAAAGGGTGGTTCAGAATAGTGACATCAGAGTGTTGGCCTACGCAGAGGCACGCGTAGTCGTACTGTTCAGGGAAGCGTACACGCAAACTTCCCTGCAGAGTGGGTGGTGGCAGCGGCTTTTGTGGACAAGTTGGTTTAGATTCAAAAACCCACTTCTGAGAGGCAAAGAACGTTGCAGTGGTTCAAGAGTGCAGAGTGGGTTCACCTTCATCATTCTCTTTTCTCTCCTTCGCGCTGCGATTCAGGCACCCTCAAGCACCAGTACGACGAGCGACGACTACCCTTGGAGCACCTGGGAGGTTCTTTGCAAGTTCTCCAAACCAGACGCTAAAACAGAGCTAAGGCACCTTTAAGCTCGGTGGGTTTTGGAGCTCTTGGTGTTTTGCGCAAGCTCAGGTAAGGGAAGCTAGCCTTATTTCTAACGAAAAACCTTATATTAGATGATTGAGATGATGGGGCGACGTGGTCGCCGGTTTTCAACTGTTATTGCATAATCCCCTGTTTTTGGACGAGGTCGCCGGTTTTGGCGTTGTTTTTCGAACTCCACTATTTTTGTGTTGTTTGAAACTGTTTGAGATTTAAATGTGATATTGGAAAATCTGAACCATGGAATGATTATTGTTGTGATTGGAATCATTCATTTAAGTGTTATATGATGTGTTGAATGTTGTGAATGTGGGATCAAGACATAGTATTTTCAGGAAAGGAAATACCGTGTTGAGATTGGTTATGTGGTGTATTGATTTGTGAGTATCCTGTGAATGAGACGATCCTGACTCTGCTGATATGATGGAGTCACATAGATGAAGTCATTCAGTTGGTGAGAGTCGAAGGAGGTCCATATGTATGGGTAAGTCGTTTGAAAGATAACTGACTTGACCTGTTATATGGATTAACCCTGTCATACTGTGAGAGTGATGAAATTGAGATCGAGATTGTGTTGATGCGCATGGCTGTGGGAACATTACAGCAATGAAGTATGACAGGTGCAGGTCTCTGGATGCTAAGTTCAACGCATGAGTCTTCCGGAAGTAGTGTCAAGTGTCCTGTGTGGACTTTACTTGCTGTCCTGTGTGGACTTTACTTGCTGTCCTGTGTGGACTTCATTAGCTGTCATGTGTGGACTTTACTAGCTGTCCTGTGTGGACTTTACAGTGGTGTGGAATGTGTCTATGTGTGTTGAATCAGTGGAAGTCTGACGTAAGAAATGAGAAACTTTGAAATTGATAGACACTTGATGAATTATGTGAATTGAAAGACTCTTGAAGAAATTGTGAAATGTGTGATTTCTTGATGGTCATGTGAAGGGAATGAGAAAATTGATGGTTTTTACGTGGGTGTCTTAAATTTGTTTTATCTTGATTTTAAAGTTTCATATCTAAATTCTCTTTCAAATATCTAGCTTACCCTGTGTTTTTGGTGTTGTGTTTGGCTTTTTCTTAAACCTGTGATGATCGTGTATAATTTACACGGGAGCAGATGATGTTGCAGGAAGTAGAGCTCCTCAGTGAGTGGTCGCCGGAAGGAGATCGCCTGTTTCTGTTTCTGTTAGGCGATCACCCTTTTTCTGTTGTCTGATAGGAGATCGCCCTTTTCTGTTAGGAGATCGCCTGTTTTTTTTTATTTTGCTGTATTTTGTTTAAGTTTTGGAAAACTGACCGAATATGTATTAAACTCCCTGTGAGGGGAAATTTCATTATATATCAATACATATGTTCACTTCAATATTATTGTTTTATCTTTATTTCGTTTAATAATTATGAAAGGGATTTGGCGGGATGTTACATTAATGGTATCAGAGCAGTTCGTCCTTAGGATGACCTGAGGGCTGTGGATCCATTGTGTTTCTTCTGCTCATAAAATCTATTTGAGTTTTAAATAACAACTATAGTGAAAGGTTTTCAAACGTTTTTGTATTGAAATTTTGTGTGTGCTTTAGTGAATATATGCCCTAACTGAAAATCTTAGTATTAAGAATGAGAGGATCTTGATAAAGTAGTGAGGGTGCACACTCATAACTGGATCGAGATGATTCTCAATCTTAAATTCTGAAGGTTTGATGTTTAGCATATATTGAATTCTGGTGTGTTTTATTTCAGTTTATTAAGTGTTTTTGTATTGATTGAAAGTGGTTGTTTGGATTGATGGTTGTATACCAGTAGCTGTTCTGGTGTTTTGCTTGAGGTTATAAGTATCATGATTCTGTTGATAAACTCAAATTCTAAATGACTTTGAGATGTTGACCTTTGTAAGGTCTAGATGCTACCTCCTGAATGAATCGATTTCTTATCGATCTCATTCTTATAGTTGTGGGGGGGGATATAGAAACCAATAGTTTCCTAATCTTCTACAGAGAAGAATGGCTCCTAGACAGCCTACCCCTCCCCAACCTTCTGCTGAAATGGGCCAGATCGCCAGGGCCATTGAGATGATGGCGAGTGCCATCCAGCAGCAGAATACGGCGATGTCTCAGAATCACCAAGCTACAATGCAGCATTGGGAGACCGCCAGATCGGCTGCAACAGCTCCCAACGTCGGTCAGCCTCAGAAGCAGATGGGACTGACCGAGTTCCTCAGGCACAACCCACCTAAGTTCAGTGGAATGCTACGCCTGACCAAGCAGATCGATGGGTCAGGGGTTTAGAGAAAATCTTCAGGGCGACCTCCTGCCCTGAAGATAAGAAGCTGGTATTCGCCACATATCTTCTGTCTGGAGAGGCTGAGCTCTGGTGGATGGGAACTCAGCAGATGATGGAGGCCCGAGAGGAAGTGTTGGATTGGGAGAGCTTCAGGGTGAGATTCCTAGAGAAATACTTCCCAGACAGCGCAAGGTTTGCGAAGGAAGCTGAGTTCCTAAGGTTGGAGCAGGGGGATATGTCTGTGAACGCCTATGCTGCTCGATTTGAGTACCTCACCCGATTCTATACCCAGGCGACCTCTGAGGCTTGGAAGTGTAGGAAGTTTGAAGAAGGTTTAAAGCATGAGCTGAAGAAGACCATAGCACCCATGTGCATCAGAGAGTTTCATGCCTTAGTAGAGAAGGCAAAGATTGTGAAAACCTTGGAAAGGGGTAATTCTCGGGTGATCAGGTCACACCCAGGGGGTTCTTTCAGTGGGAAGGCCAAGGTGCAGCACCCACAAAGCAAGCCTTATGCGGGACCTCCACCACATCGGGCAGAAGTAGTTTCGCCCCAGTTTCAGCAGCAACAAACATGGAAACCTAGATGTTTCATGTGCCAAAAGATGGGGCACATATCTAGAGATTGTCCTAGCAGAAATAGGATGACTCAATCCAGTGGTTCCCAACAGATGAGGAATGAAGGCAGCAGACCTCAGGCAGCAGGAAGAGTGGTTGCCATGACAGGAGCAGAGGTGCCTCAGTCAGGTAACTTGGTGTAAGGTGCTTCGTGAACCCTAGCTCGGTTGGGAGTGAAGAATGAAGAGGACGTAAGCAGGATACCTGTGGTGAAAGATTTCATGGATGTAATTCCAGAAGAAATACCTGGATTACCTCCTAAGAGAGAAGTGGAATTCTCTATTGATTTGATACCTAGAGCTGGACCAGTGTCAATGGCTCCCTACAGAATGGCTCCAGCTGAGTTGATGGAATTAAAGAAGCAAGTGTAAGTTAGATTTAGTTGTACCAAGGTTTAGTTTCAGCTACATATAAGTTATGGAGGGTAAATAAGCAGTATGTTGAGGGTTTCAAGACTTAAGTGTAAGGACCTGTAGAATTGAATTGGAATAAAAAGAGTTATATTTTAAAAGAATTCTATGTATGTTTTATTTAGAATAGAAAGGGAGGAAAAAGTTAAGTATAGAAGGCTATGAGGTCGCCGGTCGCCTGCTACACATGAGCGCCAGTTGGACGTCGCGCGGGCGCGAGAGGCATGCAGGCATCGCGCGGGCGCGAGAGGCATGCAGGCATCGCGCGGGCGCGAGAGGCATGCAGGCATCGCGCGGGCGCGAGAGGCATGCAGGCATCGCGCGGGCGCGAGAGGCATGCAGGCATCGCGCGGGCGCGAGAGGCATGCAGGCATCGCGCGGGCGCGAGAGGCATGCAGGCAACGCGCGGGCGCGAGAGGCATGCAGGCATCGCGCGGGCGCGAGAGGCATGCAGGCATCGCGCGGGCGCGAGAGGCATGCAGGCATCGCGCGGGCGCGAGAGGCATGCAGGCATCGCGCGGGCGCGAGAGGCATGCAGGCAACGCGCGGGCCCGAGAGGCATGCAGGCATCGCGCGGGCGCGAGGCATGTGGGCATTGCCAGGGCGCGAGGCATGTGGACGTGGCCAAGGCGCGAGAGTTATGAGGGCGTCGCCAGGGAAGACATCGGTCGTCTCCCAGAGGAAGACATCGGTCGTCTTCTAGGGCGAAGGAGACATCGGTCGTTCGCCAGGATGAGTCAGCGTTGGAAAGTTGTCGCGAGGGCGAGCCTCACACAGATAAAGTGGGACCCAGACTCTCAGCATGAAACGTCCTGCACGCGCGCCACGTAGACAAAAAGGATGATTCAGAGTGGTGACATCAGAATGTTGGCATGCGCAAGAGACACTCGCGGTCGTACTGTTCAGAGCAGTGGTTGGCATGCACAAACGACAACAGTGGTCGTACTGTTCAGAGCAGTGGTTGGCATGCATAAACGACAGCAGTGGTCGTACTGTTCAGGGCAGTGGTTCTCAGACTTTCCTGCAGGAGGGGTGGCAGCAGCAGCAAACGTGGACAGGTAAGCTGGGATTCAAAAGCCACTGCGGGAAGGCAAAGAGTGTTACAGACTCAAGAGTGTTAGAGTGAGTGCAAACTTCCTCCCTCCCTTCTTCCCTTCCTTGCGTTGAGACTTAGGCAACCTCCAGCATCAGTGCGACACGCGACGTTGCCCTTAGAGCACCTAAGAGGTTCTCTGCAAGTTCTACAGACCAGGCGCTGAAAACAGAGACAAGGCGGGGTTCAAGCTTCGTTGGGTTTCGGAGCTCCTGGTGTTTGCGCAAGTCCAGGTAAGGGAAGCTAGACTTCATTTTCAATACAAGCCATAGTTTAGCTATTTCTGAAGTAAGGGCGACGTGGTCGCCGGTTTCGTTTTCATCATCGTAAATGCTCTGTTTCATGTGTTTGGGCGACGTGGTCGCCGGTTTTTAAATGCAGACTTCGAAATACTCTGTTTTTGAACTAGATCGCCGGGTTGGGCGCTGTTTTACGAACTCCCCTGTTTTTGGTGTTGCTTTGAAACTGTTTGAGGCTTAAATGTGATATTCGAAAATCTGAATCTTTGAAATGATTGTTGCTGTAATTTGAATCATTTATTTGAGTGTGGGTTGATGTCTTGAATGCTGTGAATGTGGGATCGAGGCATAGTATTTTCAGGAAAGAAAATACCGTGTAAGATCGTTAGGATGTGCATTGATCGGTGATGTCTATAATGGGATTATCCTGACTCTCCTGAGATAATGGATTCATATAGCTGAGGTTATTCAGGCGTTGAGAGTCGAAGGAGGTTCATATGCATGGGTGAGTCGTGTGAAACAGAACGAGCTCGACCTGTCATATGGATTAACCCTGTCATACTGTGAGAATGGTGAACTTGAGATTGAGACTGTGTTAATGCGCATAGCTGGTAAACATTACAGCTTTGTATGACAGGTGCAGAATCCCTGAGTCTAGTCAATGCACGAGTCTTCCGGAAGTAGTGTCAAGTGTCTTGTGTGCTGAGTCAGTGGTGGTCTGACATGTGAAATGAGGAACTTGAAATTATAGACACTTGATGCAGTATTGTGAAAATGAATGACTCTTGAGAATATTGTGAAATGTGTGATTTCTGGGTGACCAGGTGAAGGGCATTGAGAAAATCTATAGCTTTACGTGAATATCTTGAAAATTGCTTACTCTGATTTTAATGTTCTTATTTAAACTCTCTTTAAAATATCTAGCTTACCCTGCGTGTTTTGGTTCTGTGGCTGTTCTCTTAAAACTGTGATGATCGTGTATAACTTACACGGGAGCAGATGATCTTCCAGGAAGTAGAGCTCCTTAGTGAAGTGGTCGCCGGAAGGAGATCGGCTGTTTTTGGGTCCCCCGATGGGCGATCGGCCTCGTCCGATAGGAGATCGGTCTCGTCCGATAGGAGATCGGTCTCTTTCGATAGGAGATCGCCTGCTTCGTTTTTTTTTACTGTATTTTGTTTATGTTTCTGGAAAAATTTGACCGAATTTGTATTAAACTCCCTGTGAGGAGAAACTACATTTCATATATATAATATTTTGTTCATAGAATCTATTTGTTACCTTTATTTTCATTATATACATTTGTATAGTATTTTGGCGGGATGTTACATTAATGGTATCAGAGCAGTTCGTCCTTAGGATGACCTGAGGGCTGTGGATCCATTGTGTTTCTTCTGCTCATGAAATTTATTTGAGTTTAAAATAACAACTATAGTGAAAAGTTTTCAAACGTTTTTGTATTGAGATTTTGTGTGTGCTTTGGTGAATATATGTTATAACTGAAAATCTTAGTATTAAGAATGAGAAGGTCCTGATAAAGTAGTGAGGGTGCACACTCATAACTGGATCGGGATGAGTCTCAACCTTAATTCCAAAGGTTTGATGTTTAGCATATATTGAATTCTGGTGTGAGCTATTTCATTTTCTTGAGTGTCCTTGTAATGGATTGAAAATGGTTGATTGGATTGATGACTGCATACCAGTAGTTGTTCTGGTGTTATGCTTGATGCTATAAGCATTATGATTCTGTTGTTGAGCTCAAATTCTTAATGATTTTGAGATGCTGACCTTTGTAAGGTCTATATGTTACCTCCTGAATGAATTGATTTCTTATCGATCTCATTCTTGTAGTTGTAGGGAATATAGAAACCTGTAGTTTCAACTCTGAAACAAAGAGAGATGGCACGTAGACCTTCTACCCCTCCCCAATCTTCTTCGGAGATGAGCCAGATTGCTAAGGCTATCGAGATGATGGCAACTGCCATCCAGCAGCAGAATGCAGCGATGGCTCAGAACCATCAAGCTACAATGCACCACTGGGAAACTGCTCGGTCGGCTGAGACAAACTCCCACGGCGGTCAGCCTCAAGAACAGATGGGACTGACCGAGTTCATGAGACACAACCCACCCAAGTTTAGTGGGAATGCTACCCCTGATCAGGCAGATCAGTGGGTCAGAGAGCTGGAGAAAATCTTTAGGGCGACCTCCTGCCCTGAAGAGAAGAAATTGCTGTTCGCCACTTATCTGCTATCAGGAGAAGCTGAGTTCTGGTGGATGGGAGCTCAGCAGATGATGGATGCCCGAGGGGATGTTTTGGATTGGGAGAGCTTCAGGGTGAAGTTCTTGGAGAAATACTTCCCTGACAGCGCCAAGTTTGCGAGGGAAGCTGAGTTCCTGAAGCTGGAGCAGGGGGATATGTCAGTGAACGCCTATGCTGCTCGTTTTGAGTACCTCGCCCGGTTCTATACCCAAGCGACCTCTGAGGCCTGGAGGTGTAGGAAGTTTGAAGAGGGACTGAAGCATGGGCTGAAGAAGACCATAGCCCCGATGTGCATCAGGGAATTTCACGCCTTAGTAGAAAAGGCGAAGATGGTGGAGACCCTGGAGAAGGGTGATTCTCGGGTGATCAGGTCACACCCAGGAGGTTCTTCCAGTGGGAAGGCTAAGGCACAGCACTTACAAAGCAAGCCCTATACGAGGCCTCCACCACATCGGGTGGGAACAACGTCATCCCAGTTTCAGCAGCGGCAACCTTGGAAACCCAAGTGTTTCCATTGTGGTGGACCACACACGCCCAACGTGTGCCCCAAGCAGCCTTCAGAGAGAAGGTGTTTTACCTGCCAAAAGACAGGGCACGTTGCTAGAGAATGCCCTAGCAGGAATGGGGCGACCCAGCCCAGTGGCTCCCAGCAGAGGAGAAACGAAGGCAGCAGACCTCAGGCGACAGGGAGAGTGTTTGCCATGTCTGGAGCAGAAGCATCTCAGTCAGGTAACCTCGTGCAGGGTATATGTTTTATAGCTGGTAGGGGTGTAAAAGCTTTGTTTGATTCTGGAGCGACACACTCCTTTGTGTCAAGCCTGTGTGTAGCCGAGTTGGGCCTTCTAGTGAAGGAGTTACCCTTCGAACTGTTGGTCTCTACACCTGCATCAGGACAGGTGTCGACCTCTACAGTGTGCCCCGAATGTCCAGTGATTGTAGAGGGACGCAGATTCAAGGTGAACTTGATCTGCCTACCTCTTCAGGACCTAGATGTTATCCTGGGAATGGATTGGTTAGCCGCCAATCACGTTCTCATTGACTGCGGTAGTCAGAAGATTGCGTTTCCAGACCTCCAAGGATCAGATGTAATTTCTGCTCAGCAAGGGCAGTCAGAGTTGGAAGAAGGGGCGAGGTGCTTCGTGATACTCGCTCGGTCGGAGGTGGAGAATAAAGGGGACGTAAGCAGAATACCCGTGGTGAAAGATTTCACGGATGTATTCCCAGAAGAGGTGCCTGGGTTACCCCCTAAGAGAGAAGTGGAATTCTCTATTGACTTGGTACCTGGAGCTGGACCAGTGTCAATGGCACCTTACAGGATGACACCAGCCGAGTTAGTAGAGTTGAAGAAGCAAGTGGAAGAGTTGCTGGAGAAGCAATTCATCAGACCCAGTGTATCTCCATGGGGAGCTCCAGTGCTCCTAGTCAAGAAGAAGGATGGAGGGTCTCGGCTGTGTATAGATTACAGGCAGTTGAACAAGTTGACCATCAAGAACAAGTACCCCCTGCCTAGGATTGATGATTTGATGGATCAAATACATGGAGCCTCGGTGTTCTCCAAGATTGACCTGAGATCGGGGTACCACCAAATCTTGGTAAAAGCTGAAGATGTTCAGAAGACAGCTTTTAGGTCTCGATATGGGCACTACGAGTATGTAGTGATGCCATTTGGAGTCACCAATGCTCCAGCTCTATTCATGGACTACATGAATAGGATCTTTCGCCCTTTCTTGGATAAGTTTGTGGTGGTCTTCATAGATGACATCCTCATTTATTCAAGGACCGAGGAAGAGCATGAGGAACACCTGAGGACAGTATTGGAAATACTGAGAGAGAAGCAGCTCTATGCCAAGTTCTCCAAGTGTGAGTTCTGGCTGAGGGAAGTCAACTTCTTAGGACACGTGATATCTGCCCAAGGGATCTCGGTAGATCCAGCCAAGGTAAAGGCAGTGCTGCAATGGGAACGTCCTAAGACCGTGACTGAGATAAGGAGCTTTGTGGGGTTGGCGGGCTACTATCGGAGGTTTATTGAGGATTTTTCCAAGATAGTGGCTCCTTTAACACAGCTAACCCGCAAGGACCAACCTTTTGCTTGGACCGACCGATGTGAGCAGAGCTTCATGGAATTAAAGGAGAGGTTGACTAGTGCTCCAGTGCTGGTGATCCCCGAAGTAGGAAGACCTTTTGATGTCTTCTGTGACGCTTCACATCAGGGCTTGGGATGTGTTTTGATGCAAGAGAAAAGAGTGGTTGCATATGCTTCAAGGCAACTCAAGGTTCATGAGAGAAACTACCCTACGCATGACTTGGAGTTGGCGGCAGTGGTTTTTGCCTTGAAGATCTGGAGGCACTATCTATATGGAGCTCGGTTCCAGGTGTTCAGTGACCACAAGAGCTTGAAGTACCTGTTCGATCAGAAGGAACTAAACATGAGACAAAGAAGGTGGATGGAATTCCTAAAGGATTACGACTTTCAACTCATGTATCACCCAGGGAAGGCCAATGTAGTGGCAGATGCCTTGAGTAGGAAGTCTATACAAGTCGCCACCATGATGATGGAAGAGCAGAAACTGATCGAGCAGTTCAGAGACTTAAACCTTGGAGTAGAATTTCACGTGAATCACATTAGTTGTAGTAAGCTGGCTATAACTAATGACTTCCTTGGGATGTTAAGGGATAAGTAGTTGGAGGACCCTAGTCTAAAGCGTACTGTGGAGTCACTAGGGACCGACCAGGCTAGAGACTTTGTGATGGGCGATGATGGGATCTTGAGATTTAATGGTAGGATTTGCATCCCTGCAGATGGAGAATTGAAGAAGATGATCCTAGATGAAGGTCATAAGAGTCGCCTTAACCTCCATCCAGGCATGACCAAGATGTACCATGACTTGAAGGAGTCATTTTGGTGGTCAGGCATGAAGAGAGACATCGCCCAGTATGTCGCTACCTGTTTGGCGTGTCAGAAGGCAAAGGTAGAACATCAAAGGCCTGGCGGGTTGTTACAACCATTGGATATCCCTGAGTGGAAATGGGACAGCATTGCCATGGATTTCGTCACCCATTTACCCAGATCGGTAAAGGGCCATGATGCAGTATGGGTCATCACTGATCGGCTGACGAAGAGTGCTCATTTTCTCCCAGTGAATATGAGGATGCCCATGGCCAAGTTGGCACAGTTGTACATCCAGGAAATAGTGAGGCTGCATGGAGTGCCTTCCAGCATCGTTTCAGATAGAGATCCCAGGTTCACTTCACGGTTTTGGCAGACCTTGCAAGAGTGCTTGGGAACTAAGTTGAGGATGAGCTCTGCATATCATCCCCAAACAGATGGTCAGTCAGAGAGAACGATCCAGTCCTTGGAAGACCTGCTGAGGACGTGTGTCTTGGATCAATTGGGGAATGGGGACGAGGTGTTGCCACTGGTGGAGTTTACATATAATAACAGTTATCACGCCAGCATAGGGATAGCACCATATGAAGCCCTGTATGGGAGGAAATGTAGGACTCCCTTATGTTGGTACCAGGAGGGCGAAGCAGTCTTGGTTGGGCCAGAGTTGATTCAGCAGACGACCGAGAAGGTGCAGCAAATACAAAGCAGAATGAAGGCTTCTCAAAGTAGGCAGAAGTCATATGCAGACCAGAGGAGGAAGCCTTTGGAGTTTGCTGCTGGAGACCACGTGTTCATGAAAGTGACACCAACCAAGGGTGTAGGAAGAGCGATCAGGTCAAAGAAGTTGTCCCCTAAGTTCGTGGGACCATATCAGATCTTAAGGAGGATTGGCCCAGTAGCTTATGAGATCGCCCTGCCTCCCCATTTAGCGAATCTGCACAATGTCTTTCACGTTTCACAGCTGAGGAAGTACATGGCAGACCCTAGTCATGTGCTGGAAGTGGACAACGTGCAGATCAGGGATGACTTGTCCTTTGAAGCGAAACCAGTCAGGATTGAAGATCGTCAAAGTAAACAGCTCAGAGGCAAGACCATCAACATGGTAAAAGTAGTGTGGGATGAACGATCGGGTGATTCAACTTGGGAGTTAGAAGCAACCATGAAAGAAGCCTATCCATACCTCTTTTCCTTGTAATTCAATTTTCGAGGACGAAAATTTTTCTTGTTGGGGAGAATGTAAGGACCTGTAGAATTGAATTGGAATAAAAAGAGTTATATTTTAAAAGAATTCTATGTATGTTTTATTTAGAATAGAAAGGGAGGAAAAAGTTAAGTATAGAAGGCTATGAGGTCGCCGGTCGCCTGCTACACATGAGCACCAGGTGGACGTCGCGCGGGCGCGAGAGGCATGCAGGCATCGCGCGGGCGCGAGAGGCATGCAGGCATCGCGCGGGCGCGAGAGGCATGCAGGCATCGCGCGGGCGCGAGAGGCATGCAGGCAACGCGCGGGCCCGAGAGGCATGCAGGCATCGCGCGGGCGCGAGGCATGTGGGCATTGCCAGGGCGCGAGGCATGTGGACGTGGCCAAGGCGCGAGAGTTATGAGGGCGTCGCCAGGGAAGACATCGGTCGTCTCCCAGAGGAAGACATCGGTCGTCTTCTAGGGCGAAGGAGACATCGGTCGTTCGCCAGGATGAGTCAGCGTTGGAAAGTTGTCGCGAGGGCGAGCCTCACACAGATAAAGTGGGACCCAGACTCTCAGCATGAAACGTCCTGCACGCGCGCCACGTAGACAAAAAGGATGATTCAGAGTGGTGACATCAGAATGTTGGCATGCGCAAGAGACACTCGCGGTCGTACTGTTCAGAGCAGTGGTTGGCATGCACAAACGACAACAGTGGTCGTACTATTCAGAGCAGTGGTTGGCATGCATAAACGACAGCAGTGGTCGTACTGTTCAGGGCAGTGGTTCTCAGACTTTCCTGCAGGAGGGGTGGCAGGAGCAGCAAACGTGGACAGGTAAGCTGGGATTCAAAAGCCACTGCGGGAAGGCAAAGAGTGTTACAGACTCAAGAGTGTTAGAGTGAGTGCAAACTTCCTCCCTCCCTTCTTCCCTTCCTTGCGTTGAGACTCAGGCAACCTCCAGCATCAGTGCGACACGCGACGTTGCCCTTAGAGCACCTAAGAGGTTCTCTGCAAGTTCTACAGACCAGGCGCTGAAAACAGAGACAAGGCGGGGTTCAAGCTTCGTTGGGTTTCGGAGCTCCTGGTGTTTGTGCAAGTCCAGGTAAGGGAAGCTAGACTTCATTTTCAATACAAGCCATAGTTTAGCTATTTCTGAAGTAAGGGCGACGTGGTCGCCGGTTTCGTTTTCATCATCGTAAATGCTCTGTTTCATGTGTTTGGGCGACGTGGTCGCCGGTTTTTAAATGCAGACTTCGAAATACTCTGTTTTTGAACTAGATCGCCGGGTTGGGCGCTGTTTTACGAACTCCCCTGTTTTTGGTGTTGCTTTGAAACTGTTTGAGGCTTAAATGTGATATTCGAAAATCTGAATCTTTGAAATGATTGTTGCTGTAATTTGAATCATTTATTTGAGTGTGGGTTGATGTCTTGAATGCTGTGAATGTGGGATCGAGGCATAGTATTTTCAGGAAAGAAAATACCGTGTAAGATCGTTAGGATGTGCATTGATCGGTGATGTCTATAATGGGATTATCCTGACTCTCCTGAGATAATGGATTCATATAGATGAGGTTATTCAGGCGTTGAGAGTCGAAGGAGGTTCATATGCATGGGTGAGTCGTGTGAAACAGAACGAGCTCGACCTGTCATATGGATTAACCCTGTCATACTGTGAGAATGGTGAACTTGAGATTGAGACTGTGTTAATGCGCATAGCTGGTAAACATTACAGCTTTGTATGACAGGTGCAGAATCCCTGAGTCTAGTCAATGCACGAGTCTTCCGGAAGTAGTGTCAAGTGTCTTGTGTGCTGAGTCAGTGGTGGTCTGACATGTGAAATGAGGAACTTGAAATTATAGACACTTGATGCAGTATTGTGAAAATGAATGACTCTTGAGAATATTGTGAAATGTGTGATTTCTGGGTGACCAGGTGAAGGGCATTGAGAAAATCTATAGCTTTACGTGAATATCTTGAAAATTGCTTACTCTGATTTTAATGTTCTTATTTAAACTCTCTTTAAAATATCTAGCTTACCCTGCGTGTTTTGGTTCTGTGGCTGTTCTCTTAAAACTGTGATGATCGTGTATAACTTACACGGGAGCAGATGATCTTCCAGGAAGTAGAGCTCCTTAGTGAAGTGGTCGCCGGAAGGAGATCGGCTGTTTTTGGGTCCCCCGATGGGCGATCGGCCTCGTCCGATAGGAGATCGGTCTCGTCCGATAGGAGATCGGTCTCTTTCGATAGGAGATCGCCTGCTTCGTTTTTTTTTACTGTATTTTGTTTATGTTTCTGGAAAAATTTGACCGAATTTGTATTAAACTCCCTGTGAGGAGAAACTACATTTCATATATATAATATTTTGTTCATAGAATCTATTTGTTACCTTTATTTTCATTATATACATTTGTATAGTATTTTGGCGGGATGTTACATTAAGCATGTGTATCCATGGGAAGTACCAGAGTTAAGTTCCAAGAATGAAAGAATGAATTTTCTTTTATTTGAAGCTTGGAAGATGTTTATGTCGATGAAACAGCATGAGATGACTCTAGCTTAACTACAAGCTTAAAAGAAAAGATGAGATATTGTATTTATGTCTAAAGTTCAATTAGACAGAGAAATTTGCTGAAAAATACTAGGTAGAGAAGTTACTGGGATAAGAGAGAAAGCTTCACGCAGAATGGATGCTGTTTTGTTGATCGTGATTTGGAAGATGAGTATGGAAATGGTGGGTTGAGATTTAAGGCTCCTGATGCCGTAAGTCTCCTGAACTTGGCAAATGAGGATGCAGTTCTGCCTGTGAACGTAGAAGGGAAGGAGGTAATGACTATGGATAGGATAAGGGTAAGCCGTGTTATGATGGTGTTGAGTTCTTCTAGCAATGTTAGTAAATTGCAGAAAGTTGAATGTGGAAGCAGAACTTTCCGTGCCTTGTGTTTCTAATGGGATGGGATTCGCAGCTAATCCTTTAAATGGGCAGTTGTGGTGGTCAGCGTTTCGTTTCTGATCTTAGAAACAATGCTGCATTGTCAGCTGTGGCAACAATTCCTCACCCTGATCACAGTGAGGGATTTATGATCTGTGTGTTGAATACTGAGTACCCTGAGATCCCATGCAATGCTAATATGGATGTATCCATTGGAATTCCTGAGTGAGCAGCTCCGAAATCCCAACCAGTTGCTTAAGAGGTGGGTTTTTCATAATCTGCTATTAGTAATCAAAGAAAAGATGAACCAGATGGGCGGTTGAAGGAAAGAAGCCATTCTCTTTCAGTCTTTTGCTGCTACAAGGTCGGTTCGACAAGAAACGGTGCTAGAATAGAGGTACTTTGGCAAGATAGTGGCGTTAGAGAATGCTGGATTAGATGAAAAATCTGGAGTGTGTCTCCAACGCTGCTGAAGGTCCAGTACGATGAGTTGCTTGATAAAGAGGGACCACAGAAACTAGAGGAATGGGTCCCTTCGTCTAGAGTGGCAGCTACTGATTAATTTGGGTATGCGATGTTCAGACCGCTTAACAGTCAAGCCATGCTCTCCTGAACGCCATTCAGGTCGCCCTCTTGAGTTGAATCAGCAGTGTATGCCTGGTGGTATGATGGGTGGTGGGAAGGTGTTGTAACTGCAGCTAATGACAGTGGTAGAGGGATCTTCGTCAGATGGCTCTGCCTTAGAAAGTGAATCATCATCCATCCCCAAAGTTGAAGTTGCTGAGAAGGTGAGCAAGAATCGTTTGGTTGGGAAACCCTTGTGGATCTGGAAAATACGAAGGGAATAACTTTGAGGGAGCCACTCTATGTCGCTCATGAGGACAAGGGTAACAACTCTAGTGGTGGCTATGAGGACGAAGCTGACAAGGCTGTGAAGACACTTCTGGCCTTAAATGAAAACAAGGATAATAACTCTTGTAGAGGCAGTGATGATGTTGACAATGAGGAGAAGACCTTTGGAGTTGTAGTTGGAGATCATGCATTTATGAAAATGACACCGACCAAGGGTGTAGGACGAGCTATCAGATCAAAGGAGCTATCTCCTAAGTTAGTCGGGCCATATCAGATCTTAAGGAGGATCGGTCCAGTGGCTTATGAAATCGCCCTACCTCCCCAATTAGCAAATCTGCATAATGTCTTTCACGTGTCACAGTTAAGGAAGTATCTTGCAGACCCTAGTCACGTGTTGGAAGTAGACGATGTGCAGATCGGGTGATACAACTTGGGAATTAGAAGAAACCATGAGAGAAGCCTATCCCTACCTCTTTTCCTTGTAATTCAATTTTCGAGGACGAAAATTTTTCTTGTTGGGGAGAATGTAAGGACCTAGAAACTTTAATTGGAATGAAAGTGTTATATTTAAATAATTTCAGAAGATGTTATTATTTAAAATACAAAGAGTTGGTAATAGAAGTTTCGTAGTAGTCGGACATCGGACGTCGCCCAAGGTCTGGGGTCAGCTGGTAGAGGTCGGTCGGCTGACATGTGGATCAAGAAGAGTAAAGGAGGAAAAGTGTAGCTAAGAAGTCTTCTACGAGATCGCCGTTATTGAAGACGGAGGCGATCTCCGACTTCTCTGGCACATAATCGCCTGTCGCCTAGAGGAGACATGACCGCCAATCGCCTATGGTGTACGTGATCGACGGGAGTGCACGTAGTATGTGGTCAAGATGCTGGATCAACCATAGTGGGTTCCAAAAACCATGTGTATCAAGGTGTGGGTTAAGCTTTAGATACACTGTGCATGCGAAGCTCTATGCTGGAGCATAAGAAATCGTCCTTAGTGTTGCATGCATGGGCGCACGAGGAGTAGTGCTGATCTATTCTTGGAAATGTGAAGCTACCGACGTCACCAAGTCATGTGGAGATGATACCTTGGACGTAACATAGTGGGATGAAGAACCTTCAGCAAGACGTGGCGATGTGTCGTCGGGCATCGCCAGGGCGCGAGGCATGCGGGCATCGCCATGGCGCGAGGCATGCGGTCATCGCCAGGGCGAGACATCGGTCGTCTCCCAGGGAGAGACATCGGTGGTCTGCCAGGGTGAGACATCAGTGGTCCTCCAGGGTGAGACATCGGTTGTCTGCCTGGATGAGGAATCAGTCGTCCGTCAGGAAGAGAAATCAGTCATCACCGGGATGAGGCACAATCAGTCATTGCCGGTATGTGAGACATCGGTCGTCCGCCAGGATGAGACATCGGTGGATAGTCATCGCGCGAGCGGTCATCGGTGGAAGGTTATCGCGCGATGTCGAGTTTCACACAGATAAGGTGGGACCCAGGCTCCCAGCAATGAAACGTCCTGCACGCGCGACACGTATACAAAAAGGGTGGTTCAGAATAGTGACATCAGAGTGTTGGCCTACGCAGAGGCACGCGTAGTCGTACTGTTCAGGGAAGCGTACACGCAAACTTCCCTGCAGAGTGGGTGGTGGCAGCGGCTTTTGTGGACAAGTTGGTTTAGATTCAAAAACCCACTTCTGAGAGGCAAAGAACGTTGCAGTGGTTCAAGAGTGCAGAGTGGGTTCACCTTCATCATTCTCTTTTCTCTCCTTCGCGCTGCGATTCAGGCACCCTCAAGCACCAGTACGACGAGCGACGACTACCCTTGGAGCACCTGGGAGGTTCTTTGCAAGTTCTCCAAACCAGACGCTAAAACAGAGCTAAGGCACCTTTAAGCTCGGTGGGTTTTGGAGCTCTTGGTGTTTTGCTCAAGCTCAGGTAAGGGAAGCTAGCCTTATTTCTAACGAAAAACCTTATATTAGATGATTGAGATGATGGGGCGACGTGGTCGCCGGTTTTCAACTGTTATTGCATAATCCCCTGTTTTTGGACGAGGTCGCCGGTTTTGGCGTTGTTTTTCGAACTCCACTATTTTTGTGTTGTTTGAAACTGTTTGAGATTTAAATGTGATATTGGAAAATCTGAACCATGGAATGATTATTGTTATGATTGGAATCATTCATTTAAGTGTTATATGATGTGTTGAATGTTGTGAATGTGGGATCAAGACATAGTATTTTCAGGAAAGGAAATACCATGTTGAGATTGGTTATGTGGTGTATTGATCTGTGAGTATCCTGTGAATGAGACGATCCTGACTCTGCTGATATGATGGAGTCACATAGATGAAGTCATTCAGTTGGTGAGAGTCGAAGGAGGTCCATATGTATGGGTAAGTCGTTTGAAAGATAACTGACTTGACCTGTTATATGGATTAACCCTGTCATACTGTGAGAGTGATGAAATTGAGATCGAGATTGTGTTGATGCGCATGGCTGTGGGAACATTACAGCAATGAAGTATGACAGGTGCAGGTCTCTGGATGCTAAGTTCAACGCATGAGTCTTCCGGAAGTAGTGTCAAGTGTCCTGTGTGGACTTTACTTGCTGTCCTGTGTGGACTTTACTTGCTGTCCTGTGTGGACTTCATTAGCTGTCATGTGTGGACTTTACTAGCTGTCCTGTGTGGACTTTACAGTGGTGTGGAATGTGTCTATATGTGTTGAATCAGTGGAAGTCTGACGTAAGAAATGAGAAACTTTGAAATTGATAGACACTTGAGGAATTATGTGAATTGAAAGACTCTTGAAGAAATTGTGAAATGTGTGATTTCTTGATGGTCATGTGAAGGGAATGAGAAAATTGATGGTTTTTACGTGGGTGTCTTAAGTTTTGGAAAACTGACCGAATATGTATTAAACTCCCTGTGAGGGGAAATTTCATTATATATATATATATATATATATATATATATATATATATATACATATGTTCACTTCAATATTATTGTTTTATCTTTATTTCGTTTTATAATTATGAAAGGGATTTAGCGGGATGTTACAGGTATAGGGTCGAACCGATATGTACGCGTCGCTCTCTCTGCCAAAGTCACGCCCTTTAATCTCGTTTTCGTCGTCTTTATGTTTCCTCCAGTCTTCACTAGAGGTGAGTTGGAAGGTCTCAGCAAGGAGATCCTCGGGGCCCCAAGGGTAGAGGGCCGTGTAGTCAACGGCTGGAGGAGGGTTGGAGGTGGTTTTGGTTCTGGCCATCTCGAATCTAAAACAAATAAGAGGCAGGAAGAAGGAAAAAAGGGTTTAGAAGAAAGTGATGGCATGAAAAATGGCGGACAAAGACTCACAGAAGAAGAGCGAAAGCAAGAAAGAAGAACAGAAACCCTAAAATGCAGAAATCATAAACAGACCCAACATAGATATGGCATGAAAAGGGTAGCGGAATCATAAAACAAAGGCGAGAAGAAGATTAAAAACCATACTCTTCTTGTCGATTTACTCTCCTGTCGGTTGACTCTACGACACTCACACGCCTCCTTCCTCACCTTGATAAATGCTTGGTTCTTTCGAAGCAATCTGCACCTGCAAAAGAGAAAGGGGTGCCCTAGAGGCCATTTGCACTCTGACGCTAAAGTCAAGATGGGGCAAAAAACACCAAGTGTATTGAGTCTCTCTGTGTTTAGGTCTAGAAACTGTGTACCTTTGTGAAGTATCTCACTTTCCCTTATATAGTCTAGGGTTTACTGCGCCGCTAGCCCTAATTAGGGTTCACTGCGCTGCTAGCCATATTCTGGGTTTACTGGAATACCCTCGCGCCGCTATCACCCAATCTTAGGGTAATCTAGAACATAAGGTTTCCTTTTCTGGAGTGCAAACACTACAGGATGACCACCTGGATGCCTCCTCGTGCACCTAGTCTCTGGGGCCACCTGTTCTGGGAGTGCCCTTGCTATTCACGTGCCATGCATGTAGCCTTAACTGGGAAACCCTAGTTCTGATGAGTACTCGACCCCTCAGGACTCTGCACCTAACTGTGCTTTCCCTGCCACACACATAAGCTCTTCGCGATTTAGGCCTCTCCCTATTTCTGGGTATTTAACTGGTCATTGGCCCACTCTGGGAACCAACCTTAGCTGTTCTGGTTGTGTTGTTCAAATCACCCAAGACCGATGTCACCTCGTCACACTCTGTTGCCGAGGACTGATCAACCCGCGGAGTGACGAGGACACATCAGTCCCTTCTGGTAATCACCCTTCTCTGTTGGGACACAATGATGACTAATCACCCTTCTCTGTGGGGACACGCGGATGACTAATCACCCTTCTTTGTGGGGACACGCTGATGACTAATCACCCGCTAATCCAAACTACCTGCGGGGTCCACTCTACGTGGCTTTGGCCCATGTTGTGGGACCCAGCTGATGCGGTTCACCCTTTACTATCTGTTCTCGGTGTCCGAGGACTGGTCAGTACACAAGCCCCCAGTCTCAAGCTGTTAACTTGTTTCAGCGAAGAGACTAAGTCATCGACTCGGGCGACCTACGTGGCTCTGCGTGTAAGGACATGAACAGTGCGCTGAAGGGACACTTCACCAACCCCTTTTTATCTGTTAACACGTGGCCACATCAACGGTCTGGGATTCCTAACGTTTGTGCTCCCTAGGGCTACGCTAAACCTCTTCAAAACCCCGCGCCACTTCATTGTTCCATCACTTTACATTCTCAACTTCTGCGAACTCTATCCTCCAGTGCACGTTCTCTTCCTCACACCAACCTTTTCAACCTCTTTCGTCTTCGCTCAACTAAAGGTATGATTTTTATGTCTTCTCCCCTCTTCGTAACATAATTTTGATCATCCATGTTGCATGCTGTAACTGTTCTGGGCCTGTTTCTGATTTCTGCATTCTAGGGTTCCTGTTCTTCTTTTCTGAGTTTTGTTCTTCCTTTGAGTCTTCGTTCGCAATGGTTTTGTCATCATTTTCCTCTAAACCCCTTTTCCTTCTTCCTGCCTCTCATTTGTTTTAGATTCGAGATGGCCAGAACTAAAACCACCTCCAACCCTCCTCCAACCGCAGCGGTTGACTATCGGGCCCTCTACTCCTGGGCTTCTGAGGATCTCCTTGCTGAGACCTCAACCCTTACGTCCTGTGAAGATCTTCGGAAACACCGGGATGACGAAAATGAGATCAAGGGGCACGTCTTCGGCAGGGAAACTGACGCGTACATCTCAGTGCATCCTTGCACTGCGGGTGAGCCCGTGTGCGCTGATGATCGCGGCAACGAAGGGGAGCCCTTCTTCTTCTTCTACGCCACTATCTTCAAACGAGTCAAAGTCCACCTCCCTTTCACTGGGTTCGAGAGGGCTTTACTTACAGAGTTGAACGTGGCACCTGCCCAGCTGCACCCCAACAGCTGGGCCTTCATCAGGGCATTCTCCATACTTTGCAACAACCTAGGGTTCACTCCTTTGGTAGATGTATTTCTATACTTCTTCTAGGCGAAGAGCCCTGGGAAGAGGCTTTGGGTGAGCCTGAATGGAGTAGCAGGGAGGGTCCTACTCACCCTCTTCTCGCACTCATACAAAGGCTTCAAGGACACCGAGAACAGATAGTAAAGGGTGAACCACGTCAGCTGGGTCCCACAGCATGGACCAAAGCCACGTGGAATGGACCCCACATGCAGTTTGGATTAGCGGGTGATTAGTCATCAGCATGTCCCCACAGAGAAGGGTGATTAGTCATCAGCGTGTCCCCACAGAGAAGAGTGATTACTAGAAAGGACTGATGTGTCCTCATCGCTCTGCAGGCTGATCAGTCCTCGGCAACAGAGTGTGACGAGGTGACATCGGACTTGGGTAATTTGAACAACACAACCAGAACAGCTAAGGTTGGTTCCTAGAGTGGGCCAATGACCAGTTAAATACCCAGAAATAGGGAGAGGCCTGAATGGCGAAGAGCTTATGCGTGTGGCAGGGAAAGCACAATCAGGTGCAGAGTCCTGAGGGGTCGAGTACTCATCAGAACTAGGGTTTCCCAGTAAAGGCTACATGCATGGCACGTGAACAGGAAGGGCACTCCTGTGCTAGATTACCCTAAGACTGGGTGATAGCGACGCGAGGGTATTCCAATAAACCCAGAATATGGCTAGCAGCGCGGTAAACCCTAATTAGGGCTAGCGGCGCAGTAAACCCTAGACTATATAAGGGAAAGTGAGATACTTCACAAAGGTACGCAATTTCTAGACCTAAACACAGAGAGACTCAATACACTTGGTGTTTTTTGCCCCATCTTGACTTGAGCGTCGGAGTGCAAACGGCCTCTAGGGCGCCCCTTTCTCTTTTGCAGGTGCAAATTGTTTCGCAAGAATCAAGCACATATCAACGTGAGGAAGGAGGCGTGTGAGTGTCGTGGAGTCAACTGACAGGCGAGTCAACCGGCAAGAACATAATGTAATTACCTTATTCACTTGCTTTCAATCTTGTTCGCTTTACATTGCACTTCGCTTGCCTTTGCATTTCTGCTGCTGTTTAATTGTTTGACATGCTTTGTGGAACTCACTACTTAGCGTAAGTTCAGACCACAAATAGCGCACCTGTCAAAATGAACTTTAGGAAGCACGCTTAGTCCTGTTGAGTAGCAGTTGGCAAGACTTGATAAAGATCCTTTCACTTAAAATGTCTCATCACCTCGTCATCGCCCACATCACCTAGCCTTCTGAGGATTCTAGGGAAGCATTTGATATGCTAACAAACTTTACCTGACCATTCTTCGGCCTTAGGTGAAAATGAAACTTAGCGAGAGAGAATTTTCCTGCTGACTTCACTAGTGAACCCTTCCTTCAAGTTGGGAGTTCTCACTCGGAGGGGTGGTGTCCCTTACGAACCTTCCTTCCCACTCACGAGACCTCTAACCCAACTGATAGGTTTCAACTGACCTCACATCGCTCATAGGCGAGGGAGGATTTAACTGGGCGAACCCTTCTGTTCACGTTGGAAGTTCTCACTCGAAGGGGAGGTGTTCTCTACGAACCTACCTCTCCACCTACGAGACCTCTAACCCCAAGTGACAAGTTCTAACTGACCTCACATCGCTCATAGGTGAGGGAGGATTTAACTGGGCGAACCCTTCTGTTCACATTGGAAGTTCTCACTCGAAGGGGAGGTGTTCTCTACGAACCTACCTCTCCACTTACGAGACCTCTAACCCCAAGTGATAGGTTCTGACTGCATTGTACAAACACATTAAGATATATATATCTTTAACTAAAAATTTTATTGGGTGACCTCATTAAAAACCCTTGACAAAGGGAAAAAAGAGTGTCCCCTGCATTGTGTACAACATTACATGGCTTTAACTGAAATAAAACTTCAGGTGAGTCGCATTCCATGTTCGAGGAATCAGACCACCTTCTAAAGTCTCAAGCCTATACGCTCCATTCCCTAGGGCCTCTGTCACTCTGAAAGGACCAGTCCACTTAGGGGATAACTTGTTCTCTATCTGGTAGGGAGATGCCTTTTGTATAACTAGGTCGGCCACCTGGAACTGCCGAGCTCTCAGTTTAGAATTATGCTTGAGTTCGACTCTCCTCTTCAACGCCTCAGCCTTGATTCCTGCCTCTTCCCTAACTTCATCCAAGAGATCGAGATTCACCTTCCTTTCTTCATTAGACTCTTCAGCCAGAAAGTTCTGGAAACGTGGCGAGCTCTCCTGGATCTCCACAGGGATCATGGCATCTGAACCATACACCAAACTAAAGGGGGTCTCGTTGGTAGTGGACTGGGGAGTAGTATGGTAAGCCCATACAATTCTGGGAACCTCCTCAGCCCACCTTCCCTTTGCTTTCTCCAACCTTCTCTTCAGTCCTCTGAGTAGGACTCGGTTGGCCGACTCGACTTGCCCATTGGTTTGTGGGTGCTCGACCGATGCAAACACCTGCTTGATCCCCAACTCTGTACATAGCTTCCCCAACTGTTGGCTTGCGAACTGGGTGCCATTGTCAGACACCAAACGTTTGGGCACCCCAAAGCGGTAAACTATATTCTTCCACACGAAGTGTTGGATCTTCTGGGCTGTGATCTGTGCTATTGGCTCAGCCTCGATCCACTTTGTGAAATATTCTATGGCGACCACGAGGTACTTCATCTGCCGTACTGCCAAAGGGAAAGGCCCCAGGATGTCGATTCCCCAGGTGTGAAATGGCCAAGGGCTGTATATCGACCTGAGCTCTTCTGGTGGCGCCTTATGCCAATCAGTATGCAATTGGCACTGCTTGCACTGCTGCACATACCTAGTGTAATCTTCCCTCATTGTCGGCCAGTAGTACCCTGCTCGAATGGCCTTAGATGCCAAAGCTCGACCTCCAATGTGACTACCACATATGCCTTCATGGAGCTCTGCCATTATTCTCACACACTGCTCGCCATGCACGCACACTAGGATGGGGTGGGTAAACCCATGTCTGTATAACTCGCCATCAATGAGCGTGTACTTGGTCGAGTTCTTCTTTATCCTCCTTGCTTCCGTCGGCTCTACTGGGAGCATCCCATCAGCTATGTAACACTTATAGGGCGTCATCCATGTCTCTCCACTCTGTAACAGGCAAACTTGCGATGACCCCACCCCCATTAGCATGCAGGCGTTGACTCGTGGCTTCTTCAGAGTTTCTTGGGTCAACGAACGATGACTCCTCTTCTCACTACGCGATTGACTGATCTGATGGACTCCCACCAAGTTGTCAGCTGTATAAGTATGAGGAGCCCTCAGGGTCTCTTGGATAACCGTCCTCTGCCTGCCCCCCTTGCCTGAGCTGGCGAGTTTGGCCAACAAGTCAGCTCTGGCATTTTGCTCCCTGGGCACATGCACTAGCTCGAATGTTTCAAACAAACTCTTCAACTGCTGGACATACTCCAAGTAGGAGGCCATCTGAGGGTCTTTGGCCTGGTACTCTCCCGCCACATGACCAGTGACCAACAGTGAGTCACTCTTCGTCGTAAGGCTCTGCGCTCCCATCTCCTTAGCCAACAGCATCCCAACAATCAAAGCTTCATATTCTGCCTGGTTATTGCTGGCTTTGAAGGCGAACCGCAGGGCCTGCTCTATCAATAATCCCTTGGGTCCTTCAAGGATCACCCCCGCTCCACTACCTTGCTGATTTGAGGACCCATCTACCGACAATACCCACTTGAAGCTGGGTTCTTCCTGCTGGGTCTCAGTCGAGGACATCTCGGCCACAAAATCAACGTAGACCTGCCATTTGATCGGGCCCCTGGGTTCATACTGGATGTCGACCGCCCAACGCACCATTCTTCCCGCCACGTCTGGCTTCTGCAGGACCTTGCGTATTGGTAGATCTGTCATCACCACCACTGTGAAGCTCTGAAAGTAGTGACGAAGTCTCCTGGCTGAGAACACCACTGCTAAGGTTGCCTTCTCTATGGCTTAGTGTAACATCCCGCCAATTCCATTGCATAATTATAAAATGAAGTAGAGATAAAATAATAATGTTGAAGTGAACATAATTATATATATATGTAATGAAGTTTTCTCCTCGTAGGGAGTTTAATACATAATCTGCCGGTTTCCAAAAACGTAAACTAAATACAACAAAATAAATAAAAACAGGCGATTCCCCAATAGGATAGGCGATCTCCCATCAGGAAAGGGCGATCTCCTATCAGACAACATAAAAAGGGTGATCGCCTAACAGAAATATATATGGGCGATCTCCTCCCGGCGACCACTCATTGAGGAGCTCTACCACCTGCAACCTCGTCTGCTCCCGTGCAAAAATACACGATCATCACAGTTTAAGAGAAAACAGCCACAGAGCAATACAAAAGAAAGGGGTAAGCTAGATGTTTTAAAAGCTTTTAAATCAATAGTAAACATAAAACTTCACACCATTCATGATCCATATCAATTACAACCATCAACATTGCCATATTCCACATACTCGTCAAGTGTCCATTTGCTACTTTCAGTATTCAAGATTCACACGTCAGACTTTCCACTGACTCACAATGCATAGACACATGACTCTACTTCCGGATTGACTCGTGCGTTGACTCAGGCTCAGAGATCTGCACCTATCATACCATACCACTGTGAAATCCACACAGGGTCGCTGTGAAATCCACACAGCCATGCGCATATATAATCTCAATGTCATTAACTCTCCCGGTATGACAGGGTTAATTCATATAACAGGCCGAGCTCGTTCTTTTTCACACTACTCGCCCATTCATATGAACCTCCTCCGACTCTCCACAACTGAATAACTTCATCTACGTGATTCCATTATATCAGCAGAGTCAGGATATCTCCTTCTAGACAAGCCCCTAGTCAATACACCTACACACGATCTTACACGGTATTTCCTTTCCTGAAAATACTATGCCTTGATCCCACATTCACAACATTCAAAACATCATACCACTCAAATGAATGATTCCAATCACAGCAACAATCATTTCAAAGGTTCAGATTTTCGAGTATCACATGCATTCCACCTTTAAATCTCAAACAGCTTCTAACAACACAAAAACAGGGGAGTTCGAAATCTGTATTTAAAACCGGCGATCCCGTCGCCCAAACACATAACAACAGAACATCCTGAAAAAGGGGTTTAAAACCGGCGACCACGTCGCCCAACCACATAGAACAGAGCATTGCGAAAAGAAACATGAAACCGGCGACCACGTCGCCCTCACTTTAGAAACAGTTAATCTATGGCTTGTATTGAAAATGAAGGCTAGCTTCCCTTACCTGGACTTGCGCAAAACACCAAGAACTCCAAAACCCAACGAAGCTTAAAAGGTGCTTTCACTCTGTTTTTGCGTCTGGTTTGTAGGACTTGCAGAGAACTTCCCAGGTGCTCTAATGGTAGCCGTCGCTCGTCGTACTTTTGGGTGAAGGTGCCTGAATTGCAGTGCGAAGGAGAGAAAAGGAGAAGAAGGGAGGTAAACACACTCTTTCGCTCTTGAACCACTGCAACGTTCCTTTCTCTCAGAAGTGGGTTTTTGCATCTTAAACTAACCTGTCCACAAAAGCCGCTGCCACCACCCACTCTGCAGGGAAGTTTGCGTGTACGCTGCACTGAACAGTACGACTAAGCGTGCCTCTGCGCAGGCTAACACTCTGAGGTCACTATTCTGAACCACCCTTTTTGTCTACGTGGCGCGCGTGCAGGACGTTTCATGCTGGGAGTCTGGGTCCCACCTTCTCTGTGTGCAACTCGACATCGCGCGATAACCTTTCACCGATGACCACTGGCGCGAAGACTATCCACCGATGACCTCTTGCGCGAAGACTATCCACCGATGACCTCTCGCGCGAAGGCTATCCACCGATGACCTCTCGCGCGAAGACTATCCACCGATGACCCCTCGCGCGAAGACTATCCCCGCATGCCTCGTGCCCTGGCGATGCCCGCATGCCTCGCGCCCTGGCGATGCCCGCATGCCTCGCGCCCTGGCGATGCCCGCATGCCTCGCGCCCTGGCGATGCCCGCATGCCTCGCGCCCTGGCGATGCCCGCATGCCTCGCGCCCTGGCGATCACGTGTAGTCTAGGCGACCGGCGATTTTGTACTAACAAGGAAATCTTATAGTCTTCTAAACTACACTTTCCTTCCTTTTTATTTTAAATAAAAACATACTTAGAAATCATTTAAAATATACCCTTTTATTCCAATTTAATTTTACAGGTCCTTACACTTAGTATCTCGCCTCCGGCCCCTGTAAAACTTTGCTGACAAAGTAAATGGGCTTTTGGCTTTGTTGCTGTTCCTGAACCAAGACAGAACTCATCGCCCTCTCTGTGACTGCAAAGTACAGCCGTAGCGGGGTGCCGAGCTGAGGCTTACACAATACTGGCGGGCTAGCCAAGTACTCCTTGAGCTTAAAGAATGCTTGTTCGTACTCCGAAGTCCAGGCGAATCTGCTGTTTCTCCTCAAGCATTGGAAATAAGGGTGGCCTTTGTCTCCCCCAGCTGACACGAATCTGGAAAGGGCAGCCATCTGACCTGTCAACTGTTGCACTTCTTTGACCAATGTCGGGCTCCTCATGGCTATGATCGCTGCATACTTGTCTGGGTTGGCCTCGATCCCTCTTTCCGTAAGTAGAAAACCAAGGAACTTGCCCGCTTCTACCCCAAAGACACATTTCTCTGGATTCAGCTTCAGCCTGTACTTAGCTATGTCTTTGGCCTGGATGTCGCGCTGGAGAGGTCACCACCATGTCATCCACGTAAGCTTGTACGTTGCGCCCTAGCATAGGTGCAAGGACCTTGTCCATTAACCTCTGGTATGTAGCGCTTGCATTCTTTAAGCCGAATGGCATTACCGTGTAACAATAGCAGGACAGCTCGGTCATGAATGCTGTCTTGCTTTCGTCTCTCGGGTGCATCTTAATCTGATTGTATCCAGAGAAAGCGTCCAAGAAACTAAGCAACTTGCACCTCGACGCGCTGTCTACCAGGGCGTCGATGTTGGGTAAGGGGTATGAGTCCTTGGGGCATGCCTTGTTGAGGTCAGTGAAGTCTACACACATCCTCCACTTCCCATTGGCCTTCTTTACCAGCACCACATTAGCCAACCACTACGGGTACTGAATTTCCCATATGTGGCCTGCGTCGAGCAGCTTCCGTGTTTCCTGTCTGACCACCTGTCTTCTTTCTTCATTGAACTTACGCCTCCGTTGTCTCACGAGCCTGGCCTGGGGGTCCAACGCAAGGCGATGACACAGGAAATCTAGGTTAATACCGGGCATATCTGAAGCTGACCAAGCGAAAGCGTCCATGTGGCGCTCTATCACCCCTGCTAATTGGTTATGAATCTCCTGAGGCAGGGACTTGCCAAGCTTGAACATTCTGCCTCCGATCTCCTTCTCTACCACCTCCTCTACCGGTTCAGGTGGCCTCGCCCGGGCGACCTCTGCTCGTGTAACCCCGATGTCACCTCGAGGCATTTCAGTGTCATCATCACTCCCACTTGGAGGTTGGGTGGTCACCATGCAAACTCCTCTTCTCGTCTTGAGGCTATTCTCATAGCACTTCTTAGCCTCTTTCTGGTCAGATTTGATGGTTATCACCATCCCCTCCATCGAAGGCAACTTCATTTTCATATGCCTTGTGGACGTCACTGCCCCTAATCTGTTTAAGGCTGGTCTACCCAGCAACATGTTATAAGCAGATGGGGCGTTCACCATGAGGTATTTGATGCTCTCTATGCGGGAGGCCACTCCATCAGTGAAGGTGGTCCTGAGCTCTATGTATCCTCGCACTTCGACTTGGTCTCCTGCGAATCCATACAGGCAGCCTACGTAAGGCCGCAGCTGGTCAGGAGACAACTGCAATTTGTTGAAGGTCGACCAGAACATCACATTGGTCGAACTTCCTTGATCCACAAGCACTCGATGCACCCTGCGTGCTGCAGTGACAACCGATATCACCACTGGATCATTATCGTGGGGGACAACATCTCGGCGGTCAGCCTTTGTGAAGATGAGGTCGATGTCTGGGAAGTGATCTTCCTCGTATGCCTCCAATGCCATCACCGAACGCGCATATTTTTAGCGCTGTGATGAGGTGCACCCTCCTCCTAAGAATCCACCTGCTATAGTGTGGATCTCACCATGTATGGGCACTTCGTGCCCCTGATCAGCCCTCAGGGCTACCCCCGCCTCACCCCCTTGTGCTTCCTTCAGGTAATCACCCAGGAATCCACTTTTGACCAACTCGTCCAACTGGTGGCCCAAGGCCAGACAGTTGCGAATGGGGTGGCCAAAGGCCTGATGGAACTCGCACCAGGCGTTCTTGTTTGGCCCCAACCTCTTATCAGTCTTTGGGGGCATCTTCAATCTTTCTGCCACATTAGGAATGGCGATCAGCTCCTTCAGCTCCACCAGGAATTCATGCCTAGGGGGCACATCATCCTTGGTGCATGCTCTAGTTTGGGGCTTTCGGGGCTCATAGGGCTTCTGTTTTCCTTGAGCCTTCTTTTCTGTGGTCGCCTCGTGCACCCGCAGGGGTTGAGGTCGACTAGGCACTTGGGGCCTTGATGATACTGCACTTTCTCGTTTTTCATTGAGCTCTCCCTCAGCGACAATGTGAGCCACAGCACGTCGTTTTAAGTCACCGAAGGTCTTGGGGCAATTGCGGATCAAGGACTCGCTGAAAGGCCCTAGCAATACGCCTTTCCTGAAGGCATGCACCACCATATCTTCATCCTTGGTGTGCAACCTCACCACCATTGCCCCAAACCTGTTGAGGTAATCCCTAAGGGACTCCCTTTGATGCTGCCTTACATCGAAAAGGTCGTAAGACACTGGTGGAGGGGCCGTGTTGACGAGATACTTCTCCCTGAACAGTGTGGAGAATTGCGCGAAGGACGTGATATGTCCCTCGGGCAAACTCACGAACCATTCCAACGCCGTTCCTGTCAATATGGCCATGAAGAGCTTGCAGTGCACTGCGTCAGACCCTCCTGACAGCATCATCTGCGTATGGAAAGCAGTGAGATGTGTTTCAGGGTCTTCTTTCCCGGTGAACACGGTCTTAGGCCCCACGAAGGTGGCTGGGACCACCATGTCCATGATCGCTTGGAAGAAAGGCATGGGAAAAGCCCTTGGGGGCGTTGGTGGAGCCCGATCATCTCCCCCGCGGTCTCTAGCTTGCTTATGTGTTGCAGATTCAAGCGTAGCTCCTCGTTCGCTCTGTGCAACTCCTCATTCCTGGCCTGTGAGGCGGCCAGGTCCTCCTGCATACGCGCCTGATGCGCTCTGGACTCTGCCACCGTCTCTTAAAGAGCGTGCATCGTTTCCATGAGTTGTTGCATGGTAACGCTTTCGCCCCCATTTGGTGGAACGGATACATGTCTAGTATTCCTCATCTTCTGTGGTTTCTACTCTCACTCTCGTGTATGGGACCCTGTTTTACTCCGGCCCCACGGTGGGCGCCAAATGTTCTTGCCGGTTGACTCTTGTAAGGACCCAGAAAATTTTATTGGAATGAAAGTGTTATATTTAAATAATTTCAGAAGATGTTATTATTTAAAATACAAAGAGCTGGTAAATGAAGTTTCGCAGTAGTCGGACATCGGACGTCGCCCAACGTCTGGGGTCAGCTGGTAGAGGTCGATCTGCTGGCATGTGGATCAAGAAGAGTAAAGGAAGAAAAGTGTAGCTAAGAAGTCTCCTACGAGATCGCCGTTATTGAAGACGGAGGCGATCTCTGACTTCTCTGGGACATAATCGCCTGTCGCCTAGAGGAGACATGACCGCCAATCGCCTATGGCGTACGTGATCGACGGGAGTGCACGTAGTATGTGGTCTAGATACTGGATCAACCAGAGGGGGTTCCACAAAACCACACGTATCAAGGTGTGGGTTAAGCCTTAGATACGCTGTGCATGCAAAGCTCTATCCTTAGTGTTGCATGCATGGGAGCACGAGGAGTATTGCTGATCTACTCTTGGAAATGTGAAGCTACCGACGTCACCAAGTCATTTGGAGGTGATACCTTGGACGTAACATAATGGGAGGATGAACCTTCAGCAAGGTGTGACGATGTGACATCGATGACCAGAGTAAGGCGATGTGTTCTCGTCACACACAAGGGCGATAAGAGATCGCCAACAGCATGAGAGGAACATCGGTCATCAACCAGGATAGGAGAGACATCGGTGGTCCATCGGGGAGAGACATCGGTGGTCTGCCGGGGAGAGACATCGGTGGTCTGTGTAAGGACCTGTAAAATTAAATTGGAATAAAAGGGTATATTTTAAATGAATTCTAAGTATGTTTTTATTTAAAATAAAAAGGAAGGAAAGTGTAGTTTAGAAGACTATAAGATTTCCTTGTTAGTACAAAATCGCCGGTCGCCTAGACTACACGTCATCGCCAGGGCGCGAGGCATGCGGGCATTGCCAGGGCGCGAGGCATGCGGGCATCGCCAGGGCGCGAGGCATGCGGGCATCGCCAGGGCGCGAGGCATGCGGGCATCGCCAGGGCGCGAGGCATGCGGGGATAGTCTTCGCGCGAGAGGTCATCGGTGGATAGTCTTCGTGCGAGAGGTCATCGGTGGATAGCCTTCGCGCGAGAGGTCATCGGTGGTTAGTCTTCGCGCAAGAGGTCATCGGTGGATAGTCTTCGCGCCAGTGGTCATCGGTGAAAGGTTATCGCGCGATGTCGAGTTGCACACAGAGAAGGTGGGACCGAGACTCCCAGCATGAAACGTCCTGCACGCGCGCCACGTAGACAAAAAGGGTGGTTCAGAATAGTGACCTCAGAGTGTTAGCATGCGCAGAGGCACGCTTAGTCGTACTGTTCAGTGCAGCGTACACGCAAACTTCCCTGCAGAGTGGGTGGTGGCAGCGGCTTTTGTGGACAAGTTAGTTGAAGATGCAAAAACCCACTTCTGAGAGAAAGGAACGTTGCAGTGGTTCAAGAGCGAAAGAGTGTGTTTACCTCCCTTCTTCTCCTTTTCTCTCCTTCGCACTGCGATTCAGGCACCTTCACCCAAAAGTACGACGAGCGACGGCTACCATTAGAGCACCTGGGAAGTTCTCTGCAAGTCCTACAAACCAGACGCAAAAACAGAGTGAAAGCATCTTTTAAGCTTCGTTGGGTTTTGGAGTTCTTGGTGTTTTGCGCAAGTCCAGGTAAGGGAAGCTAGCCTTCATTTTCAATACAAGCCATAGATTAGCTGTTTCTGAAGTGAGGGCGACGTGGTCGCCGGTTTCATGTTTCTTTTCACAATGCTCTGTTCTATGTGGTTGGGCGACGTGGTCACCGGTTTTAAACCCCTTTTTCAGGATGTTCTGTTGTTATGTGTTTGGGCGACGGGATCGCCGGTTTTAAATACAGATTTCGAACTCCCCTGTTTTTGTGTTGTTAGAAGTTGTTTGAGATTTAAAGGTGGAATGCATGTGATACTCGAAAATCTGAACCTTTGAAATGATTGTTGCTGTGATTTGAATCATTCATTTGAGTGGTATGATGTTTTGAATGTTGTGAATGTGGGATCAAGGCATAGTATTTTCAGGAAAGGAAATACCGTGTAAGATCGTGTGTAGGTGTATTGACTAGGGGCTTGTCTAGAAGGAGATATCCTGACTCTGCTGATATAATGGAATCACGTAGATGAAGTTATTCAGTTGTGGAGAGTCGGAGGAGGTTCATATGAATGGGCGAGTAGTGTGAAAAAGAACGAGCTCGGCCTGTTATATGAATTAACCGTCATACCGGGAGAGTTAATGACATTGAGATTATATATGCGCATGGCTGTGTGGATTTCACAGCGACCCTGTGTGGATTTCACAGTGGTATGGTATGACAAGTGTAGATCTCTGAGCCTGAGTCAACGCACGAGTCAATCCGGAAGTAGAGTCATGTGTCTATGCATTGTGAGTCAGTGGAAAGTCTGACGTGTGAATCTTGAATACTGAAAGTAGCAAATGGACACTTGACGAGTATGTGGAATATGGCAATGTTGATGGTTGTAATTGATATGGATCATGAATGGTGTGAAGTTTATGTTTACTATTGATTTAAAAGCTTTTAAAACATCTAGCTTACCCCTTTCTTTTGTATTGCTCTGTGGCTGTTTTCTCTTAAACTGTGATGATCGTGTATTTTTGCACGGGAGCAGACGAGGTTGCAGGTGGTAGAGCTCCTCAGTGAGTGGTCGCCGAGAGGAGATCGCCCATATATATTTCTGTTAGGCGATCACCCTTTTTATGTTGTCTGATAGGAGATCGCCCTTTTCTGATAGGAGATCGCTCTTTCCTGATGGGAGATCGCCTATCCTGTTGGGGAATCGCCTGTTTTTATTTATTTTGTTGTATTTAGTTTACGTTTTTGGAAACCGGCAGATTATGTATTAAACTCCCTACGAGGAGAAAACTTCATTACATATATATATAATTATGTTCACTTCAACATTATTATTTTATCTCTACTTCATTTTATAATTATGCAATGAAATTGGCGGGATGTTACATTAATGGTATCAGAGCAGTTCGTCCTTAGGATGACCTGAGGGCTGTGGATCCATTGTGTTTCTTTTGCTCATAAAGTTTATTTGAGTTTTAAATAACAACTATAGTGAAAGGTTTTCAAACGGTTTCGTATTGAAATTTTGTGTGTGCTTTAGTGAATATATGCTACAACTAAAAATCTTAGTATTAAGAATGAGAGGGTCTTGATAAAGTGGTGAGGGTGCACACTCATAACTGAATCGAGATGATTCTCAATCTTAATTCCAAAGGTTTGATGTTTAGCATACATTGAATTCTGGTGTGATTCATTTCATTTTATTGGATGTTGTTGTAATTGATTGAAAGTGGTTGTTTGGATTGATGATTGTACACCAGTAACTGTCCTGGTGTTTTGTTTGAGGTTATAAGTATTATGATTCTGTTGATGAACTCAAATTCTTAATGACTTTGAGATGCTGACCTTTGTAAGGTTTAGATGTTACCTCCTGAATGAATTGATTTCTTATCGATCTCATTCTTGTAGTTGTAGGGAATATAGAAACCAATAGTTTCAGAATCAAAAACGAAGAAGATGGCACGTAGACCTCCTACCCCTCCCCAACCTTCTTCAGAAATGAGCCAGATTGCCAAGGCCATCGAGATGATGGCAACTGCCATCCAGCAACAGAATGCAGCGATGGCTCAGAACCATCAAGCTACAATGCACCACTGGGAAGCTGCTCGGTCGGCTGAGACAAATTCCCATGTTGGTCAGCCTCAGGAACAGATGGGACTGACCGAGTTCATGAGGCACAACCCACCCAAGTTCAGTGGGAATGCCACCCCTGATCAAGCAGATCAGTGGGTCAGGGAGTTGGAGAAAATCTTTAGGGCGACCTCTTGCCCTGAAGAGAAGAAATTGTTATTCGCCACCTATCTGCTATCAGGAGAAGCTGAGTTCTGGTGGATGGGGGCTCAGCAGATGATGGAGGCCCGAGAGGATGTGTTGGATTAGGAAAGCTTCAGGGTGAGGTTCTTGGAGAAATACTTCCCAGACAGCGCAAGGTTTGCGAGGGAAGCTGAGTTCCTAAAGTTGGAGCAGGGGGATATGTCTGTGAACGCCTATGCTGCTCGGTTTGAGTACCTCACCCGATTCTATACCCAGGTGACCTCCGAGGCCTGGAGGTGTAGGAAGTTCGAAGAGGGGCTGAAGCATGGGCTGAAGAGGACCATAGCCCCGATGTGCATCAGGGAATTTCACGCCTTAGTGGAGAAGGCGAAGATGGTGGAGACTCTGGAAAAGGGTGATTCTCGGGTGATCAGGTCACACCCAGGAGGTTCTTCCGGTGGGAAGGCCAAGGTGCAGCACTCACAAAGCAAGCCCTATACGAGACCTCCACCACATCGGGCGGGAACAACGTCATCCCAGTTTCAGCAGCAGCAACCTTGGAAACCCAAGTGTTTCCATTGTGGTGGACCACACACCTCTAACGCGTGCTTCAAGAGTAGTTCAGAGAAAAGGTGCTACACCTACCAAAAGACGGGGCACGTTGCTAGAGAGTGCCCTAACCGGAATGGGGTGACCCAACCCAGTGGCTCTCAGCAGATGAGAAACGAAGGCAGCAAACCTCAGGCAACAGGGAGAGTGTTTGCCATGTCTAGAGCAGAAGCATCTCAGTCAGGTAACCTCATGCAAGGTGTTTGTTTTATAGCTGGTAGAGGTGTAAAAGCTTTGTTTGATTCTGGAGCGACACACTCCTTTGTGTCAAGCCTGTGTGTAGCCGAGTTGGGCCTTCTAGGGGAGGAGTTACCCTTCGAACTGATGGTCTCTACACCTGCATCAGGACAGGTGTTGACCTCTACAGTTTGCCCCGAATGTCCAGTGATAGTAGAGGGACGCAGATTCAAAGTGAACTTGATCTGCCTACCTCTTCAGGACCTGGATGTTATCCTGGGAATGGATTGGCTAGCTGCCAATCACGTTCTCATTGACTGCGGTAGTCAAAAGATAGCGTTTCCAGACCTCCAAGGATCAGATGTGATATCTGCTCAACAAGGGCAGTCGGAGTTGGAAGAAGGGGCGAGGTGCTTCGTGATGCTAGCTCGGTTGGAAGTGAAGAATGAAGGGGACGTAAGCAGAATACACGTGGTGAAAGATTTCACGGATGTATTTCCAGAAGAAGTACCTGGGTTACCCCCTAAGAGAGAAGTGGAATTCTCTATTGATTTGGTACCTGGGGCTGGACCAGTGTCAATGGCGCCCTACAGGATGACACCAGCCGAGTTGGTAGAATTAAAGAAGCAAGTGGAAGAGTTGCTGGAGAAACAATTCATCAGACCCAGTGTATCTCCATGGGGGGCTCCAGTACTCCTAGTTAAGAAGAAGGATGGAGGGTCTCGGCTGTGTATAGATTACAGGCAGTTGAACAAGTTGACCATCAAGAACAAGTACCCCCTACCCAGAATTGACGATTTGATGGATCAAATACATGGGGCCTCGGTGTTCTCCAAGATTGATCTGAGATCGGGGTACCACCAAATTTTGGTAAAAGCTGAAGATGTTCAAAAGACAGCTTTTAGGTCTCGGTATGGGCTCTATGAGTATGTGGTGATGCCGTTTGGAGTAACCAATGCTCCAGCTCTGTTCATGGACTACATGAATAGGATTTTTCGCCCTTTCTTGGATAAGTTTGTGGTGGTCTTCATTGACGACATACTCATTTATTCAAGGACCGAGGAAGAACATGAAGAACACCTGAGGACAGTATTGGAAATACTGAGGGAGAAGCAACTCTATGCCAAGTTCTCTAAGTGTGAGTTTTGGCTGAAGGAAGTCAACTTCTTGGGACACGTGATATCTGCTCGGGGGATCTCAGTGGATCCAGCCAAGGTAGAGGCAGTGCTGCAGTGGGAACGCCCTAAGACCGTCACTGAGATAAGGAGCTTTGTGGGTTTGGCGGGCTACTATCGGAGGTTTATTGAGGACTTTTCCAAGGTAGTGGCTCCTTTAACACAGCTGACCTGCAAGGATCAACCTTTTGCTTGGACCGACCGATGTGAGCAGAGCTTCATGGAACTAAAGGAGAGGTTGACTAGTGCTCCAGTGTTGGTGATCCCCGAGGTAGGAAGACCTTTTGATGTCTACTGTGACGCTTCACATCAGGGTCTGGAATGTGTTTTAATGCAAGAGAAAAGAGTGGTTGCATATGCTTCAAGGCAACTCAAGGTTCATGAGAGAAACTACCCTACACATGATTTGGAGTTGGCGGCTGTGGTATTTGCCTTGAAGATCTGGAGGCACTATTTATATGGAGCTCGGTTCCAGGTGTTCAGTGACCATAAGAGCCTGAAATACCTGTTCGATCAGAAGGAACTAAACATGAGACAAAGAAGGTGGATGGAGTTTCTAAAGGACTACGATTTTCAACTCATGTATCATCCAGGGAAGGCCAATGTAGTGGCAGATGCTTTGAGTAGAAAATCAATACAAGTAGCCACCATGATGATGGAAGAACAGAAACTGATCGAGCAGTTCAGAGACTTAAACCTTGGGGTAGAATTTCACGTAAATCACATTAGTTGTAGTAGGCTGGCTATAACTAATGACTTCCTTGGGATGTTAAGGGATAAGCAGTTGATGGACCCTAGCCTGAAGCGTACTGTGGAGTCACTAGGGACAGATCAGGCTAGAGACTTTGTGATGGGCGATGATGGGATCTTGAGATTTAATGGCAGGATTTGCATCCCTGCAAATGGAGAATTGAAGAAGATGATCCTAGATGAAGGTCACAAGAGTCGCCTTAACCTACATCCAGGCATGAACAAGATGTACCATGACTTGAAGGAGTCATTTTGGTGGTCGGGCATGAAGAGAGACATTGCCCAGTATGTTGCAACCTGCTTAACGTGTCAGAAGGCGAAGGTAGAGCATCAAAGACCTGGTGGGTTGTTGCAGCAACTGGATATCCCTGAGTGGAAATGGGACAGCATCGCCATGGATTTTGTCACCCATTTACCCAGATCGGTAAAGGGTCATGATGCAATCTGGGTCATCATTGATAGGCTGACGAAGAGTGCCCACTTTCTTCCAGTGAATATGAAGATGCCTATGGCCAAGCTGGCACAGTTATACATCAAAGAAATAGTAAGGTTGCATGGAGTGCCTTCCAGCATCGTTTCAGATAGAGATCCCAGGTTCACTTCACGGTTTTGGCAGACCTTACAAAATTGCTTGGGAACTAAGTTGAGGATGAGCTCTGCATATCATCCCCAAACAGATGGTCAGTCAGAGAGAACGATCCAGTCCTTGGAAGATCTGCTGAGGACGTGTGTCTTGGATCAATTGGGGAATTGGGACGAGGTGTTGCCTGTAACATCCCGCCAAATCTCTTTGAAAATAAATATAAAACGAAAATAAAGGTGACAAATAGATTGAAGTGAGCAAAATCTTTATATAAAATAAATAAGTTTCTCCTCACAGGGAGTTTAATACAAACGATCACTTCTCCACTAAAAACGTAAACGAAATACAATACAAAGACAGATAGGCGATCTCCTGGCAAAAAGGGCGATCTCCTATAAGAAGGGCGATCTCCTTTCATAAAGGCGATCTCCTATTATAAAGCAGCAAGAGGGGCGATCACCCAACAGAAAAGAAAACAGGCGATCTCCTTCCAGCGACAATTTTCTAAAGAGCTCTACTTCCTGCAACATCATCTGCTCCCGTGTAAATTATACACGATCATTACAGGTTTAAGAAAAGGCCACAACACAAACGAAAACACAGGGTAAGCTAGACATTTAAAAAGAGTTTAAATAAGGATACTTAAAATAAAATCAAGGTAAACAATTTCAAGATATTCACGTAAAGTTATCAAGTTTCTCATACTCTTCACCTGATCACCCAGAAATCACACATTTCACAATATTTTCCAGAGTCATTCTATTTCACAACTGTACCAAGTGTCTATCGATTTCAAGTTCCTCATTTCACATGTCAGACCACCACTGACTCAACACACAAGACACTTGACACTACTTCCGGAAGACTCATGCATTGATTAGACTCAGAGATCTGCACCTGTCATACCATACCACTGTGAAATCCACACAGGGTTGCTGTGAATCCACACAGCATGCGCATATATCATCTCAATGTCAATAGTTCTCCCGGTATGACAGGGTTAATCCATAGAACAGGCAGAGCTCGTTCTTTTTCACACGAGACACCCATTCATATGAACCTCCTTCGACTCTCACCAATTGAGTAACTTCCTCTATGTGATTCCATTATCTCAGCAGAGTCAGGATATCCCCTGAGGAATCACCGATCAATACACATCCTACACGATCTTACACGGTATTTCCTTTCCTGAAAATACTATGCCTCGATCCACATTCACAACATTCAACACATCATGCCATACTTAAATGAATGATTCCAATCACAGCAAAACTCACTCCAAGGTTCATGTTTTCGAATATCACATTTACATCTCAAACAGTTTCAAAACAACACCAAAAACAGGGGAGTTCGTAAAACAGCGCCCAAACCAGCGACCTAGTTCAAAAACGGGGTATTTCGAAGTCTGTATTTAAAAACCGGCGACCACGTCGCCCAAACACATGGAACAGAGCATTCACGCAGATGCAAACGAAACCGGCGACCACGTCGCCCTCATTTCAGAAATAACTAAACTATAGCTTGTAATGAAAATGAAGTCTAGCTTCCCTTACCTGGACTTGCGCAAACACCTAGAGTTCCGAAACCCAACAAAGCTTGAAGAACGCCTTGGCTCTGTTTTTGCGTCTGGTCGAAGGACTTGCAGAGAACTGCCCAGGTGCTCTAATGGTGGCTGTCGCTCGTCGTACTCTCGTGTGAAGGTGCTAGAATCGCAGCGCGAAGGAGGCAACTAGAGGAGAAGGGAGGTAACTCACTCTTTCTCTCTTTGAAGGCTGCAACGTTTCTTCCTCTCAGCAGTGGGTTTTCTGCATCTTAAACCAACTTATCCACCAAAAGCAGCTGCCACCACCCACTCTACAGAGAAGTCTGAGAACCACTGCCCTGAACAGTACGACCACTGTTGTCTCTGGTGCATGCCAACCACTGCTCTGAACAGTACTGCCACTGTTGTCGCTTGTGCATGCCAGCCACTGCTCTGAACAGTACGACCGCGAGTGTCCCCTGCGCATGCCAACATTCTGATGTCACTATTCTGAACCACCCTTTTTGTCTACGTGGCGTGCGTGCACTACGCTTCCTGCTGGGAGTCTGGGTCTTACCCCCTCTGTGTGCAACTCGACATCGCGCGATAACCTTTCGTCGATGACCCCTCGCGCGAAAACAATCCACCGAATGACATCTCGCGCGAAGACTATCCACCGATGACCTCTCGCGCGAAGGCTATCCACCGATGACCTCTCGCGCGAAGACTATCCACCGATGACCTCTCGCGCGAAGACTATCCACCGATGACCTCTCGCGCGAAGACTATCCACCGATGACCTCTCGCGCGAAGACTATCCACCGATGACCTCTCGCGCGAAGACTATCCACCGATGACCTCTCGCGCGAAGGCTATCCACCGATGACATCTCCTAGTGGATGACCGATGTCTCCCCCTGGAAGATGCCCGCATGCATCGCGCCCTGGCGACGTCTGCATGCCTCACGCCCTGGCGACGACGTGTAGTCTAGGCGACCGGCGATTATGTACTAACAAGGAAATCTTATACTCTTCTAAACTACACTTTCCTTCCCTTTTTATTTTAAATAAAACATGCATGGAGTTCATTTAAAATATAACTCTTTTATTCCAATTTAATTTTCCAGGTCCTTACATTGCCACTGGTGGAGTTTACCTATAATAACAGTTATCACGCTAGTATTGGGATGGCACCATATGAAGCCCTGTATGGGAGGAAATGCAGAACTCCCTTATGTTGGTACCAGGAGGGCGAAGCAGTCTTGGTTGGGCCAGAGTTGATTCAGCAGACGACCGAGAAGGTGCAACAGATACAAAGCAGAATGAAAGCTTCTCAAAGTAGGCAGAAGTCATATGCAGACCAGAGGAGAAAGCCTTTGGAGTTTGCTGCTGGAGACCATGTGTTCATGAAAGTGACACCAACCAAGGGTGTAGGACGGGCGATCAGATCAAAGAAGTTGTCCCCTAAGTTTGTGGGACCATATCAGATCTTAAAAAGGATTGGTCCAGTGGCTTATGAGATCGCCCTACCTCCCCATTTAGCGAATCTGCACAATGTCTTTCACGTATCACAGCTGAGGAAGTACATGGCAGACCCTAGTCATGTGCTGGAAGTGGACGATGTGCAGATCAGGGATGACTTGTCCTTTGAAGCAAAACCAGTCAGGATTGATGATCGGCAAAGTAAACAGCTCAGAGGCAAGACCATCGACATGGTGAAAGTGGTGTGGGATGAGAGATCGGGGGATTCAACTTGGGAGTTAGAAGAACCCATGAGAGAAGCTTATCCATACCTCTTTTCCTTGTAATTCAATTTTCGGGGACGAAAATTTTTCTTGATGGGGAGAATGTGAGGACCTGTAAAATTAAATTGGAATAAAAGGGTATATTTTAAATGAATTCTAAGTATGTTTTTATTTAAAATAAAAATGAAGGAAAGTGTAGTTTAGAAGACTATAAGATTTCCATGTTAGTACAAAATCGCCGGTCGCCTAGACTACACGTGATCGCCAGGGCGCGAGGCATGCGGGCATCGCCAGGGCGCGAGGCATGCGGGCATCGCCAGGGCGCGAGGCATGCGGGCATCGCCAGGGCGCGAGGCATGCGGGCATCGCCAGGGCGCGAGGCATGCGGGGATAGTCTTCGCGCGAGAGGTCATTGGTGGATAGTCTTCGCGCGACAGGTCATCGGTGGATAGCCTTCGCGCGAGAGGTCATCGGTGGTTAGTCTTCGCGCAAGAGGTCATCGGTGGATAGTCTTCGCGCCAGTGGTCATCGGTGAAAGGTTATCGCGCGATGTCGAGTTGCACACAGAGAAGGTGGGACCCAGACTCCCAGCATGAAACGTCCTGCACGCGCGCTACGTAGACAAAAAGGGTGGTTCAGAATAGTGACCTCAGAGTGTTAGCATGCGCAGAGGCACGCTTAGTCGTACTGTTCAGTGCAGCGTACACGCAAACTTCCCTGCAGAGTGGGTGGTGGCAGCGGCTTTTGTGGACAAGTTAGTTTAAGATGCAAAAACCCACTTCTGAGAGAAAGGAACGTTGCAGTGGTTCAAGAGCGAAAGAGTGTGTTTACCTCCCTTCTTCTCCTTTTCTCTCCTTCGCACTGCGATTCAGGCACCTTCACCCAAAAGTACGACGAGCGACGGCTACCATTAGAGCACCTGGGAAGTTCTCTGCAAGTCCTACAAACCAGACGCAAAAACAGAGTGAAAGCATCTTTTAAGCTTCGTTGGGTTTTGGAGTTCTTGGTGTTTTGCGCAAGTCCAGGTAAGGGAAGCTAGCCTTCATTTTCAATACAAGCCATAGATTAGCTGTTTCTGAAGTGAGGGCGACGTGGTCGCCGGTTTCATGTTTCTTTTCGCAATGCTCTGTTCTATGTGGTTGGGCGACGTGGTCACCGATTTTAAACCCCTTTTTCAGGATGTTCTGTTGTTATGTGTTTGGGCGACGGGATCGCCGGTTTTAAATACAGATTTCGAACTCCCCTGTTTTTGTGTTGTTAGAAGTTGTTTGAGATTTAAAGGTGGAATGCATGTGATACTCGAAAATCTGAACCTTTGAAATGATTGTTGCTGTGATTTGAATCATTCATTTGAGTGGTATGATGTTTTGAATGTTGTGAATGTGGGATCAAGGCATAGTATTTTCAGGAAAGGAAATACCGTGTAAGATCGTGTGTAGGTGTATTGACTAGGGGCTTGTCTAGAAGGAGATATCCTGACTCTGCTGATATAATGGAATCACGTAGATGAAGTTATTCAGTTGTGGAGAGTCGGAGGAGGTTCATATGAATGGGCGAGTAGTGTGAAAAAGAACGAGCTCGGCCTGTTATATGAATTAACCCTGTCATACCGGGAGAGTTGATGACATTGAGATTATATATGCACATGGCTGTGTGGATTTCACAGCGACCCTGTGTGGATTTCACAGTGGTATGGTATGACAGGTGCAGATCTCTGAGCCTGAGTCAACGCACGAGTCAATCCGGAAGTAGAGTCATGTGTCTATGCATTGTGAGTCAGTGGAAAGTCTGACGTGTGAATCTTGAATACTGAAAGTAGCAAATGGACACTTGACGAGTATGTGGAATATGGCAATGTTGATGGTTGTAATTGATATGGATCATTAATGGTGTGAAGTTTTATGTTTACTATTGATTTAAAAGCTTTTAAAACATCTAGCTTACCCCTTTCTTTTGTATTGCTCTGTGGCTGTTTTCTCTTAAACTGTGATGATCGTGTATTTTTGCACGGGAGCAGACGAGGTTGCAGGTGGTAGAGCTCCTCAGTGAGTGGTCGCCGGGAGGAGATCGCCCATATATATTTCTGTTAGGCGATCACCCTTTTTATGTTGTCTGATAGGAGATCGCCCTTTTCTGATAGGAGATCGCCCTTTCCTGATGGGAGATCGCCTATCCTGTTGGGGAATCGCCTGTTTTTATTTATTTTGTTGTATTTAGTTTACGTTTTTGGAAACCGGCAGATTATGTATTAAACTCCCTACGAGGAGAAAACTTCATTACATATATATATAATTATGTTCACTTCAACATTATTATTTTATCTCTACCTCATTTTATAATTATGCAATGAAATTGGCGGGATGTTACAGTCTGCCAGGGAGAGACATCGGTGGTCTGCCAGGGAGAGACATCGGTGGTCTGCCAGGGTGAGACATCGGTTGTCTGCCAGTGGGAGGAATCAGTCATCACCGGGATGAGGCACATCAGTCATCGCCTGTATGAGAGACACATCGGTCGTCTCCCAGGGAGAGACATCGGTCGTCCTCCAGGATGAGGTCTCGGTGGATAGTCATCGCGCGAGAGGTCATCGGTGGAAGGTTATCGCGCGATGTCGAGTTTCACACAGATGAGGTGGGACCCAGGCTCCCAGCATGACACGTCCTGCACGCGCGCCACGTAGACAAAAAGCGTGGTTCAGAATAGTGACCTCAGAGTGTTAGCCTGCGCAGAGGCACGCGTAGACGTACTGTTCAGGGAAGCGTACACGCAAACTTCCCTGCAGAGTGGGTGGTGGCAGCGGCTTTTGTGGACAAGTTCGCTTAAGATACAAAAACCCACTTCTGAGAGGAAAAAGAACGTTGCAGTGGTTCAAGAGTGAAAGAGTGAGCTCACCTTCATTCTTCTCTTTTCTCTCCTTCACTCTCCGATTCAGGCCCTATCACGTTCCCGCTTAGTTATCGACGACTGCCATAGAGCACCTGGGAGGTTCTCTGCAAGTTCTACAAACCAGACGCTAAAACAGAGCCAAGGCATCCTTTAAGCTCGGTGGGTTTTGGAGCTCTTGGTGTTTTGCGCAAGTCCGGGTAAGGGAAGCTAGCCTTCATTTTCAATACAAGCCATAGATTAGCTGTTTCTGAAGTGAGGGCGACATGGTCGCCGGTTTCATGTTTCTTTTCGCAATGCTCTGTTCTATGTGGTTGGGCGACGTGGTCGCTGGTTTTAAACCCCTTTTTCAGGATGTTCTGTTGTTATGTGTTTGGGCGACGGGATCGCCGGTTTTAAATACAGATTTCGAACTCCCCTGTTTTTGTGTTGTTAGAAGTTGTTTGAGATTTAAAGGTGGAATGCATGTGATACTCGAAAATCTGAACCTTTGAAATGATTGTTGCTGTGATTTGAATCATTCATTTGAGTGGTATGATGCTTTGAATGTTGTGAATGTGGGATCAAGGCATAGTATTTTCAGGAAAGGAAATACCGTGTAAGATCGTGTGTAGGTGTATTGACTAGGGGCTTGTCTAGAAGGAGATATCCTGACTCTGCTGATATAATGGAATCACGTAGATGAAGTTATTCAGTTGTGGAGAGTCGGAGGAGGTTCATATGAATGGGCGAGTAGTGTGAAAAAGAACGAGCTCAGCCTGTTATATGAATTAACCCTGTCATACCGGGAGAGTTAATGACATTGAGATTATATATGCGCATGGCTGTGTGGATTTCACAGTGGTATGGTATGACAGGTGCAGATCTCTGAGACTGAGTCAACGCACGAGTCAATCCGGAAGTAGAGTCATGTGTCTATGCATTGTGAGTCAGTGGAAAGTCTGACGTGTGAATCTTGAATACTGAAAGTAGCAAATGGACACTTGACGAGTATGTGGATTATGGCAATGTTGATGGTTGTAATTGATATGGATCATGAATGGTGTGAAGTTTTATGTTTACTATTGATTTAAAAGCTTTTAAAACATCTAGCTTATCCCTTTCTTTTGTATTGCTCTGTGGCTGTTTTCTCTTAAATTGTGATGATCGTGTATTTTTGCACGGGAGCAGACGAGGTTGCAGGTGGTAGAGCTCCTCAGTGAGTGGTCGCCGGGAGGAGATTGTAAGGACCTAGAAACTTTAATTGGAATGAAAGTGTTATATTTAAATAATTTCAGAAGATGTTATTATTTAAAATACAAAGAGCTGGTAAACAAAGTTTCATAGTGGTCGGACCTCGGACGTCGCCCAAGATCTGAGGTCAGCTGGTAGAGGTCGGTCGGCTTACCATTGCAGTAACATAGTAGTCAGGTGCGATGACTTTATCGTGAGGTAATCACGTGGATGTGCTCGAGGAAGACATGTGGATCAAGAAGAGTAAAGGAAGAAAAGTGTAGCTAAGAAGTCTCCTATGTGATCGCCTGGTTAGTGCATGATCGCCTGCCGCCTATGGTGCACATGATCGCCGAAAGTGCACTCAGTATGTGGTCAAGGTACTGGATCAACTAGAGTGGGTTCCAACAACCACGCGTATCAAGGTGTGGGTTAAGCCTTAGATACGCTGTGCATGCGAAGCTCTATGCTTGAGCAAAAGAGATCGCCCTTAGTGTTGCATGCATGGGCGCACGAAGAGTGGTGCTGGTCTACTCTTGGAAATGTGAAGCTACCGACCTCACCGAGTCATGTGGAGATGATACTTTGGACGTAACATAGTGGAATGAAGAACCTTCGGGAAGGCGTGACGATGTGTCGTCGGGCATCGCCAGGGCGCGAGGCATGCGGTCATCGCCAGGGCGCAAGGCATGCGGGCATCGCCAGACACGGGACATGCGGGTATCGCCAGGGCGCGAGGCATGTGGACATCGGTCGTCTACCAGGGAGAGACATCGGTGGTCCACCAGGGTGATACATCGGTCGTCCTCCAGGATA